>JARBWK010000006.1:30761418-31069817 GCA_030556195.1 Anolis apletophallus | reverse complement strand
TTGCTCACTAGGCACCTGGAAGGTACCCGGCATCTGCTTGCCGGAATTGCTCACTAGAGGCGGCTTTCACAAGCTGCCCTCCCGGACTTTCTGTTCTCTGGGTCCACCGGCAGTCGCGCCAGATTGCGGCCTCGTGTCAGCAGGCGTTGGTTTGGGACGAGCCAGGCAAGCCGGTCAGTGTTGGGCCCGGTCTCAGCCCTCCTGGGTCGTCTCACCTCCTCGGCGAGAGCGAGAGTCGCCCAGGAAACTGGATTGCGCCGCCTTTCACCTCAGACCCGTCTAAATTGCCTTTTGGAATCACGTCGGGTCACCAAAGATATGTAGCAGCAAATTGGGAGTTATGGAACTCCAAGTGGCAAGTTACCTCTTACCAAAACGGCGGCATGGACGTGCGGGCGCAGGGATGAGGAATCACGCAACAACTTCACTGCTCAACGTGAAATCAAAGAGATTTATTGATTAACACCAGCTGGTGGGGTTGCCCACAGAACGTGCTGCGATAAGGGGCAAACGGCCCCGGTCATCCTTAACACAAAGCATATATACCCCTCATGGCGGCATCCAGAAAAGCCCACCCTCCTTCATGAACATTTCACAAACATCATTGGCTGGTGTTACAAAACTTTTCATTAATCCAATAAAACATAACATTTTCATTTGCATCACATCTTAATCCCCTCCTATGTGTTAGATTTATTTATTTATTTATTTATTTATTAGTCAATTTTATATTCCGCTCCTCCCTGCAGGCTCGGGCGGATCACAACATCACAATAAAATGCGCAATACAAATGCACAACGAATCACCATAAAACAGTAAAACACATCAGAGTCAAAAGCCAGCTTATTACAAATCATCAATCGCAGTTTTGAGCATTAGAGCCATTTCTTTCAATTCAGCCAAAGGCTGTTCTAAAGAGGACAGTCTTGCAGGCTCTTCGAAAAGGACCCAGTTCATGTATTGTCCGGACATGATTGGGGAGTGAGTTCCAGGTCATGGGGGCCACAAATGAAAAGGCCCGTTGTCTTGTACTGACAGGTGGCAGGTGCGGGGTGATGGAACAACCAATAGGTTCTGCTCTTCCGAGCGCAGTGATCTCGGGGAACGTACGGGGTAAGGCGGTCCCTTAGGTACTCAGGCCCTAGACCGTGCAAGGCCTTAAAGGTTAACACCAACACCTTGAAGGCAATCCGGCACTCGATAGGAAGCCAGTGCAGTTGCCGTAAAATAGGTGTAATATGCTCCTTACTGGTGCTCCCACCAGCAAGATTATAGCGGCGGCATTCTGCACCAGCTTGAGTTTCCGGATTGTCGACAAGGGAAGGCCCACGAGAGGGCGTTACAGTAATCCAGTCTCGAGATGACCGTCGCCTGATCACCGTGGCCAGGTCGCCCCTGGACAGGTAGGGTGCCAGTCGCCTAGCCTGGCGGAGGTGGTAAACGCTGTTTGCTGACCATGGCGACCTGAGTCTCCATGGTCAGCAAAGGGTCCAATTGGACACCTAAGCTCTTTACGAGGGATGACGGGCTGAGCTGCTCGCCATCCAGGGTAGGCAACCGCACTCATCCAGCCCAGGGCGACCGGGCACAAGATCTCCGTCTTCGACGGATTCACCTTCAGCCGGCTGGCACGCAGCCAACCAGTCACGGCTTCAAGGCATAGATGGAAACAATCGGTACGGTATCCTGCCTACCGGTCCATTCTCAGCAGAAGCTGGGTGTCATCCGCATACTGATAACACTCCAGACCAAAGTCGCGAACCAGCTGTGCCAGGGGGCGCAGGTAACTGTTGAAGAATCAGGGCGAGCGGCTGGCCCCCTGGGGGACCCCACAACTTAATGGGAGTCTCCCGGAGACCTCCTCTCCCCTCTCCACACGTTGTCCCCGGTCCCGGAGGAAGGAGGCCACCCACTTAAGGGCAGTCCCCCTCACCCCTGACACGGCTAAACGGTGGGCCAACAATGTATGGTCTACGGTATCAAACGCTGCTGTTAGGTCTAACAAAACAAGCAGGGCTGACCCACCCTGGTCCAGCTGGCGCGGTTGGTCTGTAATGGCGGTAAGCACGGTCTCCGCCCCATGCCCAATACGGAAGTCGGACTGGAAGGGATCAAGTCCAGCTGTGTCTTCTAAGAACTGCTGCAGCTGATCCGCTGCTGCCCTCTCAATTACTTTGCCTAGGAAAGGCAAGTTGAAACCGGCCTGTAATTGAGGGAGCCGAGGGATCTAACGCTTCTTCAGCAGCGGTCTTACCATAGCCTCTTTCAGTCCCCCGGGAAGACTCCTTGCTCAAGGGAGCTATTTATGATCGTGCCCAGGGGGCCACGTAGCCCCTCCCGGCAGGGTCTAATTAGCCAGGAGGGGCACGGGTCGAGGGAGCAAGTAGTAGGTCTAGCTGCAGCAAGTAACTTATCGACAATGAACATTTCTATGTTAGTCTTTCTCACAGTGCAACTATCAGTGGCTGGGACTCCTGTGTTCCCAGTTTGCAACATTTGGCTTCTACAGACTCCTTGCCAGCAACGGAGGGGGCCAAACTCTCTGCTCATGCGCAGTTCTTACCCATTTGGCATTAAGGTAAACAAACCCCATGCTTTGCACTGCTAAACCAATCTAAGCCTACGTTATCTTACGCTAGGCACGGGATGTACTTTGGCAAATCACAGCATTGGCCAGAAGCACCAATCACAGTGTTACATTCACGGAGCCTGTGCCTGCCTGATTCTTGGCACAGAAACCCACTTTTCTAAGCTCTACACGTGTGCAGCATCACTCTCTGACTGTACGCCTGTTGGAAAAGTACCAAAACCGCTTTAGCGTGAGTCGCCCTAGGGGCGGGACTTCCCCCGGCTCCGTTTCCCTCATGCCGGCTCTGCCTTCGGCCCTCCTCCCTTCAGTGAATAGAGGAGGGGCGGACTAGCCCGGTGTGAGAGAAAAGGAGCCGGGAGAAGCCTCACCATCGCCGCGCCGCCCCTAGGGCGACGGACGGGCCTTCCCTGCCGCCTCCTCGCTGCACAGGAGGCAGCGGGGAAGGCCCGTCCGTCGCCCTTGGGGCGGCGCGGTGGTGGCGAGGCTTCTCCCAGCTCCTTTTCCCTCGCGCCAGCTCCGCCCGCTGCAAGAGGCCCCGCCCCCTCAAGTGGCCGCAGCCCCGCCCCCCGGGGGGCGGGATTTAGAGTGGCCTAGGGCGGCAGAAGCCTTTAATCCGGGCCTGGTCTCAACAAATTTCCCGTGGGGTGGCCATTTCGATGTCACATGCCAAAAGCCAACAAGAAGTTCAGTGGAACTTGAAAAAAATTAACAAGTCTGATTTCGATTATGTCTCACTTCATTGTTCAAAGACAGGTCACACTCTGGGCCCTGCCATACAGCCATATTTTGATTTGTTTGCTTGTGTTGTATTGAGGGCAGAGACTGCCTTGTGCAAACCGTCCCGAGTCGCCTTCGGGCTGAGAGGGGCGGTATAGAAATGTGACAAATAAAATAAATAAATAAATAAATAAATAAGGTAAAGATTATCCCCTGACAGTAAGTCCAGTCGTGTCCGACTCTGCGGGGTTGGTGCTCATCTCCCTTCCTAAGCCAAAGAGCCGGCATTGTCCGTAGACACCTCCAACGTCGTGTGGCCAACATGACTGCATGGAGCACCGTTACCTTCCCGACGGAGCAGTACCTATTGATCTACACACATTTGCATGTTTTCGAAATGATAGGTTGACAGAAGCTGGGGCGAACACTGCCGTATATCCCCGTTCAAAGCAGAAATTGTGGGATTTTTTTATTCAGTTGTGTGGAAGGGCCCTGAGTGCCAGAGGATAAATGGGCATAAATCAGACAGCTGCAGAACATTTCAGGACCCTATTTCCCTGAATATCAAGACAAAAAAATCCCACATTATCTGAGTGTGGACTCAGATAACCCAGTTCAAAGCAGATATTGTGGGATTTTATGCCTTGATATCCAGGGGTATAGGGCTGTGTGGAAGGGCTCTCCCTGTCTCTAAAGCAGTCCTGGGCCAACTGGGGCCTTCCTCCCTCCAGGTGTTTTGGACTTCAACACCCACAATTCCTAACAGCCTACCGGCTGTTAGGAATTGTGGGCGTTGAAGTCCAAAACACCTGGAGGGAGGAAGGCCCCAGTTGGCCCAGGCCTGAAATGAGAGCCCGGTTTGGTTGCTATGGCGACGCGGAAGTGAGAGGAACCCTCCCGGCCGCCAGGGGCCGCTGCAAGGGGAATTTGGGCGACGCAGCCAGGCGGGGACGGAGGGCGGGCTAGGGAGAAGGCCGCCCTTGGTCGGTTTTTGTGTGAGGAATCGGGAGGAAGCGAAAGCGAAGCGGGAGGAAGGCAGGCGAGAAGGGGCGGGCCTCCTGCGGAACCCGAGAGGCGGCCTCCTTTCCCCCTCGGCCGCCGCTCATGAGGAAGAAGAAGCGGAGCAGCGCCTGAGGCCGAAGATGTCTGGCAACGGTTTCGACCGGGCTCCCGGGGCGGGGCGGGGCCGAGGCGGAGGCGCCCCGCTGGCCCCGGAGAGTGGGCCGCGGCCAGGAGGAGGAGGAGGAGGAGGGGCGGGCCACCACCAGGAGCCCCTGAGGCCCCCCAAGACCGCGCCCCCGCCAGCCCGCACTGTCGCCTCAGGTAAGCGCCGCCATTCGTCCCAGGAAGGAGGAGAGTCCTCATAAGAGCCAAAGAAAGGCCTTCTTCCCCATACCATTAAGGCCCAGGAATAATAATAAGGCCCAGAGTCACCTCAGGTGGATTGCAACCCATAATAATAATAATAATAATAATAATAATAAAGGATAGGATGACCCAATGTCACCTCAGGTGGATTGCAACCCATAATAATAATAATAATAATAAGGGAGAGGAAGACCCAATGTCACCTCAGGTGGATTGCAACCCATAATAATAATAAGGAAGAGGAAGACCCAATATCACCTCAGGTGGATTGCAACCCATAATAACAATAATAATAATAATAAAGGATAGGAAGACCCAATGTCACCTCAGGTGGATTGCAACCCATAATAATAATAATAAGGGAGAGGAAGACCCAATGTCACCTCAGGTGGATTGCAACCCATAATAATAATAATAATATTAAGGGAGAGGAAGACCCAATGTCACCTCAGGTGGATTGCAACCCATAATAATAATAATAATAAGGAAGAGGAAGACCCAATGTCACCTCAGGTGGATTGCAACCCATAATAATAATAATAATAATAAGGGAGAGGAAGACCCAATGTCACCTCAGCTGGATTGCAACCCATAATAATAATATTAATAATAATAATAAGGAAGAGGAAGACCCAATGTCACCTCAGGTGGATTGCAATCCATAATAATAATAATAATAATAATAATAATAAGGGAGAGGAAGACCCAATGTCACCTCAGGTGGATTGCAACCCATAATAATAATAATAATAATAATAATAATAAAGGATAGGAAGACCCAATGTCACCTCAGGTGGATTGCAACCCATAATAATAATAATAATAATAATAATAAAGGATAGGAAGACCCAATGTCACCTCAGGTGGATTGCAACCCATAATAATAATAATAATAAAGGATAGGAAGATCCAATGTCACCTCAGGTGGATTGCAACCCATAATAATAATAATAATAAGGAAGAGGAAGACCCAATGTCACCTCAGCTGGATTGCAACCCATAATAATAATATTAATAATAATAAGGAAGAGGAAGACCCAATGTCACCTCAGGTGGATTGCAATCCATAATAATAATAATAATAATAATAAAATAATAATAATAATAATAATAATAATAAGGGAGAGGAAGACCAAATGTCACCTCAGGTGGATTGCAACCCATAATAATAATAATAATAATAATAATAAGGAAGAGGAAGACCCAGTGTCACCTCGGGTAGATTGCAACCCATAATAATAATAATCTATATAAATGTAATGTTCGTTTTTGGGATTAACACAACTCAAAAGCCACTGGACGAATTGACACCAGATTTGGACACAAGACACCTATCAGGCCAATGAGTGACCATCTATATCAGTGTTTCTCAACCTGGGGGTCGGGACCCCTGGGGGGGGTCGCCAAAAACCATCAGCAAACAGTATTTTCTGTTGGTCATGGGGGTTCTGTATGGGAAGTTTGGCCCAATTCCATCGTTGCTGGGGTTCAGAATGCCCTTTGATTGTAGGTGAACTATAAATCCCAGCAACTACAACTCCCAAATGACAAAATCAATCCCCCCCCCCCCCCAATCCCACCAGTATTCAAATTTGGGTGAATCGGGTATTTGTGCCAAATTTGGTCCAGTGAATGAAAATAAATCCTGCATATCAGAGATTTACATTTATGATTCATAACATTACCAAAATTACAATTGTGAAATAGCAACAAAAATAATTTTATGGTTGGGGGTCACCACAACATGAAGAACTGTATCAAGGGGTCACGACATTAGGAAGATTGAGAAACACTGATCTACCGTATATAAATATAAATACAAATGTAATGTTCGTTTGTGGGATTAACACAACTCAAAAACCACTAGACGAATTGACACCAGTTTTGGACACAAGACACCTATCAGGCCAACGGGTGACCATCTATATCAGTGGTTCCCAAACCTTTTTAGCCTACCGCCCCCTTTCCAGAAAAAAATTTACTCACTGCCCCCCTAGAAATTATTATTTTAATAATTTAATAGCAATTAAACAGAAAGATATTTGTATTAATGCAGTGGTTCTCAACCTTTCTAATGCCGTGACCCCTAGATAAGGTTCCTCTTGTTGTGGTGACCCCCAACCATATTTTTGCTGCTCGCTGTGCTGCCGCCGGAGAGGGCTCTGAGGGGACGGGCAGCCGCTGCCTGATGGGACGAAGAAGCGAGGCCTACTCTCCCCGTGGAAGCCCCGGACTTTCCTGCTCCGCCGCCACCTCCGCCGGAGAAGGCCGCGCTTTCTTCCACAGTGGCAGGGAGACTCCGCCGGAGGACGCAGAGACCTTTGCACTGCAGCCTTCACACTGCACTGCGTGTGGGGGTCAAAGTGAAGGGGGCGGGGCCAAAGAAGAGGGCTGCGGGACCCCTCCTAAATGGCCAATCATTCACCGCCCCCTTAAAGTGGTTCACCGCCCCCCAAATTCTCCTGATCCTCCCACCGCCCCCTTGGATCACCTCACCGCCCACTAGGGGGTGGACCACTGGACGAATTGTCACCAAAGTTGGACAAAACATCTATCAGGCCAACAAGTGGCCATCTATATAAATACAAATGTAATCTTCATTTGTGGGATTAACACAACTCAAAAACCACTAGACGAATTGACACCACATTTGGACACAAGATCCCCTGACCCCAACCATATTTTCATTACTACAAATATCTAATATGCAGGATGTATTTTCATTGTTACAAATTGAACATAATTAAAGAATAGTGGTTTGGGGAAGTATGGACAATGGGTGATGGGATTTGCAGTACCTTCAATCGATTCAGCTCTGACTTCCACAGACCACTGAGACCCCGACAAATTACAGAACTGGACCAAACTTGGCACAGAGAACCCACATGGCCAACAGAAAGTACTGGAGGGGTTTGGGAGGAATTGACAGTGATTTAGGGGACACGTAGTTCACCTACATTTGGAGAGCACTATGAACTCAAACATAGTGGGTTTGGATGAAATTTGGCACAAATACTCAATATGCCCAAATTTGAACACTGGTGGAGTTTTGAGAAAATAGCCCTTCTAATTTGGGAGTTGTAGTTGGTAGGATTTATAGTTCACCTACAATCAAAGAGCATTTTGAACTCCACCAACAATGGAATTGAGCCAAACTTGGCACACAGAACCCCCAATCCTTCACCGCCCCCTTAAAGGGGTTCACTGCCCCCCCCAAATTCCCTGAACCTCCCACCGCCCCCTTGGATCGCCTCACCGCCCACTAGGGGGTGGTACTGCCCACTTTGAGAATTAGTGATCTATATAAATACAAATGTAATGTTTGTTTGTGGGATTAACACAACCCAAAAACCACTTGACGAATTGACACCAAAGTTGGACACAAGACACTATCAGGCCAACGAGTGACTATCACTCATAAAAACACAGAAATACACAGCAGAAGGGACTTTAAAAGCCAAAAACTAAAAAATACATTACAACGCATGTCAATATACAGGTCCTTCTCAAAAAATTAGCATATAGTGCTAAAGTTCATTATTTTCCATAATGTAATGATAAAAATTAAACTTTCATATATTTTAGATTCATTGTACACCAACTGAAATATTTCAGGTCTTTTTTGTTTTAATACTGATGATTTTGGCATACAGCTCCCGAAAACCCAAAAATCCTATCTCAAAAAATTAGCATATCAGGAAAAGGTCCTCTAAACGAGCTATTAACCTAATCATCTGAATCAACTAATTAACTCTAAACACCTGCAAAAGATTCCTGAGGCTTTTAAAAACTCCCAGCCTGGTTCATTATTCCAAACCGCCATCATGGGTAAGACTGCTGACCTGACTGCTGTCCAGCAAGAGGGTAAGACCCAGAAAGAAATTTCTGAACAAATAGGCTGCTCCCAGAGTGCTGTATCAAGGCACCTCAATGGGAAGTCTGTGGGAAGGAAAAAATGTGGCAGAAAACGCTGCACAACGAGAAGAGGTGACCGGACCCTGAGGAAGATTGTGGAGAAGGACCGATTCCAGACCTTGGGGGACCTGCGGAAGCAGTGGACTGAGTCTGGCATAGAAATATCAAGAGCCACGGTGCACAGGCGTGTGCAGGAAATGGGCTACAGGTGTCGCATTCCCCAGGTCAAGCCACTTTTGAACCAGAAACAGCAGCAGAAGCGCCTGACCTGGGCAACAGAGAAGCAGCACTGGACTGTTGCTAAGTGGGCCCAAGTACTTTTTTCTGATGAAAGCAAATTTTGCATGTCATTCGGAAATCAAGGTGCCAGAGTCTGGAGGAAGACTGGGGAGAAGGAAATGCCAAAATGCCTGAAGTCCAGTGTCAAGTACCCACAGTCAGTGATGGTGTGGGGTGCCATGTCAGCTGCTGGTGTTGGCCCACTGTGTTTTATCAAGGGCAGGGTCAATGCAGCTAACTATCAGGAGAGAGATGCAAGACCCAACACTGGATGAGCTTAAGGCTGCTGACCTGAACCCCATAGAGAATCTGTGGGTATCCTGGGACCCAACACTCCATAACACATCAGCACTGCCACAGGCTGATTGCCTCCATGCCACGCCGCATTGAAGCAGTCATTTCTGCAAAAGAATTCCCGACCAAGTATTGATTGCATAACTGAACATAATTATTTGAAGGTTGACTTTTTTTTTAAAAAAAAAACACTTTTATTTTATTGGTCGGATGAAATATGCTAATTTTTTGAGATAGGATTTTTGGGTTTTCAGGAGCTGTATGCCAAAATCATCAGTATTAAAACAAAAAAAGACCTGAAATATTTCAGTTGGTGTGCAATGAATCTAAAATATATGAAAGTTTAATTTTTATCATTACATTATGGAAAATAATGAACTTTAGCACTATATGCTAATTTTTTGAGGACCTGTATACACATACATATACACGTATATAAACACACAAAACACATATACACAGACTGGGCCACAGCAATGTGTGGCAGGGGATGGCTAGTCACTCATAAAAACACTGAAAAACGCAGCAGAAGAGATTTAAAAACAAAAATACATTACAACACATGCACAAAACCATATATATATCTCTCTGTGTGTGTGTGCAGAAACACATATACACAAATACACACATATATACACAGACTGGGCCGCAGCAATACATGGCAGGGGATGGCTAGTAATAATAAAAGATCGATCTTCAAAGGCTCTTTCGCAAGGCAATAAAGTTGGTCCCAGTGGTGATCAGCACACTGGGTCAGTGCCTGAAGACCTTGGCCTGCACTTAAAGACAATCGGCACTGACAAAATTACCATCTGCCAGCCTTAAAAGGTCACCTTACTAGGATCTGCACACATTATTCACCAATACATCACACAGTCCTAGACACTTGGGAAGTATCCAACATGTGATCCAATACAACAGCCAGCAGAGTGATCTTGTTTGGTGTGGATTCATCTTGTTGTGTTTCAAATAATAATAATTAATAATAAATAATAATAATAGGAAGAAGAAGACTCAGTCGACTCAGGTGGATTTGCAATTAGTAATAATATAATAATAAATATTAATTAAATATTAGTAAACCAATAAGAGGAGGTAGAGGAAATCAGTGTCATAGGTGGATTGCAATTAGTAATATAATAATAAATTAGAGGAAGAAGAAGATCCAATGTCAACTCAGGTGGATTGCAATTAGTAGTACAGTAATAAAAAATTATACTAAATAAGAGGCGGAAGAGGAAACAGTGTCTCCTCGGGCGGACTGCAATTAATAGTAATAATAATAGGAAGAAGAAAAGCCAGAGTCATCTTGCAATTAGTAGTAGTAGTAATAAATAGGAGGAAGAAGACCCAATGTCACCTCAGATTGCAATTAATAATAATTATTAATATTAATAAATAACAGAAAGAAAACCCAGTGTCAACTGAGATGGATTGCAAATACCAATACTCGTAAAAACCTTGGCCTGCACTTAAACACAATCGGTGCTGACAAAATTACCATCTGTCAGCTGCAAAAGGCCACCCTACTGGGATCTGTACGCATTATTCGCCGATACATCTCATAGTCCTAGACGCGTGGGAAGTGTCCAACGTGTGACCAGTACAACAACCAGCAGAGTGATCTTGTTTGCTGTGTACTGATCTTGCTGTGATTCAATAATAATAATAATAACAGTAATAATAATAGGAAGAAGAAAATCCAGAGACACCTCGGGTCAATTGCAATTAATAATAATAATAAGAGAAAGAAGAAAAGTTAGAGCCATCTCAGGTGGATTACAATTAGTAATAGTAATAAATTAGAGGAAGAAGAAAAGCCAGAGTCAGTCATAATAACTGTAAGATCCAGCATCGCCTCAGGTGGGTTGCAATTTAGTAGTAGTAGTAATAGTAGTTTCAATTAATAACAAGATTCAGACTTCCTTATTTACTAACTGCAATTAGTAATAATAATAAGAAGAAGCCGGGCTGCCTCTGATAGATTGTTTGGTGAGATTAGTCAAGCGCCTACTCTGGCAACTTTTAAGAAAGACCTAAAAACCTGGGGCTTAGATGTGCCTTTGGCAAGTGAATATGTATTCCATTTTAGTCTGTCCCAATTACAGCCCCATCCTCATGATGCACTTTCCCTCTGCTTTTAATGGAAGATTTAATCCCACTGTTCAGCCCTTTGAGTTCCCCCCATAGAAACGCACTCTACCTCAGAAACATTCTACCTATCTCATCCAGGGTTTTATCAATTCTGTCACTTTTACTTCTAATACATTTGGCCCGCCCACTCTGTCCCATTTCTCTATCATGTCTTTTTGGAACTGTTTTATTGTATTTTGTTATGTTATGTATTTATTTTGATGGTATTTTTGCTTTTTGTATTTTATTTTGCTGTACATCTATTATATAAATGGGTTCATGTCATGTGATGTATACCTCAAACAAAGAAACCATACAACTCAGAAACACAATACTTGCCAACAGAAATAGGCCTCAAGCAAGGTACGTTTGTAGCAAAGAAACTTTCCCCCCCAAAACCTAAAAGGCCCCCAAAACAACGAGTAAAAATAAAACTACATTTACCAGCATCCTCCAGGGCAGCCAAAGACTCACCCAGCCTCTACATTCTGAACAACATGATTGGCTGCCAATAAGGGCGGATTTGCATAACTGCTGCACTGGCCAGCCAACATGAAAATTCCGATCCATAATAAACTGCCAAAACAGAATAAGGAAAAGGCCTGAGCCAATCCCCAACACAAACACCCAAATCACTTCCAACCGAAAATTTACACCCCAAAAAATCACAGACCACGCCCAAAATTGACAGTAAGGCTTCATTAACTTGATTTCCCTAACTAGCCCTCACTTACTGGGAAGCTGTTTACGCTCTGAATTCACAGTAAGACTTCATTAACTTGATTTCCCTAACTAGCCCTCACTTACTGGGAAGCTGTTTACGCTCTGAATTGACAGTAAGACTTCATTAACTTGATTTCCCTAACTAGCCCTCACTTACTGGGAAGCTGTTTACGCTCTGAATTGACAGTAAGACTTCATTAACTTGATTCTCCCGACTAGGCCTCAGCTCATTGGACATTGTGTATGGCCTGAATTGACAGTAAGGCTTCATTAACTTGCTGTTCCTAACTAGGCCTCAGCTCATGGGACATTGTGTATGGCCTGAATTTACAGTAACCTACCTTGGCACACAGAGCCCCGACCGTGCATGATGGGACTTGAGGTACCACCATGGAAAGTGGGATTTGTAGTACTTCAAAACCCATCATTCCCTACAGACCACTGCGGCCCAGAACCAAGACCAATAAAGACCCAACTTGGCACACCATGCCCCCCATGACCCACACTCCATCCAACTGCAGTTTAGAGGAGGGCACACCGTGGATGATTGG
Organism: Anolis apletophallus; assembly: GCA_030556195.1. Taxonomy (NCBI): domain Eukaryota; kingdom Metazoa; phylum Chordata; class Lepidosauria; order Squamata; family Anolidae; genus Anolis; species Anolis apletophallus. The sequence goes on along the minus strand of JARBWK010000006.1, from coordinate 31,057,246 downwards.
ACTTTCTCGCATCTCCTAAAAAGGGCACAGCAACGCGTGCCGGGTACAGCTAGTGTATTATATTTTGTTGTAATTTTGGGCTTGGCCTTATGTTAGCCGCCCGAGTCCCCTTTGGGGACATGGTGGCAGGGTATAAATAAGGATTATTATTATTAATAATAGTAAGCTCCAATGTCGCCTCAGCTAAATGGCAATTAATAATAATAACATCCGCTATGCCTCAGGTAGATTACAATTAATAACAGTAGTTTCCAAGGTCGCCTCAGCTAAATTGCTATTAATATTAATAATATGATTCATCGCCGTCTCTGGTAGATTGCCACTAGCCATAATGATAGTAAGATACAGCATTGCCTCCAGTGGATTGCAATTAGTAATAACAATAAGCTCCACCATTGCCTCAGGTAGATTACAATTAATAATACTAGTAAAGATACAGTGTTGCCTCAGGTGGTTTGTAAATAATACGATTTAGCACCGCCTCGAGTAGATTGTTGTTAGCCACAATGATAATAAAATACACAATTACTTTAGATAGATTGCCATTGGTAATAATAAGATCCAGGATTGCCTCAGGTAAATTGCTATTAATAATAAAACAACATAAAATCCAACATAAGCTCAGGTGGACTGCAAATAATAATAAGATTCAATGTCTTCTCAGTAATTTGCAATTAATAATGATTCAGTATCGCCTTAAGTATATTGCAAATAATAGTAATTGGACCCAGGATTCCTCAGGTAGAATAATCAATAATAATATTCAGTGTCACCTCAGGTCGATTGCTAAAAATAATGAGATCCAGTGTCAGCTCAGCATCATTGCAATTAATAATAGTAAGATCCAGCATTGTCTCAGATAGATTGCTAATGATAATAATGATAATGATAGGATCCAGGCTGTCTGAGGTACATTGCAAACAGTGATATCCAGCATTACCCCAGGCAGGTTACAATTAAGTATAATAGTAATACAGCTTTTTCTCAAGTAGATTACAAATAATCAACAATAATAGTAAAAATAAGATCCAGCATCACTTCAGCTAGATTGCAATTAGAAATCATAATAAGATTCACCATTGCCTTATGTAAACTGCAAATAATAAAAATAATAATTCTATTATTAGCATTATTATTTGATACACAACAGCTAGCATGGTGATCTTGTTTGCTGTGTACTAATCTTGTTGTGTATCAAATAATAACACTAATAATAGAATCCATTGCCTCTGGTAGATTGCAATAAATAATAGGATCCACCATTACCTCAGGAAGGTTGTAGTTGATAATAATGTGCATGGTACTGCTCCATGTTCACCCTTTTCCACTCCAGCCACCTGCTCTTACCTTTTCCCTCTCTTCCATCTGAGGCTCTTTATTTTAAAGGAGAAAGGGGTTGTTGTGACCCCTTCATGTAACTGAACTTAATCTGTATTGCAGAAGAAAGGTAGAGGAGCCACTCAGTATGTCAGGTGTTGCAAATGCAGGTTGAGTATTCTTTATCTTGAGTGCTTGAGACTAGAAGTGTTATGTCCCTCATATATTTTTTTAATGAATATACATAAGGAGATATCTTGGAGATGGAACCCAGTCTAAACACAAAATTCTTTTAAGTTTGATTTATACTGTATATATCTAGCCTGAAGTTGATTTTATATACAGTATTTAATACTTTTGTGCTTGAAACAAAGTGTGTATATCTTGAACCATCAGAAAGCTGAGATATCACTGTCTCAGACCCTCACCTGGACAATGTTTGAAGTTTGAAGTATTTCAGATGTTAAAATTCTGGATAAGGGATACTCAAGGGATTCTGCAGTTTAAAGTCCAACTAAGATGGAATGGGGCCAGGAGATTGGGATGACAGAAAAAAATATACATTAAATGCTGCTATTGAAAGCTTTAATTTTTTACCCCAAAATTTGCTTTCTTTGAGCCCTTTTCTCCTTTAAAAACATCTAACTGGCAAAGATAAATACCTTACAAACAACTCTAAATATCTTTTGTTGCATTTGAAATGCTATAAACCAGGGCTGTCCAACTGGCGGCCCCGGGGCCGGATCCGGCCCCGTAGCCTGTTGGACACGGCCCCACCTATGCCCTCAGCCGCCATGTTTAAATATTTTAAAAATTGGTTTTTTTAAAAAAAATGGCGGCCGAGGGGGAGGCAGGGCAGGGAGGAGGAAGAGAGCTAGTTCCTCCTTTTCGGCGCCTCCCTCCCTACCTAGGGCGGGAGCCGCCAAGGGCAGGCGGCGCCAAGAGCAGTGCGTCACAGGCCTGGCGTGACGCGCTGCTCTTGGCGCTGCCTACTCCTCCTTTCGGCGGCTCCCCGGGCTAGAAGGGGGGGGCGCCGAAAAAGGAGGAGTAGGCGGTGCCAAGGGGCAGCGCGTCACGCCAGGCCTGTGACGCTGCTCTTGGCGCCGCCTACCTCCTTTTCGGCGGCTTTAGGAGGGGCGGGGCCTGGGCTGGGGCGGGGCCTGGGCTGGGGGCGGGGCCGAGTGGCCCCGCAGGTCATCAGTGACCTCTTATCCGGCCCTGGACCCGCCAGAAGTTGGACAGCACTGCTATAAACTAATTGGAGAATGCAGCAGAAGGGTGCACCTACACTGTCAAATTAATGTGATTTGACGGCATTGGTTCAAAGACTTTAACTACCATGGTTCAGTGCTGTAGAATCACGGGAACTGTAGTTTGATGAAATACCAGCAGTATTGGCAGAAAAGGTAAAGAGCATGTAAAACTAAAACTGTCATGATTCCATGGCCTTGAGTCATGTTAGTTAAAGTATTAATTTGACAGTGTAGAGGCACAGGAAAAAGAGGGCTTAAATTGTTTCCTCTCATCTGCTAAGGCTGCTCTCCCTCAATTTGGAATTGTGGAGGGCTGCTAGTAAGATGTGGAAGAGTGACTATTGTTATTCCTCAAGAGCAGAGGTTTTTTCATTACTACTCACAGTTCCTGCTGACTCAGTGATTACATTTTTTTCAGGAACCAGCCATGGTCCTTATGTAGGAGACTCGTAAACTGTTTCATTTACAATGGTAGTATTTCACAGACCTGCAATGAAAAAACCTTGTTTCAAACTTGTATTTTGGGGTGTCAGATTCAAAATCTCTATCTCTATATCTCTATCTCTATATCTCTATTCTCTCTATATATAATAAAGCGGAATGTTTGTATGTGTGGGGTGGGTTTGTATGTATGTATGTGGTGGCGTTCTGATTGGCTGCCACTTTCACAGGCCACAGCGACCAGCGCGGGTGATGGACCTGCACCAAACTTGGGACACATAACCCCCCTGACCCCCTTTACGTCCTGGTGCGGTTTGGGGGAGATGGACAACGGATTATGGGATTTGTAGTACATTCAAACACTTTGGTTCCCACAGACCACTGCGGCCACCTAAAAGGACCGATGCAGACCACACTTGGCACACGCATCCCCCATTACCCACTCTACGTCCAGGTGCAGTTCTGAGGAGGGTGGACCATGTATGATGGGACTTGAAGTACCTCTACTCACTTCCCAAATCCGCTGCGACCCTCATCCAATCGAGACCACATTTGGCACACATAACCCCCATGACTGCCATCACGTCCTGGTGAGGTTTTGGGGGGGGGGGGGTGACAATGGATGATGGGATTTCTAATACTTTCACACCACTCTACTACCACAGACCACTGCGGCCCCCAACAAACACCTATTAAAAACCACACTTGGCACACAGAGCCCCAGTGACCCACTCTACATCCTACTGCAGTTTAGAGTAGGGCAGACCATGGATGATGGGACCTTCCCTCACTTTCCAAGACTGCTGCAAACCTAATCCAATCACTGATCAACACCAAACCTGCCACACAGAGCCCTCATGACCCACTCTACATCCTGGTGCAGTTTTGTGTGAGACGGACCACGGATGATGGGACTTGAAGTACCTTCACTCACTTCCTAAAAACAATGCCACCCTCATCCATTCGCCAATACAGACCACACTTGGCACACAGAGCCCCCATGACCCAATCAGCATCCTACTGCAATTTGCAAGAGGGTGGACCACAGATGATGGGACTTGCAGTACACAATGCCTTTCTCAAATGACCCGGTTACCGCCGGGTCCCCAAGCTAGTATATAATAAAAACTTTGCACCACACACAGTTTTTTAAAAATAATTTTGATACTTCGATCAATTCAGTTGTTACTTGGTTTGGATTAAGTGCTGGTGCTGATGTTCCAGTGTGATTTCTTTCGGTACTTTTGAATGCCGTTTTGTATTTCATTCATATCAGCAAATTAAAGTGTATTTGGAAGTCTGTTAGAAGACTTTAACCCCCTTTCTTACTGTTTATTCCCGAAGAAACTTTACTCAGTCATTACCAAAAAAATTGTACACAATGGAGCAAATCTGAGGTCATTTTTGGATTTAGTATCGAGTCATACTGAAACAATGCATGGTTTGTGAATTTTTGTCCTTTTTCCCTTTTTCATTTTGATGAGCCTCAGGAGCAGTTCATGACATTTTCCTAAACAATCTTGGTAACCATTGTGTGTGTGGTTTACTTGCCCATTAAAACATGGCTTTTTAAAAAGGTGAACAGGCATTGTATCAAACAGTTGCCTCTTTTTTGAAATAGGATTTGTTTTGTTTTCTTGTGGGAAGGGGGGCGGCTAGCTTGAATTCCCTTTTTTGCTGTGTGCCCTCAAGTTGTTTATGACTGATGGCAACCTATCATGCGGTTTTCTTGGCAATATTTGTTCAGAGCAGATTTGCCATTGCCGTCCTCAGAAACAGAGAGTGTAACTTGTCCAAGCTCACCCAGTGGTTTTTAATGGCTAAACAAGGATTTCAGTTCTGGTTTCCAGAGTTTTAGTTCAATGCTCAAACCACTCCAAAACACTGACTCCCCTTGAATTCCTATATCAGTGCAGAAAGCATTAACGGAAAAGGGGGGGGGGGGAGCTCCAGCACATTTTACAATTAGTGAAGATTACAAAATCCTGTTTGTTCAAATGTATGCAGAATCAGTTTGAGGGTGAATTCTGCAGGTCAGATGACATGGTGGGGAAGGAGTTGCTATATCCTAAGATTGCTATGCCATGTTCTCAAATAATTACACTCTTTTGTGAATAACTGTAACTGAAAGCAATCTGATCTAGTGAGCGATTGGTACAAATCTCTCTATTTCAGTACAACTTTGATCATAACCAGTCCAGCGTGAATTCAGTGTTCATTAGCTTGATGACCACCTCTCAGGAGTGGTTTAGCTGTGAGGTTGGAATAGATGACCCTAGGGGTTCTCTTGATGTGTATGATTAGATTTCTTTTGATATCACATATTCTTTAGTCCTTTAAATTACTTGGTAGATTCTCAGACTGCCAGTGATTGAGTTGATTCCTTTTGTGGATTGTTTTTGTTTTGTTTTATTTGGAGATTAAGCCTTTCCTGAAGTCATTCTTTTCTCCCTCTTTCGTTTGACTGTTGTGGTAGAATGCAAAATGCCCTAATTGATTGCTTATGTGTATAGATTCAAGTGAATGCCATCTAAATAACCAGAGATAGGAAATACAAGGTGGAATTGAAGTGAATAAAATTAGATAAAATAAAGTAATCCTTTTCTAGTGTAGAGTATTTCTTCAGATAATTTTAGTCCCCTTCAGTGGAAAAACTGATTTTCTCTGAATAGATACAGCCTGCTGACAATCAGAGCATGTCATTTCTGCTTTGCTGCATCATGGTTTGCTGAAGAACATAATGGAGCATTTTTGTCCCATTACATTACATTACATTGTCTAGGAGAAACTATTCCAATGGCGGAAAGAAATAGATTTGTTGGGGCACTTTTAAAATCCCAGTTTTTATTTGTAGGGAAACATAAACTTAACAGATTAATTGCTGTGGGATCTCTACAATGGAGGTTGAACTCTGTGATGATTCTGCAATAAAATGTGACTCTGAGGATTAAAATATCCTTTCCAAATATATGTGTTCAATCAAGTGACATATTTTTCTGGTTTATTAATACCTTTTAAAATATTTTCTATTTTGTTCCTTCAACTAATTTATGACTTATGAGGATCCTAAAGCAGACATATTACGTGGTTTTCTTAGCAAGATTTGTTTGGGTGAGGTTGCCTTTACTTTCCTTGGGTGTGTGATTTGATAAAGGTGGGGAAGGAGGGATTCGAACCTTGGTCTCATAATCATAGTCCAATACTCAAACCAATGTACTATGCTGGTTCCTAAAATTATATATTTGAGTTAAATTCACATGTATTTGTCTAGCTGGTGACTTTAAAATGCCATAATTATATATTTTCTGTCAGAATTTGTGAGTTATAAATAGAATTCATTGTTCCTGGTTATTGTTTCCTAGCTTTATTAAAATACTCAACTATTTAATGTGGTTTTAAACCATTTTTCAGAACAGGCAAGAGTTACACCTTTATCAGAAAATAATTATTCAAGCTCTGCAATGACTAAATCTAAGGTGATTATGGCACCAGCATCAATATCAAAGCTGTCAGTGAATGCACCTGAATTTTATCCTTCTGGATATACTCCTGATTTTACTGTAAGTATTTAACATATTTTCTCGCATTTGTTTTTAAGCAATTTAGGCAAATGTGGAAGAGATGTCATTGATCTTTTACATTTTACCATTTTGTCCTAGAAATTTCTTTTGTTACTGTAGAAATCTACCACCACTAGTTTAATGTGAAGATATTGCTTTCTGTTAGTCACTTCAGAAGTGCTATTTTTCTATAGTTACCTTATAGAATCATACATGGGTTGAATGAAAAGTAATGCCTCCACCTTCGTAACTCCTCAACAGATGGCAGTACTGGTATGTGGCAGGTACTGGCTTGTTCAGTAGAGACTCCTCTACAGTTCCATTTTGACGGGAAGCCTTAGTATTGAACGGTTATGTTGTTAAAGTGCAAAGTATGGAACCCTGCGCAGATGGTCAGTCAATGCGACTTAAGCAACATGCAGTCATTGAATTCTTGACAGCAGAAGGTATCACCCCAAAGGAGATTCATCAGAGAATGCAAGCTGTTTATGGTGATTGTGTTGATGTGAGTACTGTGAATCGTTGGGCGAGTAAGTTTAAAGATGTTGGGATGGGAAGATCTGAGTTGTGTGACAAAGAGTTGGAGGTCCTGTGACAGCAACCACTGAGTTTCACAAGCAAAAGGTTGACATATTGATTCAGGATGATTGTCGTATCACTTAGAGAGAAATTTCAAGCATAATCGGCATTTCACAAGAACATGTGGGTCACATTATGGCTTTACTTGGCTATCGGAAGAGTTGTGCACAATGGGTACACGGCAGTACTTCAGAGACCGTACGGCATCCTCCATACAGTCCAGATTTAGCACCATCTGGCTTCCATCTGTTCCCGATAATGAAAGAAGATATGCGGGGACATCATTATGCTTCTGATGAAGACATTGAGAGAACGGAGATGCTGGTTGCGGAAACAGAGTGTCGACTTTCTCCATGACGGCTTCAGTAAACTTGTTCATTGTTGGCAGAAATGTATCCAATTGTCTGGTGATTATGTGGAAAAGTGAATAGTGGTAGTTACAGAGCACATTCCAAGGATTATTTTTGCGTTTGATTTATTAAAATATTCTTATCCAAACCCAAGTAACGAAGGTGGAGGCATTACTTTTCATTCAATCCTCATACAATTGTAGAGCTGGAAGTAACACCAACATTCATTTCGTCCAGTGGTTCTCAACCTGTGGGTCCCCAGATGTTTTGGCCTTCAACTTGCAGAAATCCTAACAGCTGGTAAACTGGCTGGAATTTCTAGGAGTTGTAGGCCAACCTCCTGCCAGTGCAGTAATCCATAGCTAAACATCCCTGAAGGATGGTCATCCAACTTCTGTTTTAAAACTTCAAATGAATAGGATTCTAATCTTTCCACTGTGGTACAGTTCTTCCACTCATGAAATGCTTCTTAATGTTTAAGTCCGAATATATTTTCTTGTAATTTGAATCCTGTTTATTTGGGACTTTCTCTGTGGAGCAAGAGGTGGGATAGGTTGTTTTACGGTATCTTCCATGACTATATTTCAATGAAGCCACCTAGCCTGTTGAGGAATTGACTTAAAAACAATATCTGTTATTGCATAGAGCTGTGCAGTGTTTAAACCACAGGTATCTGGCATGTGTTGATAAGAAAACAGCACTGTAGTTACATCTATTGTGGTTTGGCCGTCAGATTTCCCATATGTACAATGTAAGATGTCACAAATGATAGTTTTTAAGCTTGTTGCCTTTATTTATTTTCAGGATTCTTCTTCAGAAGACGGGAATGGTGGATATTCAACGCTCACGGAGTATGTGCAAGACTTTCTAAACCACCTTGCAGAACAGCCAGCTTGTTTTGAAACGGAAATATCACATTTTTCAGAAACTCTAAATGGTTCTGTTACTACAGATGAAGCATTGAAAGAACTGGTTGAACTCATATACCAACAGGTAACTTCATGCATCTGTGCATGAGTGTAATTAACAGGTGAACATTACATCTATACGAAGACAATTGTGACTTTCTAACATCTTAATAGAATTTAGCAGTGCATTCCTTTAAACCAAACAGAAGACTGAAGCAGTCAAAGTTTCAAAGGATTGGGATGTTTATTGTTTGCACTGGGAATGTGGCTTTTCGTATAACTTTAAAGTAGTAATAAGAAAACCCTTTGAACACTAGCTTGCAAAGCATTTGTCCTCACTTTATCTGTCTTCAACTTGAAGTTAACTTCTGAACACTGAAGTTAACCTATGAGAACATCTTGTAGCAGGGTTTCCCTCCCTGCTTACTTGGAAAGGCAAGCATCCAAAACCAATCCAAATATTGCACACTAGCTCCTCCAAGAAGAAGCAGGACCTAGTACTAGTACTTACATCCATTCCCACGAGGATGTCACTTTGATAGCTTAGGGCTAAAAGACCTATTTTACTGTGCTACCCTTCCATTTCCATCGCCCCGATTTTTTTCTATTGTTGCTTCCCTTTTCCTCTCTGAATATGAGAAAATGGAATTTATCTCATCACAGTAAAGTAATTTATTACATTTGCTTGTTTCCACCGTTGACCAGCATAACACCCCACTGCTCACTGTGTTGATTAGATTGGATTATTAGATTTCTAGTTTCCCAAAAGTACCATGTGTAAGCCCAAGGAGAGGGAAGGGGCCTTCCAAAGTGTTTTTGTGATGATTTGATTGTTTCCCAAAGTACCACATGTAAGCTCAAAGAGAGGGAAGGGGCCTTCCAAAATGTTATTCTGTTGATTAGATTGGATTAGTTGATTTCTAGTTTCCTAAAGTACAACAGTTTCCCAAAAGTACCACATGTAAGCCCAAAGAGAGGGAAGGGGCCTTCCAAAATGTTATTCTGTTGATTAGGAAACTAGAAATCAACTAATCCAATCTAAAGTACAACGTGAAACCCCAGGCAGACAAAGGGACCTCCAAACTTTTGTGTATTTTCCCAAGGAAATTCTTATCAGCAAAGGGGAATTCTGGTTTTCCAAAGGACAGAAGTCAAACCCCAGGAGAAAATAAACCCCTGCCTGAGGAAGGGAATTAACAGCAAAGGAGTAATTGTTCACAATCCAGTCCTTCCCTTGCACCTTTTCCACCCAAGCAGTTGCCCTGGTCCCTAGTCCCTCTGCCTTCGTTTCCCCGGCTCGCAATGAGCCCACGAGGCACGCATGGCCCTTTCTAAAGGGCAATGGCTGCCGTGCCGAAACCCCACCCCTCCTGAGGTGGTTTCCCCTCATTGGCTGGGGTCAAGCATTCCAGCATGCAAACCAGCTACTTGCCTCCAGCCAATGAGGGGAAACCACCTCGGGATGGGCGGGAATCTAAGGCTGATTCCTTTCCAATCCACTTCCTGGATCGGAAAAAAGATGGTGGCAGTGGCTTAGAAATGGCAAATTTACTTCCAGGTTCCCAAATCACCTCGAAATCGCTTCTAAAGAGGATTAATTCCGATTTCATTCCGATTTACGAGGATTCCAATCTTATTGAATCTCTCTCATATTAACCAATAGAACTTCCATTTAGGGATTTCTTCCCAGCCCAGCACTGAGATTTACTTACTAGAAGTATCTATCAGTCCTCCTCTTTGCTGATTCATCAATTCATTGGAACACTGGCTGGCTGCTGCTACAGAGGGACAAATCTATCACCTATCCTAGTTGGGGCTTTCTGATGCTGAGCTGAATTCTGGGAAATGTAGTTTAGAGCAGGGCCTTTTGAGTTCTCTGGCATAGGGCTCTTCTACTTCTCAAACTATATTTCCCAGAATTCTGTGCTTTCTCAGTCTCTTTCCCAGCAAACTGCTTTCTCCCAGCTGCTTCCCTCTCTTAATGGTGAGAGGCCATTAATTTAAAGAGGAAAGACAGTCTTTCTTTGCTTTCTTGTGCTGAAAATGAAACTGACTTTTGGAGGCTTCCAAGTTTTACAAAATGGAAATGAAAACATATTGGGCACATTTGGATTCTTAAGTTTTTGGCACAGGCCATGGCCACACGTTGAATATTGCATCATAAGTATGAATTTAACTAATTTGATACGACTTATGATGACTAATGATAACATTGCTAGCTCCTATTAGACACCTTTAGCGATTTAATAAATGTTTTACTCATTGCAAACCTTCCAGAGTCTTCAGATCAGGATTTCTTTTGCTCCCACCACTGGTTGGATGCAGGAGAGAGCCTTCTCTATGGCTTCCCCCATCCTGTAGAATTCCCTTTATCAAGAGGCTAGGATAGAATACCTTTTGTCCTTTCGCTCACATCCAGGCTATTTGGGAGATCATATCTCCTGGCATGAACCTGCCCAAATCATGAGATCCTCGGGAGAGGCATTCTCTTGGTGGGAACACAAAAGAGGGTCTTCTTGATGGTTGCCCCGCCACTCTAGAACTCCCTGCCCAGGGAAGTCAGAATGCCCACTTTCCTGCTGCACTTTTGTCAGCAAGCTAAAACCTTTTTATTCAGGAAAGCATTTAAAGAATGAAGTTGTTAAGACCGAACTTGGGGTGCTGCTTTATATCTTTTTATTGGTTTTAACTACCGTATTTTCTGGCATACAAGGCAACTGGGGGTATAAGACGACCCCCTCCCAAACTTTTCAACACGAAATATAGAGTTAGGAATATACCTGCCCCGAGCCTGCTGGAAGGAGCGGTATACAAGATCGAGGAAATAAATAAATAAATAAATTTAAGTTGACTCCGCATTCCACGGAGACCGGCTGGGGGCTATGGCCCATTGGGCTGTCCCTGCGGTCCCCGCCGCTCTACCCCCTCTACTTTCAAGCCCCTCCTCCGCCCTGCCGCTCACCTCCTCCAAATGCTACTGGGTTCGTCTAGGCCCAAGGAAGCGACTTTGGATGACTCCCAGCAATACTGGCGGCGGTGTGCCTGGGACGTGCTCACTGAGGCATTCTGGGAGCCATAGTTCCCTGACTCCTGCGGCTCCCAGAATGCCTCAGCGAGCACATCCCAGGCATGCTGCTGCTGGGGCTGCTGGGAGTCATCGTCCGAAAGGCGCTTTCTTGGGCCTAGATGAGCCCAGTGGCCTTCGGAATAAGTGAGTGGTGGGGCAGAGGGCACTTAAATCCTGTTGAAATAACAGTTTTGGGGTTCCATCCAAGGTTTCCTGAACTTAAAATGAGCAAGGATGCTGCCATCTTCTTAGGGACACACTCTTGAAAAAAAAATCTAAATGCTATGCATTTAAGTTTTACAAAGTCTGTGAGAAAACTAGGACCTAAGTATCCTCTTTGTGTCCTTTTAACACCAACTTTGCTCCCTCACTAAAGATTTCCAGAAACAACTGTCTCTGTATTCACTCTCCTTTCCCCCCTTTCCATTCATGAGGGTTAGCACTGATGTGGTTTTGTGATTTGAGATAGATTTGAGAGGGCAAAATCTATATATATATATTTCTTGCGTCCATGCAATGTCGTATATAGACAACGAAACTATGGCTCGCAGAACCACCAAACTCAACAACCGCATTAACCATAGGACAAGGTACAGACAACGCCAAAAAAATGGCCCTACGTACCTCGCAACACCCACAAAAACCAGCCCCCAAAAACTGACAACGGAACTCCTACCCCGGCCTCTCTGCTGCCAGTGCTAACGTTTAGAACGTTCGCATGGCAGCCAACACTCACCCTCGCCTCCTCCGCCTCCTCAGGAACAGCGGCGGGGGCGCAGGGGAGGGAGGGGGGAAGGAAAGGCCTGGGCAGATCTGCCCGCCTTCCTCCTCTCCGGGCGCCCCATCACCGCCTCCCCGATCTCGGCGATGGGACGCCCGGGGAGGGAGGGAGGGAGGAAAGGCCTGGGCAGAGCTGCCCGCCTTCCTCCTCTCCGGGTGCCCCATCGCCGCCTCCCCGATCTCGGCGATGGGGCGCCCGGGAAGGGAGGGAGGGAAGGAAAGGCCTGGGCAGAGCTGCCCGCCTTCCTCCTCTCCGGGCGCCCCATCGCCGCCTCCCCGATCTCGGCGATGGGGCGCCCGGGAAGGGAGGGAGGGAAGGAAAGGCCTGGGCAGAGCTGTCCGCCTTCCTCCTCTCCGGGTGCCCCATTGCTACCTCCCCGATCTCGGCGATGGGGCGCCCGGGAAGGGAGGGAGGGAAAGGCCTGGGCAGAGCTGCCCGCCTTCCTCCTCTCCGGGCGCCCCAGCGCTGCCTCCCCGATCGTGGCGATGGGGCGCTCGGGGAGGGAGGGAGGAAGAGAGACAGAGAGACAGAGAGAGACAGAGTGAGTTAGAGAGAGAGAGACAGAGAGAGACAGTGAGAGAGATAGAGAGAGAGAAATAGAGCGAGAGAGAGAGAGAGAAATAGAGAGAAAGACAGAGTGAGAGAGATAGAGAGAGAGAAAGAGAGAGAGAGAGAGAGACAGAGAGAGAGAGAGAGAGTGAGAGAGAGAGAAATAGAGAGACAGAGAGAGAGAGATACAGAGTGAGAGAGGTAGGGAAATAGAGAGAGAGAGACAGAGTGAGAGATAGAGAGAGAAATAGAGAGAGAGACAGAGAGAGAGAGAGATAGAGAGAGAGACAGAGTGAGAGAGAGAGAAATAGAGAGAGTGTGAGAGAGAAATAGAGAGAGACAGAGTGAGAGAGATAGAGAAATAGAGAGAGACAGAGAGTCAGAGTGAGAGAGAGAAATAGAGAGATAGAGAGACAGAGTGAGAGATAGAGAGAGAGATAGAGAGAGACAGAGTGAGAGAGAGATAAATAGTGATAGTGTGAGAGAGAAATAGAGTGTGTGAGAGAGAAATAGAGAGAGACAGAGAGATAGAGAAATAGAGAGAGACAGAGAGAGAGTGAGAGAAATAGAGAGAGACAGACAGAGTGATGAGAGAGAGAGTGAGAGAGATAGAGAAATAGAGAGAGAGAGACAGAGAGAGATGAGGGGGAGAGAGAGAGAGAGGCATGGCACAGCAACGCGTGCACAGGTACAGCTAGTTATATTCTAAAAAGCTGAAATGGAACGAAAAGGATGCACACTTAACTAATTTATTCGCCCAAAGGAAGCTTCGTCATCTGAAGAAACTGTAAACCTGTTTTAATCAACAGGTTGGCATCAGAAAATAACAGTTGCATATGCCATTAAAAAAAAATTAGATTAGTACTTTGTTTCTAGGAGAGAACTAGGTTTCTAGGAAAATAGCACAGAGATTCTATCTTGTAAGCTCTAACTCTCTTTCCGGGAAATAAACAGCTACAGCTTGTAAGACAGAATCAGTCTGCAGTATTTTCTTGACACTTGATATTCTTGACCTGATGTTGTGCCCATGAAATTATATCTATGGAAAAACTTGGGAGGAGGCCTTAGGCATCTTTGTTCCATGCCTCTCCTTTCACAAGGAGATGTAAATAGATAATCTAGCCCAGGGGTTCTCAGACTTTTAAAGCTGTGGAGCCCTTTTTTTAAAGGAAAAGTTTCTTGTGGAACCCCAATAAATTTTTGGACACAGGGGGCGCATTGCTTTTTGAAATTTGACAGATGGACTGAACCAGTGGTGGATGAATGGAAAATATTTGTGTGAACTGGGTTGATGTGAGTTTTCCGGGCTGTATGGCCATGTTCCAGAAGAATGTTCTCCTGACATTTCGCCCACATCCTCTGAGGATGCCTGCCATAGTTGTAAGCGAAACGTCAGGAAGAAATGCTTCTGGAACATGGCCATACAACCAGGAAAACTCACTTCAACCCAGTGATTCCGTCCATGAAAGCCTTTGACAATACATTGTGTGAACTTTTTTTTTAAAAAAAGAAAAAATTCCTATGCACTCTGCACATATCTTATCTGTAGTACAAAAAACAGAAAGAAAGAATAATATAATATTTAAAGTGAAAAATAATTCTAACCAACATAAACTTAACAGGGGCCACCCATTCCAACTTGTTCATGGCATGAAGTAAAAGCAAAGATCAAATTACTCCCAACAGATGACAATCCAGTCTTTGAAATAATAATAATAAGCATAATTATCATCATATTCAGGAGTCACACAGCCAAACCTGCTTCTGCCTTGCAGTAAAAGCACATTCAAAGCAGCGGCATGGAGGCCTTGCAGGCCCCATAGGGACCCTGTGGAGCCCCTGACTGTGCTTCGTGGAGCTCTAAGGGCTCAGTGGAACATAGTTTGAGAACCGCTGTCTTCCTGACTGAGAGAAACTTCTTGCTTAATTTCTTCTTACCTAAGAGAGAGACAGGTGCTTACTCCAGGTCCCATTTTCCCAAAGGATATATTCCTAATAGATTTCCTATGTGCCCCATCCTTATTCTGCTTCAAATTTCTTGTGGTGGCAGTTTACCTCCAGTAATAAGCATTCAAAGGGCCTTGATTTTATGTTTTATTCGCATATTTTGCTGCCTTGGGCATTAGGCACAATGGGCTTGCTGATTCTGTAGGGGTTCAGTTCTGGGACACCATATAAATACAAAAAACACAGATTTCACTCCCCATATTATTGGATAGCAGTGACATGAACATGCATGCTCCAGCCATGTAATAATATGGAATGTGATGACCCATGATCAGTGGAAATTGTGAATATGGAGGTCCCACTGTATATATTTAAATAAATCTGAGTTTCCTGCCCCTTTAGTGGAGGGCTGACTGATGGGCTATTATGAGATCCTTAAAAGTGAGTTAGTGCACTGAAGGTTATTCATTTAAAATTCTGGTAGTACATTCCAGGAAAAGGTTTCAAGTAAGTCCAAATGCTGTCTTCCTCACAAACCCATGGTGATTTTTTATTTTACAAATAAAATTGTTCTTTTATTTTAAGGCTACATCTGTTCAAAATTTTTCATATATGGGTGCAAGGCTGTGCAATTACCTCTCTCATCATCTCACCATTAATTCACAATGTGGTAACTTCAGACAGTTATTACTTCTCAGGTGAGTATGTTTTGCACAGCATGGTCAAAATACTTGGGGGGTTGGGGGGGGTGGAGGGTTGTGGCCTTTGGTTAAATAGATGATTTCAAGAAAGGTTACCCAACAGGCAGGTAGAACAGTTTTTTAATAGATTTTTTAGGCTTGAAGATTGGAAGAAAAAAAAGAAACCTCTTATTTCCGCTTGTGTTCTGGTGTTACAGTAAAGAACTTTCCCAAATTGCATTGGAAGAGACCCTGGTGCATCAGCAGTACAAGTGGTGTCAAATTGGGGCAGCTTTCTGCCATTACACAGTCGTCGTCCCCCCAGCAAAAAATGTGAATCGTCATTTAATAGGCTAGTTGCATTCACGGCATGAAACACAAGGATATGTAATGAATTTTTCATGAATCAACCCATCTTTTGCTTTAGTATCTATTTATAACTCTATATTTTTACTTAGTATCTTTATCTTAATTATTGCTTTTAATAGCAAAAACTGATAAACATCAAATTATGGAAAAGCAAAACCATGATGCAAGTTTTCCTTTTTAGGTGCCACAAAGAGTTTGAAAATAAAAATGAAGCTGCAAAGGGAGATGAAGCTGCACGAAAAAGATTCCATGCATTTGTGCTATTTTTAGCTGAACTTTATTTAAATCTAGAGGTAAAAACATTTTTATCTTAGTTAGAAACATTTTTAAGTCATAGTAAGAAATTGAATGAGGAAGGTGGCATCAAAGTACACTTGCAACATGTATCCAACCCCAAGAAGGTTTGGAGCATGACAGATTTCTAGGGGAAGAGCATTCAATGCCACCACATTAAATGCTCTGCTCTAATAGCTGCCAAGCACACTCTAGGAGCTTGTAGCGCTGACAGGAGGGTTTCTCCAGATTATCTCAAAACCTGAGTAGATCTGTAAAGAAGCCGATGACTTCTCAGATAGCCCAGTTTGTGTCTTTACAAACAATAAAGCATTAAATCTGACTTGTTAGCAAATAGGCAGCCAGCATAACTCTTTCAGTAGAGGTGTTATGCTATCAATAGTTTGTCCTGTTCAGAAGTCTAGCTGAAGTATTCCTAGCCAGCCATCGTTTCCACGTTAGCCTTCAGGGCAGCCTCTCATAGAGTGACTCAGCAGTACTCCAGCCTTCAGATTGCCAACATCTGGAGCTCTGCAACCAAACGTAATCCTTATCAAAGAACAGCCACAATTGGTGTACCAGCCAAAGCTGAGAAAAACAGTCTGAGCCACTGAAATCACTTAGAATCATCAGATGTATGGCAGTGTTCAAATAAATATGGTATAGACCAATGTTTATTAAGCTACCTGGTGTGACAGACTTGCACAGACAGACTTCCCCAATGAGACAGAGGCCAGCATCATATTTGTGTCCATTGACTGTAAGTTTATTTTTGCTTTTCTGGAAACTTGCCATGGAGCTGCATTGGTCTATGGGCTTCTACTTTGTGTAGCACTGGAATAGACCAGTTAGGCTTAAATCTGGTTGCTAATCCCAGCTAGAGTAGGCTCATTGAATTGGTAAGGTTTATGTAAGTGATACATTGATATGCGTCCTGATTTAGTGGGTTTGCTTTAGTTGTGAAACATTATTAGATCAAGTTCTTATTTTTTTACTTTTTTAATGTGCAACAAAATTGCTGTAGTGGATTAAGATGATTATGCTTATTTTTATGCTCTGTGATGTTTTTCGTTACATGTTTGTCCACCGCTTTGAGTCTCGATTGGGAGAAAAGCTGGATAGAAATAAAATTAATAATAACAAGAGCTGTTTCCAAACAAAAATTCCTAAAATGTCCATAGATTCCTATTGTATCCTATTAGATGGTGGACCAATATATTTTCTATGTGCAGTTTGGTTCACCAAATGCAGTTTGGTTAATATGGGGAACTACAATTCCAGATACATGTTTTCATAACTTCCAATATTTTTAAGTTGACAAGGCAGTGGTTCCAAAGGTGACAAGACTAATCTTAGTATCTTCTAACTGTTCACATTTTTATATATTTATAGATTAAAGGAAGTAATGGCCAGCTAACCCGGGCAGATATTCTTCAGACTGGACTTCAAGAATTATTACACACTCTGTTTTCTAATCCTGTGGACAACAATTTAATATGTGCAGTAAAGCTACTAAAAGTATGACATTTTTATTATTTGGGGTTTCATTAATTTTTGAAAATGATTACTTTACACAAATGTTTGAGTTTTGCACACTTAGAACAATCTTGGTTAAGATTATCAGTCATTCATAAAGTTAATGTATAGATATGCCAGTCTCTGACTAAGCTACTTCATTTGATGGTTGTGAAGATTGAAAGGGTTAGTCCATCATATACTACCTTCAACTTTCCTTAGAGAAAAGTGTAAAAAATAAAAGAACTATTTATGCTATATATGCAGAACCCATCATGCAACGTGTGGGGCTCAGTGAATCCAAGTCTGGAGTTAAGATTGCTGGAAGAAATATTAACAACCGTAGATATGCAGATGATACCACTTGGATGGCTGAAAGTGAAGAGGACCTGAGGAGCCTTATAACCAAGAGGAAAGAAGAAAGTTCAAAAGCTGGGTTGCAGTTAAACATAAAAAAACCAAGGTTATGGCAACCAGATTGATTGATAACTGGCAAATAGAGGGAGAATATGTGGAGGCAGTGATAGACTTTGTATATCTACGCATGAAGATTACTGCAGACAAAAACTGCAGCCAGAAGATCAGAAGATGTTTACTTCTTGGGAGGAGAGTAATGACCAATCTCGAGAAAATAGTGAAGAGTAGAGACTTCACACTGACAACAAAGATCTGCATAGTTAAAGCAATGGTATTCCCGTAGTGACCTATGGTTGCAAGAACTGGACCATAAGGAAGACTGAGCGAAGGAAGATAGATGCTTTTGAACTGTGGTGTTGGAGGCAAATCCTGAAAGTGCCTTGGACTGCAAGAAGATCAAACCAGTCCATACTCCACTGGAGGGAAGGATATTAGAGGCTAAGATGAAGTACTTTATCCACATGACAAGAAAGAAAATCTTAGAGAAGACAATTATGCTGGGGAAAATGGAAGGAAAAAGGAAGAGGTGGGCCAACCAAGAGCAAGATGGATGTTATCCTTGAAGTGACTGGCTTGACCTTGAAGGAGCTGGGGGTGGCAACGCTGATAAGCATGGGTTGGTCCATGAGGTCACAAAGAGTCGGAAGCAACTGAACGAATGAAAAACAACATTTATGCTATATCATATTGGACTTCAGCCATTCTGTGAATGGAAGGCACTTAATTGTTTTCTCATCCAATACCATGATACCTTCAAAGGGGAGTTTAAGAGTAAAATCTTGTCCATGTTTATTAGGAAATAAACCTGAAAACTTAAAATCTGTTTAGAAATTATGCATAGTTGGTCATTTTTTCAATAAAATACAACACTGTTTTTTTCTAAGCGCCCAAAAACAAAGCAAAACAAAACCCCAGCATTTTAACCTAGTTCTTTGTGAATTTAGCACATCTGGCAAGCCATTTACAAATGTTGTTGGAGCTCTTTAAAGCATGATTATTCTTTTAAAAAATATATTAATTGTAAATGCTATATAGCTTTCTGACTGCAATATATCCATGTGTAACCTATTTAATTGACATTTTCGCAAGTATTTATTTAAAGACCTTTGAAAAGTGTAAAAGGTTTTATGTAGGTGTAGCACCCATGGGTCCGCCCGGGCCACGGGGGAGGGGTAATGCACCGGGGGTCCCGTTGGCATTGGGACCCGCACAGGCTGAAAGGGATTCGGAGGATGAGTTGGAAGGCCCAGAGCAAGATTGGTCAGCTGTGCCTTTGCCCAGTCCACCGCCAGAGAGTTTAGCCTGGGATTTCGAATGGGAGCATTCTCCCGGGGAAGGAGCGGACCAGGTGGAGATGGGAGGCAGTGAAGCAGATAGCAGAGATAGTTATGAATTCCCAAATGGCCGAGGTTCCCAGGAGCTGGCCGAGCAGCAGATGGAGGCTAGCGGATGGGAAACTTCGGGGGGCTGCTTCTCAGGAAGATAGCGATACTAGGCTGGAAGAGCGGGGCCGTTCTCATAACAGGCGCAGGGACATAGAGGAGGGCAGGAGGAGCTGGCATCTGTCCCTAGACCGTCACCGTTCGGAAAGTAGAGACTGGGCGCCGGGCCCTAGATCGTCGGGGTCCCGGCCGAGGGATTAAATACGGCCCCGTGGGAACTGATCCTCAGTTCTCCGGCCACGTCTATACTGAATAGGCGCGAGCGAGTGGGACCACAAGCAACAGTGGTCATCAAGTCTTGCCTTGCCTTTGCCTTGTTTCCTGAGCCGCAGTGGTTTGCGGCACCTTGCCCTGGTTCCTGATTCGCATTGGATTGCGAAACCTTGTCCTGTTCCTGATCCGCATTGGTTTGCGGAGCCTTGCCTCGCTTCAAGCTATTTGCCATTATACTTTGGACTATTGACTTTATACTTTGAACACTTGCATTTATTGGACTATATACCTTTTGGATTGTTTTTATACTCAATAAAGTAGTTAGCCTTTGCTACGTCTCCGTGTGTGTGTTAAAGGGGCAGTTCTAAGTCGGCGTTTGTGACAGTTGGCCGGAGAACTCCTCGAACCCCTTTTGCACCACGGGACGTACCAGGAACCGCAGGCAGCGCACCAGGCTCCCATCGTCCCCACTGTTGCCATGGCTAATCTGACCGATGCCCAGGTGCAAGAGATGCGAGAAGTGGGTGAGCTGCGGACCCGGGCCGGACGGCACCCGGGGGTGAGCCCACCCGGCCGCTTCAATGGCAATCCGGCCCAGGTGGAGGTTTTTGTTTGCCAAGTGGAACTTTATTTGGAGCAACGCCCCAACGAGTTCGCCAACGATCGAGCCAAGGTGGTTTTTGTTTTCAATCTGCTGGCCGGGTCTGCGGCAAGCGTGGGCCACCGCATTGATCCGGGCGCAGTCCCCCCTACCAACACGCTGCAGGCTTTCCTGGATGCGATCAGGGAGACATGGGGGGCCCCGGTGAATGAGGAACTGGCTGAGAGGGATCTGGCCCGGCTGTCGTGTAAGGATATCTCCCTGTCCCAGTACATCTCCCGCTTTCGAGTTCTGGCTTCCCAGACGCAGTGGGGTCTGCCGTCGTTGCGGTATCACTACATTGCGGGACTGCCGTCGGAACTGCAACAGGAGATGATAAAACATCCGCGGCCCGCGGATCTGGAGGCTGCCATCACCTTGAGCCTTCGGATGGAGCGGGACTGCAGACCAGGAGGCGGTGGGACAAGGGCGTGATGGAGAAACCAGTGGCACGGAAGGAAGGGGCTGGACAGTTTCAACCCCGGCAATTGCCAGTGCCGGCAGGCCCGGATGACCCGGAGCCCATGCAGTTGGGTACAGTTCGGCCCAAAGTAGACCAAGCGGAGAAGGCCCGGCGTCAGCGCCTCAACTTGTGCTGGTACTGCGGGGGGCCGGACATTTTTCTAAGAGTGCCCCAGAAACCGCGT
This sequence comes from Anolis apletophallus, assembly GCA_030556195.1. NCBI lineage: Eukaryota > Metazoa > Chordata > Lepidosauria > Squamata > Anolidae > Anolis > Anolis apletophallus. Next base: position 31,036,298 of record JARBWK010000006.1, on the reverse strand, counting down.
GGCAAGACCCCTCGAGCCTCTGCCGCCCTCGGAGGGGCCCCAGAGGCCGAAGAAGCCATTCAGGCGACGGGGGAAGGGACCGGCCGGGTGTAAGAGGGTTCGCTCACTCGGCCGCCGTCGCTAACCTCCCCCCTGAACCCAAGACTGGACAATTGTTCCTTGTAATGGTCAGTTTGTGGTCGCCCGAGAAGGGGCCGATGATGGTTCACGCCATGATAGACTCCGGGGCCACCAACAACTTCATCGATGCGGACTATGCCAAGTCTGCCGGATTAAATTTTCTTGATCTCCAAGAGCCCAAGGGCGTCCAAACCATTGATGGGAGAGTCCTGAAAACAGGGGCTGTAACTCAGTATACGGCTCCTACCAGGATGTGGACTAGCTCCCATAAAGAGGACATTTCTTTCCTTGTGACCAAGCTCCCGGATTTCCCCATTGTCCTGGGCATTGTGTGGCTCGCGCTCCACGACCCCCAGATCTCCTGGGCTAGAGGCAGCTAATTTTTTTCCTCGGACCATTGCCAGGGCCACTGCATGACGGCCGGGCGTGCCTGGCCCAAGAAGTGGAGAATGTGGCCACCCTGCCCAAGAAGTATGCCGATTTTTGGGATGTCTTCAGTGAGAAGGAGGCGGAACGCTTGCCTCCGCACCGGCCCTATGACTGTGCCATTGAACTGCAACCGGGGCCCCGATCCCGCGAGGGGGACGACTCTACCCTCTCTCGGAACCAGAGCAACAGGCTCTCCGAGATTTCCTGAATGAGAACCTGCGGAAGGGGTTCATTCGGCCCTCCCAATCCCGGCTGGGGCTCCGATTCTTTTCGTCAAGAAGAAATCGGGAGTTGCGGCTGTGCAATGACTACAGGGAACTCAACAAGATCACGATCCGGAATCGCTATCCCCTGCCCTTGATCCCCGAGCTCTTGGAGCGGATGCGGGGAGCTAAGGTGTTCACTAAACTGGACCTGAGGGGGGCTTACAACCTTGTCCGGATTCGCCAGGGCGATGAATGGAAGACGGCCTTTCAGACCAAGTGGGGCAGTTTTGAATACCTGGTGATGGGATTCGGTTTGTGCAACGCCCCTGCCTGTTTCCAACATTTCATGAATGACATTTTCCGAGACCTGTTGGACCGCTACCTGGCGGTATACCCCAGACGACCTGCTGATTTTTTCTCCGGATCAGGCGACCCATGATCGCCATGTCAAGGAGGTGCTCCAGAGGCTGCGGGCCCACGGGCTCTATGCTAAGCTGGAGAAATGTGCTTTCGACTTGCGTGAGGTGGACTTTCTGGGCTACCGTATCTCACCTACGGGCATTGCCATGGATGACACCAAGGTCCAAGCCGTGGTTGACTGGGCACCCCCTGCTAGCAAAAAAGACATTCAAAGATTCCTGGGCTTTGCCAACTACTACAGAAAGTTCATTCCTGACTTTGCCAAGTGGGCTGATCCGATCACCCAGTGTTTGCGGGGAAAGGTGCCGTTCCGGTGGACTCCGGAGGCCGATGTGGGGTTTCGCAAATTGAAGCAGCTGTTCACCACCCAGCCGCTTTTGCAGCACCCCCCCCCGCACCCCTTTCATCGTCAGGCCGATGCTTCGGATGTGGCGGTGGGAGCGATCCTGCTACAGCCGCAGGGGACGGACTTGTTGCCCTGTGCCTACTATTCCCGGCAGCTGGCGGCTCCGAAAAAGAACTACACCATTTGGGAGAAGGAACTCTTGGCCATCAAGGTGGCTTTCGAGGTCTGGAGACACCTGCTTGAAGGGGCCAAGTTCCCAGTGGAGGTTCACACCGACCACCGGAACTTGGAGCATCTGAAATCCCAGCGCAAATTGAACCAGAGGCAACAGAGATGGTCCCTGTTCTTTGAGCGATTCAATTTCCGCATTCACTATGTGACCCCCAAGCAGACCAAGCAAGCTGATGCGCTGTCGAAAAGCCGGAGTATGTTCGTGAGGGCGACGGGCCGTCCGAGGCCCGGTTGCTTAAAGCGGAGAACTTTGCGGCTGCTCGGGCGCGTCCTGTCAACCCTCCGGTGGCTCCGCCAGCCCCTGGCGACAAGAGACCCTTGAGTGTGCGGGTCCAGGCTCGCCAGCGGACCGACCCGTGGGTGCAGGAGCAACTGACCAAGGGGCCTCCGGCTCCGTTTCAGGTAAAGAATGGGGTACTTTACCACCGGGACTCTGTCTATGTCTCCCCTGGGCCCGAGCGGGAGGACATTCTCAAGCTTTGCCACGATAGCCGGGCCGCAGGCCATTTTGGGCTTTTCAAGACTCTCCAACTGGTCCTACGGGACTTTTGGTGGCTTAAAGTGCGGAGGGATGTGGAGGACTATGTGGGCTCCTGCCCTGTGTGTCATCGGGCTAAGAACCAGGGGGGCAAGCCGGCTGGTTTGCTCCAGCCCCTTCCGACCCCCTCTGCCCCTTGGAAGATGATTTCGGCTGATTTCATCACTAACCTCCCCAAGTCCAAGGGCTTCACCACGATACTAGTCGTGGTGGACTGTTTCACCAAGATGGGTCACTTCATCCCCTGTGTGGGGGTGCCTACCGCCAAAGAGACTGCTGATATGTTTGTGCAACATGTGTTTCGGCTGCATGGACTTCCACAGAGCCTGGTGACTGACCGGGGCACCCAATTCACTTCCCAGTTCTGGAAGGCCGTCCAGAAGTTGCTGGGGATTGATGTGCGGATGTCCACGGCTCATCACCCGCAGACCGATGGCCAGACCGAAAGGGTCAATGCCACCTTGGAGCAGTATCTGCGCTGCTATGTCAACTATCAGCAAAACAATTGGGCGTCCCTGTTGTCCTTGGCAGAGTTTGCTTACAACAATGCGACGCAGGAATCCATCAAAGAGACTCCTTTCTTTGCCAACTACGGACACCACCCTCGGTTCTACCCGCCCGGTGGACCCGTCCGGAGATGTTTCGAGGCTAAGGATTGGCTTCAGGAGCTCACTGCACTCCAAGACTTGCTACGTACTCAATTGGACCAGGCGAAAGCTGACTACAAGCGGATGGCTGATCGGCGGCGCCAGGAGGGCCCTGACATCCTTGTGGGGGGATAAAGTTTGGCTGTCCACCAGAATTTGCCCACGCAGCGACCCACCCGCAAGCTGGACGCGAGATTTTGGGTCCCTACAAGGTTTTGGAGAAGGTGGGGCCTGTTTCCTTCAAACTACAACTCCCAGCGGACATGAAACTCCACCCGGTGTTTCATCGTTCGTTGCTCCGCCAGCGAAGGGGTGCGGCCTGACGTGGCGCAGCCGCCTCCTCCCCCTGTGATGCAGGAGGCGGGGGAGGAGGTCGAGTGCAGGACATCTTGGATGCCCGCCTCCGCTACAGGAAGTTGGAGTACTTCATTGACTGGAAGGGGTTTGGCCCGGAAGAACGTGCTTGGGTCAAGGCTCGAGATGTTCACGCCCGGAGTTGGTGGCTCGCTTCCACCGCAACTACCCTGACAAGCCCAAGCCCGGGGGCGGCCCAGGGGGAGCCCTGAGGGGGATAGTGTAGCACCCATGGGTCCGCCCGGGCCACGGGGAGGGTAATGCACCGGGGTCCCGTTGGCATTGGGACCCGCACAGGCTGAAAGGGATTCGGAGGATGAGTTGGAAGGCCCAGAGCAAGATTGGTCAGCTGTGCCTTTGCCCAGTCCACCGCCAGAGAGTTTAGCCTGGGATTTCGAATGGGAGCATTCTCCCGGGAAGGAGCGGACCAGGTGGAGATGGGAGGCAGTGAAGCAGATAGCGGAGATAGTTATGAATTCCCAAATGGCCGAGGTTCCCAGGAGCTGGCCGAGGCAGCAGATGGAGGCTAGCGGATGGGAAACTTCGGGGGAGGCTGCTTCTCAGGAAGATAGCGATACTAGGCTGGAAGAGCGGGGCCGTTCTCATAACAGGCGCAGGGACATAGAGGAGGGCAGGAGGAGCTGGCATCTGTCCCTAGACCGTCACCGTTCGGAAAGTAGAGACTGGGCGCCGGGCCCTAGATCGTCGGGGTCCCGGCCGAGGGATTAAGTACGGCCCGTGGGAACTGATCCTCAGTTCTCCGGCCACGTCTATACTGAATAGGCGCGAAGCGGAGTGGGACCACAAGCAACAGTGGTCATCAAGTCTTGCCTTGCCTTTGCCGTGTTTCCTGAGCCGCAGTGGTTTGCGGCACCTTGCCCTGGTTCCTGATTCGCATTGGATTGCGAAACCTTGTCCTGGTTCCTGATCCGCATTGGTTTGCGGAGCCTTGCCTCGCTTCAAGCTATTTGCCATTATACTTTGGACTATTGACTTTATACTTTGAACACTTGCATTTATTGGACTATATACCTTTTGGATTGTTTTTATACTCAATAAAGTAGTTAGCCTTTGCTACGTCTCCGTGTGTGTGTTAAAGGGGCAGTTCTAAGTCGGCGATTGTGACAGTAGGAAATTGGTCTCTGTGTAGTATGTAACATAAATTTTGCAAGTATATCTGAGGTACGTTTACTTTTAATGGATAAATAAGAATATATTATTAATAAAATATGTGCTTTCCATATGTCACCACTTAGTTCACAGGACCTTGCAGACTTTTCACTACTCATTGACTTTTCCAAATTTTGTTGAAATATTGAACTGAAAAAGTTTTAATTGGCATTGCTGTACACAATGTCCACAAGAAGCTCAACACTGAAAGTGCTACATACTTTTGTTGTTAAACAAAAGCTAAGCACATAAACCAAACTGGTATTTGTTTGTTGCATAGTACTCACCCCACTGAATCAATACTTGGAAGAAGGTCACAAAAAAGGGGATGAATTCTTATTTAACCAACAATTGTCAGTGTTTGTGCCAATGGTTTTTTACTCCTACATAGTGTTGAACTGGCGCCCTACCTCCCGACGGAAGCACTGGCTACGGTAATCCATGCCACAGTTACATCACGGCTGGATTACTGTAACGCCTTATATGTGGGTCTACCCCGGTCACTAACCCGCAGGATCCAGATTGTGTAGAACACGGCCGCCAGGCTTCTCACAGGAACATCGATGAGATGCCACATTACACCATCCCTGCAGCATCTGCACTGGCTGCCCGTTGAGTACAGAGCCCTACATAAGACCTTGACCTTGGCTTTCAAAGCCCTGCGGGGCCGGGGCCCAACATATCTGAAAGACCGCTTGCTGATGCCTGTCTACTCAAGGACACCGCGGCCAGCAAACAAGAACCTTCTTTGCGTCCCGAGCTTGAAAGAGGCCCACTTGGAGGCCACGAGACGGATATCGTTCTCCGTTGTGACCCCCGTTCTTTGGAACTCGATGCCACCGGACCAGAGAGCCTCCCTCGACCTGCCCCAGTTCCTGACCGCTCTGAAGACCTGGCTATTTAGGAAAGCCCATGGCTAATGCAGAACCAGGAACTCAACTACCTGAGCCTGGCTCCTGCATTTAACTCCTGAATATTTTAATCTAATTTTAATATTTTAATTGTTTGAATTGCTGTGTGTAAGTCGCCCGGAGCACTAACGTGGAGGGCGACTCAGAAATAATAAAGTCAGTTCAGTTCAGTTCAGTGAATATCATATAAACATCAAGTGTTAACCATGCCAAATTAATCTGTCTCAGTTCTGGGTTTACAAAAAAATGTGACAAGTTCAAAGAATCGCAGACACCTTTCTTTAGAGTTAGTGAGAAAATGCTTTTGAAACAGGTTGAGCACACAGCCAATGATGTAGAAATTTTACTGACTTTTGAAATCACTTTTGAAAATGCCTTTGCTAATAGCTTGCATTCCCCAGTTGACAGGTTCTGTGCTCGAAGATGCATGGAAAGAAAAAGGGAAGAGTCATATGGATGAAATTATACAGAAAATTGAAAATGTTGTCTTGGATGCAAACTGCAGCAGGTAGTAAGAAAATCCATGTGGCCTTCTTTTTACTTTTGCATATTAAGAATCCCTACTATTTCTTAAGGGGTTCGTAGCAAAACAGTGGTTTATAAAACTTTCTACTCAAATCTTTAGTTAAAGATTGCCATGTTGTTTGTAATACAAATTATAGAAAGGTATCTGCCATGTTTAATGATATTGTCAAGCATAATTATGTCATGTATTGCTTAACTGCCTGGTTTATGACCATTCATTTTACGTGTATTTAAAATTATATTGCAGAATGCCAATACGAGTATGTTTTGGGGATCCTGCAGTAAATAAATGACTTCTAGACATCCTAGAATAATTCTCTATAATACCTCCATCATTTAGAGACCTGTGTGACAAAGGTTAATTTGGCATAGTCAGTATGGGCTAGCCAGTAAAAGCAGTTAATACTTTTGGAATAAAGCAGTATGAAATAAACGAGCAAATATTGGGGTGGACGGGACTAATTCTTTTTTGGTACATGAAAGATAACAGACAATACCAGTTTGTAAGGTCTGCTATAGGAAATCCCATGGAATAACTCAGTGGACTGAAGCCCCCAGTGGCGCAATGGGTTAAATCGGTTAAACCCTTGTGCTGGCAGGACTGCTGACAGAAAGGTCGACAATTTGAATCCATGGAGCAGGGTGAGCTCCCATCTGTCAGCTCCAGCTTCTCATGCGGGGACATGAGTGAAGTCTCCCGCAGGAAGGTAAACCATCTGGGCGTCCCCTGGAGCGACTTGCTATTTCTCAAGTTGCTCCTGACACGGAAAAACTCAGTAGACCTCCATTTAAAAATAAAGCCAACTTGAAATCAACGTAGATGTACTGTACTACTGCACTGCTTTTTATAGCTGTTTTTAATTGTATGGTTACATTGTTATTGTTATACCTATATATTTATTAGGGCTTTGATCCACACACAAAAAAAGGTTCAAAACTCGCTTTGGCTCTAGGGGGCGATGGCGCTTCGTAACTGGTAAACTTCCACATATTTCCATTAAATTTTCAAAATGTATTTAGATGAATTCTGAAATTTCGGAATGACTTTTTAAATGGCGGACACACATCTCTTTAACCCAGTTAGGACTGGGGGACGGGGAAGGGAAGAAATTGGCGCTGAGCAAGAGGAGGGGCAGAGATCTGGAGGAGCCTTGGCGATCAGGAGGAAATCTCGGCCCCTGGCACGCTTTGGAAGCCAGAGGCCGAGATTAGGAGGCAATTTCCTCCTGTTCCCCATGTTCTCCCTCCGCTTGGGAGGGAGAGCTTTGGGAGCAGGAGGAAATCTCGGCCCCTGGCTTCCAAAGCTCGCTTTGGAAGCCAGGGGCCAAGATTAGGAGGAGATTTTCTCCTGATTGCCAAGGCCGTCCCTCCCAAGCTGAGGGAGAGCTTTGGCAATTGGAAATCTCAGCCCCTGGCTTCCAAAGCGCGATAGCTCATTGGCTAGAGGAAATCAGGTAGCTGCTTGCAAACCACCTGAACGCAACCAGTCAATGATGGAAGGGTCCAGGAAAAGGGCGGAAATGACATCTGACACCCTTTCCGACAATGGCGGATGGAGCTTCGGTATAGCGACGCCACTTCCGGGTAACTTAAATTTGTCAAAAACGGTAAAAAAGTAACTTTTCTTCCGATACATTTCGATTTCTGTTACAAACCTACCCAGCCCTAATATTTATTCCACTTTTTCCTAGATCAGGATTCAACATAGCTGAAAATAGTTAAAAGAAACATAGCTAAAAAATAATATACAAAAAGTTTTAACTGTTCTTCAGCTATCAAAATAAACACCTGTTGAGCATAAACAATTGAAAACAAAATAGCATTTTAAAAATAAAAAACAACCATATTATGAAAGGCCCAGCCTTCCAAGGCTTGCCAATTTATTTTTTTTTAAAAGTATTTTCCTGCCTGTGGAAAGATAGCCAGAAAAACACCAGTTTGACTTCTCTGGGAAAGGAATTCCAGAGTCTGATTAAATTATTACAGTATTTGGAAATATCCATCTATCTATCATTTTGTAAATAGTAGAAAATGTTGTTACGCACAGATGAAGCATATTGGCTAAGCTATCTTTGTTAACAATCTGACTGCTATACTCTGAGCAAACTTGGGGTTTCCAAACACGTTTCAGTTAACTGGGGATATTCTTCCTTCAACCTTTAGAGAAGGGCAGGAAATAAATCTAAAGAGCTGTAGCTGGCAAATGCAAACACTGAAATGTCTTTGTGTCATATTTACTATATATACATGTTGATAAGTTACATCTATATCAATTACATGAAAATAGTGACCTCATTTTAAAATCGTAAAAAAAAATGTGAATGATTATTGCTTCTAAGTTTAATTCCCCTGGACAATAGGTTAGTTTTGTATTTTGTTTACTAACAGCTATGAATGAATTACAAAAGTATATCAAGAGTAGTTTTTATTTCTTCCTTCCATCAGTTCTGATTGCAATTAGTGTGAATAAATTCCCCCTTAGTGCTGGAAGCATTGTTTTTTATTTTGTTTTTTTTTTTTGTCTGTTTCAGAGATGTAAAGCATATGCTTCTGAAACTAGTAGAACTACGGTCAAGTAACTGGGGAAGGGTACATATAACTTCAACATACAGGGAAGCAACTCCAGAAAATGATCCCAACTATTTTATGGTAATACTTTTAGATAGATTTTATCAGCATATACATGAGTGATAAGCTTGAGAACTTAGTGGAAACTTGTGTGGTTGTGTTTTAAATCTTAGAATGAACCAACATTTTACACATCGGAAGGTGTGCCATTCACGGCAGCAGATCCAGGTATGCCAACATTTCATTTTTGTCTGGGTTTTTAATCAGAAAATATCTGTAGCTTGGAGTGCTAATTAACTTCTATATCAGGCATGGGCAAACTTTGGTCTTCCAAGTGTTTTGGACTTCAACTTCCACAACCAGCAGTTTGAAATTGTGGGAGTTGAGATCCAAAACACCTGGAGGACCAAAGCTTGCCTATGCCTGGTATGTATGGTAAGCTAAATTTTAGCAGTTACTTTTTATACTTTTTGCAGAGTTTAAATGGTTTGTCAAGGAAAGCTGTAATGGGAAGATCCTTTGGATACTTTACTGTATCCATGATAGAACAGAGTAGCAAGAGAAGCTAAGAGAGAATTGTGTTTGGGACACACAGAGTTCAGAATAAGTAAATATGAGAAATTGAATGAAAAATGATACAGATAAATAAAGTCTCATGATAACCATAAAGCTTCCAGCTTACATTGGTCAAGCTTGTATGTTTTGTTGCAAGTATGCATTGGTATATTGTTGTGTTTATTATGAATATTTTGAATAAAATGAACTTGTAAGAGCAGTCTTAATTATTTTTTTAATATCACTGTCCTAGATTATCAGGAGAAATATCAAGAACTCCTTGATAGGCAGGATTTGCTTCATGGATGTGAAGAAAATGGAACAGATTTGTCAGGAACTGGAGACTTGTAAGTTCTGTTTATCATAGCTGTATCATATCTTCAGTCCGATGGTTAGAAGTACTGTGTTAGGCACTGCTTTTCAAGAGCCCTCATGCTTAAAATAATTAGTGATCTATATTCTTAAAAAGTACTATTCATTACTGTTATCTCTATCTTCTTACATTTTTGCCTTATTGTTTACTTTGTTATGACATTGAACTATAAAAAATAGAGATAATCACTAAGTGATTCAGAGCCTTGCACAAAAATAATGCTGACTTTAAAAATATTATCTGAACAGCTGGCCTTTCTGTGCAGCATCTCTTCCGTTTCCAGATTTACTGTTTGTACAATAGATTTGGGCCCGAATCACTGTTAACAAAAAGATTTGTAGTTTTCGGACGGCTGTTTTTGTTTAATTTCCAAAAACAGAAAAAGGAAGAGAGGGATGAAAAGACAAGTGAAACAGATTCAGAGAGACAATATTTTCGGACACAAAATACCTGAGGCAGGGGGATCTGTGGCATCTTTTTCTCCCCCCAGTAGAAGAAGCCTCTTCCATTTTTTCTTGGAAAGTTTCCTCCTCCTCCAGAGAGAACCCTGGGAATTCATTTTTCTAGTGGTACTAGCATAGGATGGCCCTTAAAAATTCCTCTCGGTGCATGATGGCAGTTTAAGTTTTTCTCTCTGTGTGTCTCTCAGCCAATAAAAAGCTTAGTGGTGTCCATGCTCTGATTGACTGAGAATGGACACAACCAACGACTATAATTCTCAAATGTTATGGTTAAAACTTAAAATAATTCTAAAAGTAGTAGATTGGTGAATTGTTTTGAAACTTGGTAGGCCTGCAGTTGTCAATGAGGTCTACAGCTGAGGTAGGTTTCATGCAGATAGGCCTTAAAATGGCTGAGGATTGAGCCAATGGGCCGAATCTCTGCTGAATGAAACTGAAAACACCTGTCCCTTTTGGGTAACTTATTGGTAAGCAAAGTGAGGGGTCAGACAAAACGGACATGAAAACAGCATGCCTTTTGGCCAGAATACACATGCCTATTATTTTCTCTTACCTCAGATAGATAGATAGATAGATAGATAGATATAATGGCAAAATAAGAAACTAACAGATGAATTTATTACAGATACTTTGACGATGACGACGACGATGATGAGATGGACCCAGAAATTGAAGAAGCATATGAAAAGTTTTGCTTAGAATCAGAACGCAAGCGGAAACAATGAAACACTGCACATAATTATTAATGTTTGTGTTTTAAAGGAAACCAGCATAGGTATGAATAGCAAGTAGAAGAGATGAAAAATTCTGGTCCAAGTAAAGCAACTTAAGTTTTTCAAAGTTATGCAATTATCATTTTGTTAAAAATCTGCCAAAAAATGTAAACAAATCCTGTAACTTAAAAACAATGTGTATATATCATAGTTTATTTTCTGTACAGTTAAATAAACCATGCTTAAACTGGAACAAATTTTGTTTGAAACATGCCAGAAATCTACAAATGTGGGGGATGTTGTTTTAAAAGTTCCTTTTTTTGCTGAAAGTAAAACCCTTCAAACCATAAAATAAATTTTGACTTCTTTGCGGAATCAAATTGTACTATCTTTCCATGTGGTATGTATTTTAAATTTATGGGACTATCAAATACATTTTTAATTGTTTTACAATCATGAACATTGGAAGCATCCAAGGAAAAACTGCAAATAAGTATTTTCAAAACAACTAAATATTGAGTAGACATTATATAGTTCATTAACATTATCTTCATTAACTTGATTTGGTTCGAATCTCATGCTAATAATTCTCCCCACTTGGATGAAGAGTGCGTCAAAATTATAGCTTTCCATAATGCATGAATTGACCGAAACGTAATCAGGATTGCTTTCAAACAGTGTTTAACCAAAATGGAGAGCTCCCCATTTTTATGGTTTAAAGCAGTCTTTCCAAGGCTTAAGTTCAAAATGCTGCCACACAACTAGTTTCATCACTTATCATTGGCCTTTTTGGCTGGAGAAGATGGGAGTTGTAGTTCAAAATCTAGAGACTTTAGTTTTAGGCAAACTGGTTTTAGAGGCTTCAGAACCTTCTGCTTCAAAGGAGCCATTCCCTATTAATTTTCCCTCTTCAAAAATACATTCTATTGCTTTTAGTTAGAAGTGGCACAAGCATCTACTTCCAAAATGAAAATACTGCATTGTAATGCAACATAGCATTTCTGCCACTCTTAATTTTAATTAATTTATATATATTATACAGTCACAATAAGGAATAAAGCAGTTCCATGCTGCAGAAAATAATGAATTCTGAATAAGTCTGTTGGTCACTGTATTTTTGCTTGTAATCATCTGTTTTCGTCCCTGTAAAAATTATCCCAGGAGACTTCTAAATTTTTTGTTCCTCTTTATATTGAATAGATTAAGTAGAGTCTATTTCCTAACACCAAGTGTGTGTGTAGACCTTTCCAAGAAGTAGGTTAAATAACATATATAAAGACAGAGGTTGTAAATATGCATGTAAATACTAGTGCTGTTTAATATTGCACTGTTATAACTTGGTACAATTTGTGTCTGTTAATGCAGCTAGCATCTACTACATCTGGTTCTTCCATTTCTATAGTTAACACCATATTTTGGACAAAAAAATAAACTGCTTTGTTTTGTTGGGTATGTTTTGGTCTTCCTGTTTGTACACTTATATTCTTAATACAGAATCTTCCCAAAGCAGCCTCTCCATACTTGCTGACAGGTGCTTCCTTAACATTTCATTTTTCATTATTATTATTTTAGCTTGAATCGATAATGCTCCAATTAATATGCAGCGGTGTACTGTTTAGTAGGCTTCTTTGATAAAAGCACGTGGTTCAAAACTCGTTTTGGATGTAGAAGGCGCTGGTGGTTCATTTCTAAATTCAATTCCAATTTTCACAGAAAAAAAATGTTCACAACATTTCAAAACTTCCGAGACTTCTGAATCCTTCCTTAATGGTTTAAAAGTGTTATTTCCTGTTTCATTGGGTGGTCTTTACTTTGAAAGTAGTTGTTCTACTCCAGAAAGGGGAGAGGAAGCAAAGGGAGGAAAAGTCATCTCTTGGTTTTAAAACTTCCCAGGCTCAGGGGGTGAGCAGAGGAGGAAAGTCAGCCGCTTGGTTTTAAAATGCTTGCCAGGCTCATGGGGAGAAGAGAGGAGGAAAGTCAGCCAGGCTCACAGGCTTCCCAGGCTTGAGCCGAGGCCAGGAATAATTTCCGATTCACTTACTGCTTCGTAACAGAAATGGCGGAAAAAGCTTTGAAAGGGCAAAGGGACTTCCTGTTTCCTTAAAAACTTAGAAGCTCTTCGGCTTATAAGTGGAGATGAGCATCACCCTCCAGAGTTCGATACGACTAGACTTAATGTCAAGGGAAACCTTTACCTTTGCCTCTTTAAAAAACTTGTTAAGTAAATTAAAAGAAAACAGTACTGCAGATCAATCTTTTGCAGTACCTATTTGAGAATGTGTCAATGGCTGTTCTCATTCTTCACACAGTTGCATCCCTCCTTATACACACAACCTCATACACACATACATGTGTTCTCTATGGTGGGTTCTTTTGTATATTTGCAGCTGAAAACAGCTAAGAAATGTGAATCATAAACACAAGAGTTTTCTGTCTAATAACTAATCCACCAGAACCTTTTGCCAATCAAATATCTTGCTTAGCTTTCAATTCACTCCTTGCACATTTCTTATCTGCTACTCAAATATTAAGAGTTCAAAGGTTATACAAATATAGGCCAATAGTATTGCTGGGAGAATCTCATTTGGGGGATGGTATAGGGGTTAAGAAATAGATCTATAGAGACTAATGATGCATTTACACAGCAAGATGAATGCAGTTTGACACGGCTTTCGCTGCCATGACTCGATAAGGAATCATGGGGAGTGGTAGTTTTACAAGGCCTTTTGCCATCTCTGCCAAAGAATGCTGGTAATTCTCCAGACTTCGAGCTAGGGATCCATAGCATTTTGCTACAACAGTTAAAAAGTAGTGTCATGAAATTTAATTGTACAGTGGAGATTCACGATACACCCTTGTAGTGGATTATCCAATGTATCTTGCGATTGTTGTGACACCAGCCTAGAATCATGATGTTTCCACTCAACCACCGGAGTGCAAAGGTGTCATTAACTCAAGCCATCCAAGTGAACCATTTTGGACTTAAGAGCTTTAGAAAGTACGGCTAAAGGTTGCTCCACCTGTATTGCACAAAATTTCCAATACTGAGAGGCTGTAGGATGGAGACCCATGGCAGATGGAGAGGTCTCAAAGTACTATTCACAGTGCAGTGTGGAAGAGACTTGGGCTGCATATTGTGGAAGAGATGGGAAGAGACATCTAGATTATGTGGCCAGCATGACTGCATGGATCCATATTACATGTGGAATGAATGCGGTTTGACACCACTTTCACTGCCATGTCTCAGTGCTAGGGAATCCTAGGAGTTGTAGTTTGTTGAGGCAACATCATTTGGCAGAGAACCGTAGAGTTGGAAGAGACCCATCCAGTCCAACCCCCTTCCAAGAAGCAGGAAAATTGCATTCAAAACATCCTCGACAGATAGCCATCCAGCCTCTGTTTAAAAGCCTCCAAAGAAGGAGCCTCCACCACACTTCGGGGCAGGGAGTTCCACTGCTGAACAGCTCACAGTCAGGAAGTTCTTCCTAATGTTCAGGTGGAATCTCCTTTCCTGTAGTTTGAAGCCATTGCTCCGCGTCCTAGTCTCCAGGGCAGCAGAAAACAAGCTTGCTCCCTCCTCCCTATGACTTCCTCTCGCATATTTATACATGGCTATCATGTCTCCTCTCAGCCTTCTCTTCTTCAGGCTAAACATGCCCAGCTCTTTAAGCCGCTCCTCATAGGGCTTGTTCTCCAGACACTTGATCATTTTAGTCACCCTTCTCTGGACATATTCCAGCTTGTCGATATTTCTCTTCAATTGTGGTGCCCAAAATTGGACACAGTATTCCAGGTGTGGTCTAACCAAGGCAGAATAGAGAGGTAGCATGACTTCCCTGGATCTAGGCACTATACTCCTATTGATGCAGGCAAAAATCCCATTGGCCTTTTTTGCCGCCGCATAACATTATTGGCTCATGTTTAACTTGTTGTCCATGAGGACTCCAAGATCTTTTTCACACATACTGCTCTCGAGCCACTCGTCCCTCATTCTGTATCTTTGCATTTCATTTTTTCTGCCTATTTATTTATTTATTTACAGTATTTATATTCCACCCTTCTCGCCCCGCAGGAGACTCAGGGCAGATTACAATGTACACATACATGGCAAACATTCAGTGCCATAGATACACAAAACATCTAGACAGACAATCAGAGGCTATTTAACATTCCAACTTCTGGCTGCCAGGGGAGCTGTGGCTTCACCGTCCATCTGCGACACTTTCCACATTCCCTGCATGCTTTTGCTGGAGATTTTTTTAATGGCCTCGTTAATTTTGTTAAATTAGCCTCTCCACACATAGGTGGTACCTAAATTTCCTACTTGACAGATGCAACTGTCTTTTGGGTTGCAAAGGTCGACAACAAGCTACACAATTGGCCGGAAGCTCACTCCGACCCGGGCTGGCTTCGAACTCATGACCTTTTGGTCAGTAGTGATCTTTAATGCAGCTGACACCCAGCCAGCTGCACCACAGTCCCGGTGCCTAAGTGGAGTATCTTGCATTTGTCCCTGTTGAACTTCATTTTGTTAGTTTTGGCCCATCTCTCTAATCTGTCAAGATAGTTTTGAATTCTGCTGAGTCTTCTGGAGCAGTGTTTCTCAACCAGTGTGCCGTGGCACACTAGTGTGCCATGAGCGATCATCAGGTGTGCCGCGAGAAAAGCTCTCTGCCCCCCTTCCTTCCCCCTCCTCCTACCGAACTCCTGCTGCTTGGGAGGGGGGGGGGAGGAGGAAGGGCCGGGCGGTGGCGGCGAAGAAAAAGAAGGGTCTGGGGCACCGCCTCCTTCGGCCGTTTCCCCAGCCAGCCTCCAATCCGCCATGACTCCCACCATGACTCTCGCCCCTCACTCGCTGAAGCCGCGCGGAGGAGGAGCCCCATCCACTGAAGCCCGTCCACCACTCATGCTCTCCTCAGAGCCACAGGCCATGCTCTCCTCCTCACCAGCCTGTGCCAGCAGTGGCAGAGCCAGCACAATGCTGGCTTGGCACTGCCCTCAAGGCTGGCGGCTGTGGGAGAACTGAAGCCGGGGCGGGGCATGGCATGGCCTGGCTCCTCCCTCCCCAGCTTTGGCACTCCCAGCAGCTGCTCCCAGCAGGCCACCATCCCCCAGCCGTTCTTTACTGTGTTAGAGTGTCATTTTGTGTCATTTTGGTTGGTGGTGTGCCCCCGGATTTTTTTAATGTTAAAAGTGTGCCGCAGCTCAAAAAAGGTTGGGAAACACTGTTCTGGAGTATTGGCTATCCCTTTCAGGAGGCTGAAAGAGCTTGTAAAAACTTGAATTTACAAACCCCAGATTCCATAGAATTGAATCATAGCACTTAAAGTAGTGTCAAACCACTCATTCTACAGCAGGCCTGGGCAAACTCGGGCCCTCCAGGTGTTTTGGACTGCAATTAAAAGCCTAGGAAGTGTGGAAATTGGAGTCCTGGAGGGTCCAAGTTTACCCAAGCCTGTTTCCAGGTGCTTGGAGTAGGAGTGGGCGGAGCTAAAGGGGAAAAGTGGGCGGGGCCTCAGCATTCACAGGGATTGGCGGCTCTCTTGGCAGCTAGCCCTTGAGAACGCCCAGACCACGCCCACCCTCCCTCCTTAGCTCCGCCCCTCTGCCATTCTCCCGCGCTCTCTGGTTTGTTTACCCGCCTCTCGGCGCGCCTGTTCGAAAGTGCTGCAGGGATTCAGGTCAGGCTCCATTTCTTTGTGCAGACTGGGAGGACTGGGCCAGGGTGTGCGTTTCCCAGCAAAGAAGGTAAGAAGTGCATGCAGATAAGACCTGCAACAGAGTCAACCAAGAGATTTGGAATAGCACCAGGGCTTGCTCTTATTGTGTACCTTCTGTTTGTTTCATGGGATCCTATTATGCCTTTGCCTTCCTCTGAGGCTGAGAGAGTGCGACCTGCCCAAGGTCACCCATTGTGTTTACATATCTGCAACCCTTTTCATTGACTGGTCTTTCATGCTGAAGGTGAGCAGCCTAAAGTCAGTTTAACCTCAGTTCCAGGCAAAGTGATGGAAACCATTATTAAAGAAAAAATTACTAGGCACATAGAAGAACAGGCATTGCTGAAGGAAAATCAACATGGTTTCTGCAAAGGCAAATCATGTCTTACTAACTTGATAGAATTCTTTGAGGGTGTAAATAAACACATAGATAAAGGGGACCCAGTTGATATTGTTTACCTTGACTTTCAAAAGGCTTTTGACAAAGTCCCTCACCAAAGGCTCCTAAATAAGCTCTTCAGCCATGGAATCAGAGGACAGGTCTTGTCCTGGATTGGAACCTGGCTAAACTGTAGGAAACAAAGGGTGGTAATAAACGGACATTTCTCTGGGTGGAAAGAGGTGAGAAGTGGCGTACCCCAAGGTTCAGTTTTGGGTCCGTTACTTTTTAATTTATTCATTAATGATCTGGATGTAGGAGTGAATTCTGAGGTAGCAAAGTTTGCAGATGACACTAAATTGTTCAGGGTAGTTAAAAATGAAACTGTAAAGAGCTCCAGAAAGATCTCTCGAAATTGAGTGAATGGGCAACAAAGTGGCAAATGCATTTTAACCTAAACAAGTGTAAAGTCATGCACATCGGGGCAAAGAACCCCAAATACACCTACCAATTGATGGGGTCAAAGCTTTCCGAGACAAACCAGGAAAGGGATCTTGGGGTCTTGGTGGACAGCTCAATGAAGATGTCAACCCAGTGCGCAGCAGCAGTGAAAAAGCAAATTCTATGCTTGGCATGATCAGGAAGGGAATCGAAAATAGGTCGGCAAATGTTGTATTACCTCTCTACAAATCGATGGAAAGGCCACATTTGGAGTACTGTGTACAATTCTGGTCTCCGCACCTTAAGAAGGATATAACGGAACTGGAAAAGGTACAGAAAAGGGCAACAAGAATGATCCAAGGGATGGAGCGGCTCCCTTATGAAATCAGGTTGCAACGCCTTGGTCTTTTCAGCCTTGAAAGACGGCGTTTAAGAGGTGACTTGATCGAAGTGTATAAAATCATGCATGGGATAGAAAAGGTGAATAAAGAAAAACTATTTTCTTTGTCACACAACACTAGGACTAGGGGGCACTCCCTAAAGCTCCAAGGTAGGAAAATTAGGACCAATAAAGGGAAATATTTCTTCACCCAGAGGGTCATTGGGTTATGGAACTTACTTCCAGAAGAGGTTGTGACAGCTGTCAGCCTGAACAACTTCAAGGCAGGATTAGACAGATTCATGGATACCAAGTGTATCGGTAGTTACTGAAAAGGACATTCAAGTGCCACCTCGGAGTTGGTTGAGGTAGGCAGGATTTCCCTGGGTACTGGTTGTGGGGGTCGGGAGCAGGTCAGGGTTTTGCCCTCCCTTCTGCTCGAGATCCCCGTGTACAACTGGTGGGCCACTGTGAGATACAGACTGCTGGACTAGATGGGCTGAGGTCCGATTCAGCATGGCTCTTCTTATGTTCTTATGTTCTTAAGACCATTGCTTCTTAAACACTGTTGTGTTTAATTCTGTTTTAATGTTTGCATATTTTTAAATTGTATTATTTATTTATCACATTGCATTGTCTTAGAACCTCCCCTATAAATATATATGTTTTTAATCTTATCTCATCCTTCGTTTTTTATCACTGTATTTTGCGCATGTGGCCTGCTCCTTTTATTTTATTTGATTGTTTATTTTACTTGAAATGTTGTTTTATGTTTGTTATGTTGTATTGATATGTATTTCTGGGCTTGGCCTCATGTAAGCCACCCCGAGTCCCTTTCCGGGACATGGTGGGATACAAATAAAGTTTATTATTATTATTATTTCGCATATTTGTACCCCTCCCTTCTCAACCCCCGGAGGGACTGGACTCTATTATTATTATTTAAAACTTTTATGCCCTGGCCTTCTCACCTCCGAAGAGGGACTCAGACCGCCAAACAGAAAGTATTCAATGCTAACATTTAAAATCTAAAAAACATCATAAATTTACAATAAAATTTACAATAAAATTTACAATAAAATACAATACAATAAATACATTTAAAAAGCCTTTCGTCAAAGTAAAATCAAGTCCAACTTCATCCATATATTTGGTCCGTACTAAGTGGTTGGCGACTTTAGTTGCTTCGCGATCTCCTTCGTTCTGCAAAGGCCTCATTGCACAGCCACGTTTTCACCCGCTTCCTAAAAGTCAGGAGGGAAGGGGCGGATCTAATTTCATTTGGGAGGGAATTCCACAGCCGGGGGGCCACCACAGAAATGGCCCTGTCCCTCGTCCCCACCAGACGCGCCTGCAAAGGTGATGGGACCGAGAGCAGGGACTCTCCAGACTATCTTAGCACTCTTGACAGTTCATAGGGGAGAATACGTTCAGACAGGTAAACTGGGCCGGAACCGTATAGGGTTTTGTAGGTCAACACCAGCACTTTGAATTGTGCTCGGAAGCTAATTGGCAGCCAGTGGAGCTGGCGCAACAGGGGAGCTGTGCACTCCCTGTACCCCACTCCCATTAGTAGTCTGGCTGCTGTGTGCTGGACTAATTGCAGCTTCCAAGCAGTCTTCATAGGCAGCCCTACATAGAGAGCGTTGTAGTAGTCTATACAGGATGTAACCAGAGCGTGGACCACCGTGGCCAAGTCTGACTTCTTCAATACGCTCAAATGTGAACACTGGGGAAATTTGGGGAAAATAGACGGAGACATTTGGAAGTTGGAGTTGCTGGGATGTATAGTTCACTTACCTTGCAGAGCAGAGTCACGCCGTGCCGGCTGGCAGCAAGGAGGGCGGCCAGGAAGCGCTCCAGGGCCTCCTCGCCCAGGCAGGGGCTTCGCAGCCTCCCTTCCCTGCACAGGCCCAGTCCCCTCGCCTGCAAGCAATGGAAGCAGGTGAGGGGGGAAGTAGGAAGGCAGAAGGAAGGAGGGGGCGCCGCGAGAGAAGGAGCGCCAGCCAGCCACGCCCCTCTTGTTTCCGACAAAAGGTAGGGAAAATGGGCACGTGTGACGTCACGGTGGCGGCGGGACGTCATGCGCACAATTTTCCTTACTCTTTTGGCTGGCTGGTGCTCATTTTCTCACCCCCTCCTCCCTCTGTGCTGCTCGGTCAGGCTTCCAAACAAAGGATCTAACCTATGAGTTTCAATGGTCTACTCTATGTCAGGGCTGCTCATTAGGTCGATCACGATCGGTTCCTCCTCCAGGCTACGCGATTGACCAGTTCCAGATCAACCTAATGAGCAGACCTGGTGTAGAGGATGCTTCACAAAAAGGAAAATCAGCCTGTTCAGCAAGCTGAAGTCTGATCTTGGAAGCTAAGCGGTGCTGGACTTGATTAGCACCAATAAATATAGACTATGTTTGAAAGAAAAGAAACCACATCTGAGTATTCTTGATGGAAGATCTACTATTTATCGTATCAGGAGCGAACCACGGGTACAGTTGTGATGTATTTTTTTAAAAACACAGAAATAAAAAACTTGACATTATACTAAATGTCCTTTGACCAGTAGCTGGCCACTTGTAGTGCCTCTTATGTTTCTATAAGGAGATCCTCCATTGTGCATGTGGCAGGGCTCAGGCTGCATTGGAATAGGTGGTCTGTGGTTTGCTCTTCTCCACATTCACATGTTGTGGACTCCATTTCTTTGTGGCCTCATTTCTTAAGGTTGGCATCTCATGGTGTCAGAGCACAGTCTGTTCAGCGCCTTCCAAGTCGCCCAGTCTCCTGTATGCACAGAGGGGAGTCTGTCATCTGGTTTCAGCCATGGCTTGAGGTTCCAGGTTTTAGCCTGCCACTTTTGGACTCTCGCTTGCTGAGGTGTTTCTGTGAGTATCTCTGTAGATCTTAGGAAGCTATTTCTTGATTTAAGGTGTTGGTTTGCTGGCTGATATCCAAACAGAGGATGGGCCCGAGATGTCAATGCCTTGGTTCTTACATTACAGGCTGCTACTTCCCAATGGATGTCAGGTGTAATGCTGGCTAAACAGTATAATTTGTCCAGTTTATACTTTTTCCACTTGAGCTGGAAAATGAATTATGTGGTTTCAGAGTTTACCTACTCCAGTGCTGGGTTTGCTTAAGGGAATGTACTGTAGTTTTAATGATTTTTTTAAAACTTGGACACTGAGCAGATGGTCTCATCTCAGCCACTCATTGAGTCAAAGGTCATGAACTTCACCTACACCACCCTGAGTTTTCAGTACACAGAACTGAATACAAAAAGTACTGTTTTTGCACTCCTCCAGGTAGTTCTTAATTATGTTGGATATTCCTCACTGTTGACCGCACTATGAATGAATGCACAAAATTAAAGCTGGAGCATGTGTTACTTATCTGTACCCCATTAAATTCCCTGTCTCTTCTGTGCAGGTTTCCCCTCTGAATCAGTACCTTTTCTCTGCCACAATGGCACCCGAGAGCCTCATGATCCTCTATGAGGATGATTCAGTCGAAGTACACTATATGGATGGCTCCAAGTTGCTCCTTTCTCCTTGTGGATCTGAGTTTTTGTTTGAGAAGGCACCTCCTGCCTCTGCCCATCCCATGCAGCCGCCAGAAAAGGTTCGCCAGAGGACACCGTTTGCTATTAGTGCCTACCGGGTAAACAAGGACATTCATTCTTTCATTCATTCATTTTTTCCAAGCAGAGTGCCAGCAGGAGAAAAGGGAAGGACACCGTGGGATAATAATAAAGTGGTATCCAGCGAGGTTTTTTTAAATCAGCTCAGATATAAACTCCAAATAAAGGCTTGCAATTCAACTTGCTTGAATATATGGCCAAAGCTGAAGAAGAATAAATAGAACTGATGACTTAATGTTTGTAAAGAATCTGTACAAATATACAGGCAGCTCAAAGGCCACCCAGTCCAACCCCCTGCCAAGAAGCACGAAGATTGCATTCAACGCATCCCTGACAGATAGCCATCTACCCTCTGCTTAAAAGCCTTCAAAGAAGAAGCCTCCACCACACTCCAGGGCAGAGAGTTCCACTGCTGAACGGCTCTCACAGTCAGGAAGTTCTTCCTGATGTTCAAGTGGAATCTCCTTTCCTGTAGTTTGGAGCCATTGTTCCGTGTCCTAGTCTCCAGGGCAGCAGATAACAAGCTTGCTCCCTCCTCCCTGTGACTTCCCCTCACATATTTATACATGGCCCTCATCATGTCTCCTCTCAGCCTTCTCTTCTGCAGGCTGAACATGCCCAGCTCTTTAAGCCGCTCCTCATAGTCCCATTCTCCAGACCTTTGATCATTTCAGCCACCCTTCTCTGGACACATTCCAGCTTGTCAACATATCCCTTAAATTGCAGTGCCCAGAATTGAAATCGAAGAACTGGGTCAGACCGTCCATTGCCTCAGAAGCTTTCCTCCTTTTTTCTTGCAGTTAAAATATAAATTGTCTTGACTTAAATGACAATGACTTTTATTATTCCTAAACTTTGCTGACTTTTTCTGCCATATGGTGGGCTTTGAGTCCTTTGTAAATTTGCAGTTTTGCAAGTTCAAAGGCATGGCTCATAGTCACGGAAATATATAAACCAAACATGATACATAAATATATACATAAGTATAAATAGTGCATGTGTACAATAATTATATAAATATAAAACCATTTTGAAAGAAAAGACATTTAAAGGCTATTCCTGTTTTAGAAATGGTGTCTGTGAGCTAATTGGCTGTTTTTGGTAACCTACACATTCCGATAGGGGCTGCAGTGGCACCGTGGGTTAAACTGCTAAGCTGCAGAACTTGCTGAACTTGGTCAGCGATTCGAATCCGTGGGACAGGGTGAGCTCCCATTGTTAGCCTCAATTTCTGTCAACTCAGCAATTCAAAACCATGTAAAAGTTAGTAGATCAGTAGTTGCTGCTTCAGCAGGGAGGTGACAGTTCTCTATGCAGTCATGCTGGCCACATGACCTTGGAGACATCTACAGACAATGCCAGCTCTTCACCTTAGAAATGGAGATGAGCACCAACCCCCTGAGTCAAATTAATCTAGACTTAATGTCAAGGGGAAACCTTTACTTTTACCTTTACACATTCAGATAAGCATTTACCAATCTTTTTTAGGTGCAGCTTTTGCGAGCGTTAGACTTCCGGAATCAATATTCTGATCATCCCTATTTACCTTCAAGTATTATACCTGCTGAAAGGAAGAATGTAAGTTTTTGATTTATGTCATTTTATAGTCACAGAAAATATTCTAACTGCAATGTTAATTGACTGATGGTCAATCCTTTTCTTGATTTAAAGATAATAGTATGGAATAATTTGAATCCATTGTTTAATTCAAGTCTGAATTCCTGTAATAGATACTGTATGTACTGTATGTATACACCAGAACAGTGCTGTCCAACTTCTTCCGGCCCAAGGGCCGGAAGAAGTGTCACTGATCACCTGGGGGGCCGCAGGTGATCAGTGAGCGGGGGCGGGGCCGATAGCGGGGGGCAGGGTGGGGCGGGGCCAGCTGATTCCTCCTCCTCCTTCACCCCTCCTCCTCCCTCGCGGACGAGCCGCGGCCCGATCGCGAGCCGCGGTGCGGGAAGGAGGAGGGGCGAAGGAGGAGGAGCCAGCTGTCTTCCTCCTGCCTGAATCGCCCCCTTCTCCCTCTCTCGGCGCCGCCGTTGCGAGGCAGTTTGCAGCGGCGCCGCCGAGAAAGGGAGACGGGGCGATACAGGCAGGAAGAAAGACAGCTGGCCCCTCCTGCCTGGATCGCCCTCCGTCCTTTCTCGGCGGCGCCGCTGCATACTGCCTCGCATTGGCGGCGCCGAGAGAGGGACGGAGGGGGCGATGCAGGCAGGGAGGAGGGGCCAGCTCTCTTCCTCCTGCCTGAATCGCCCCCTTCTCCCTCTCTTGGCGGTGCCGGTGCGAGGCAGTTTGCAGCGGTGCCGCCGAGAAAGGGACGGAGGGGCGATCCAGGCAGGAGGAAGATAGCTGGCCCCTCCTCCCTGTACCGCCGCCTTGTTTCTCGGCGGCGCCGCTGCAAACTGCCTCGCATCGGGCGCCGCTGAGAGTCCGTCCCGGAGGGGCGATCCAGGCAAGGAGGAGGGGCCAGCTCTTCCTCCTGCCTGAATCGCTCCCTTCTCCCTCTTGGCGGCGCCGCTGCGAGGCAGTTTGCAGCGGCGCCGCTGAGAGAGGGACGGAGGGGGCGATGCAGGCAGGAGGAGGGGCCAGCTCTCTTCCTCCTGCCTGAATCGCCCCTTCTCCCTCTCTTGGCGCCGCTGCATACTGCCTCCTCGCATTGGCGCTGCCGAGAGAGGGACGGAGGGGGCGATCCAGGCAGGAGGAAGACAGCTGGCTCCTCCTCCCAGCCTGCATTGCCCCTCCGTCCCTTTCTCGGCGCGCCGTTGCGAGGCAGTTTGCAGCGGCGCCGCCGAGAGAGAAGGGGCGGTGTAGGAGGAAGAGAGCTGGCTCCTCCTCCCTGTACCGCCCCTTTCTCCCTCTCTCTCGGCGGCGCCAATGCAAACTGCATCGCATCGGTGCCGCCGAGAGGGGGACGGAGGGGGCGATACAGGCAGGGAGGAGGAGCCAGCTGTCTTCCTCCTCCCTGCCCCGCCTCCCCTCCCTCTCGGCGGCCATTTTTATTAAAAAAATCGATTTTTTTTAAATTTAAAAATGGCGGCTGAGGGCATAGGTGGGGCCGTGTCCAACAGGCTACGGGGCCGGATCCGGCCCCGGGGCCGCCAGTTGGACAGCCCTGCACCAGAAGAAGGCAAAATGGAGTCTCCAGGCTGCATTAAGCTCCTAGAGCTGTTTTTGTGGCTCATAGGCTCATCCAGATATGATAATTAATTAATTAATCAATTATTAGGGGCCCTAAATGGCATTTATGGCCTGGAACAGTGTTTATTTAAAAGGAAGTGAATAGGCTTCTACCAGACTTTGAAAAGCCTGTGACAAAAATGCCCCCTGCCCCCCATGCACAACACCTTTGAGGCAATTGGAATCAAACATTTACCTTTATTTTCCCCCTGGAGAAAGTGGTAGAATGGTGAGACTACTGTTGTTGTTGTTGTGAAATTTCATTATTATTTTTATTATGTTTATTTATGCCCCACTTTTCTCTCCACAAGGAGACTCGGAGTGACTTATGAGAGGCATCTGAAGCCCACTATACCATAATACGTGCCCACTCCTGTTATACACGCTTATTCTTTGTCGTTCACAGATATACATACTTTGATTCTTTAGTGCATCTATCAGAATTGTTAGGGACTCTTATTTAAGGTCCCCTGCTAGGAGAAGTTAAATTTATTATACAAAATTAATACCACAAAATACAATAAGACAATGATAAAGCACTATACAAATATGATAAACAGCAAAAACAATATTTGGTACAATTTTACTCTAAAACAGTGGTTCCCAACCTGTGGTCCGTGGACCATCAGTGGTCCGCAAGAACAAAAATATGACTTGCGGCCTCACAATTACTACACCGTTGCCTCGAAACCATGCGGCAATGAGAGCTTTTCTATCACAGACTGGAAGGGCCAGGATTAACCCGTCATAGATGGAAGTATCTCCTTGCCTGCAAAATATAAATGATTTTTCAGTAATTATGTCGGTCCTTTTAAACGTCAGGCACAGATTTATGACGAAAAAGACATGTTGAAAACTGAATGGCTCTGCTTTCCCCTTTTCAGGTTATTTTCATGGATATCTCTGAAGCCAAGTGGCCCAGTCCTGATAATGCTGAGAGGACAATAGTTGTGCAGAATGGCAATGTGACAGTCACCTCTTTAGATGGCCACGCTTGTCTCTTCTTACCGGAGCTTCAGCAAGAATTTACAGTAGAGTTTTTATGCAAAGTCAGCCAGAAGTTTTTGACATCATTGCCACCTTTGGAGAAGAACTGCAGTAAACTGATCCAAGATTGTTCTGGAAGATCCAGCCAAGATGCTGCCTTAAAACTGTCTTCTAAGCAGCTGGCAACTAAAGGCAAGGGCATTAACCTTAGTGCAGAAAATACTGTTCAGAGCGATTCAGGATGTATGAGACCAGATGGGATTTCAGGGGCTTTCCAGAACTCTTCCTCTGAATATTGTAGAATTACACAGCATATGTCTGTGTCCTCCTGCCCCAGGGAATGGGAGTCCCCTTTGTCATTGGCATTTATGTTTTCTCAGTCAGTTCAATCTGAGGAAGCAAACAAAGACAGTGATGCCTCCAAGTGGGACACATCTAAGGCAGTCACCTATTTACCTTCAGCTTTACCTCTCAGCTGCCATGCTCCATATCTGCACAGGTAAACTATTTTTTTCTCCAGGCTGAGCATTTTTTGTTCTGAAATCTGAAATACCCTAAATTGGTCCACACGGTTGACACCTTTGCTTTCTAGGTTTTCTAGGTGTTTTAGCTAATACATCTGTGTTTTATTCCAAAATGCCAGGTGATCTTTTTCAGTATCTTCATATTGGATATAGATAAAATGTAAGCACAGAGAGTCACAGCTGTGTTAGAGAATTCAGGCCTTTGAAATATCAGCATGCCTGAAGGATCACTCTTTTTTCCCTTTGAATTCCATTGTGTTGCTTATTTATAGACTGCTATTTTCTCCAGAGATGTATTGCATCGTCACCCTGCTGAGACTCTTTTACCTTTGAAAACAAGAAAGCTAGTATCATGACAAACTGTAATAGGAAGGAAAGCAGAAGTCCTGTTTAATTAAAGAGGGGGGGAGGACCTGCTGTTAGGAATTGTGGGAGTTGAAGTCCAAAACACCTGGAGTGACCAAGTTTGCCCATACCTGTTCCAACCTCTCAAGAACAAAGCCAAGGTGTAAGTTCCCCAGCTGAGATTTGGCATCCACGGATTTCACCATTCACTACTTAAAAATATATTTTTTTAAATCCCAAACCCAAAGCTTGATTTTGTCATTTTATATAAGGGATACGATTTTATTACATCACTGTATATAATGAGACTTTAGAATCTACAGATTTTGATGGCCACAAGAAATCCTGGATGCAAACCTCAGCTGACACCAAGTAACTCTCACCAGGGCCCAGCCATGTTTTAAAGGAACTATTAATTGATTACATTATAACACAATCAATTACATTCATAGTTTTTCAGTTGGTGGAAAAATCTTGCACAGGTTCAATTTGCTAGAATGCATAAATAAATCAACTTTATTTATATCCCACCACCATTTCCCCAAAGGGACTCGAGGTGGCTTACAAGGCACTCCAGGGTGCACATATAACATACTACAGGTAAAAACGGTACAAAAGTATAAAACAAGTCACATAAAATTATAACAACAACTCCCAACAACACATGTAGCATAAAAGCAAAATAATATCATTTTAAAACAATAGTAGATAAAACTAACTGCTGTCAATTCACAAGGTGCCAAGTGTCAACTTCATATGGGCCCATTCAGCCTACTCAAGGTCAAAGTCCTGTCTGAACATCCATGTTTTCAGGTTGGAACGGAAGGATTGAAGGGTGGAGGCTAATCTCTTTTGGGTGGGTATTTCAAAGCTGGGGGGCCTCCACAGAGAAGGCCCTCTCTCTTGTCCCTACCAATTGCCCTTGAGACGGTGGTGGGACCGAGAGGAGGGCCTCCCTTCACAATAATAATAATACACTTTATTTATATTCCGCTCTTCTCATCCCGAAGGGACAGGTAAACGGTTCCGGCCTAGTTTACCTGTCCAAACGTATCTCCCTCTATGAGCCTCTATGGAGGGGACTCAGAGCGGATTACATTACACATACGGCAGACAATCCCTGCCAGTTGACATACAATTACAATACTACAAGTACAATTTAGAAGGATTTTTCTTCTGCCTGCATCACAGGGTGCGGTTGCTCCATCACATCATTACGTCACAAAGGGGTGCTGTTGCTTCGTCCTCATGACGAATGTTTCCGCATTCCACCTTCCGACAGCCAATCTTTCCTTTTATTCAGGCATTGCAAAGTCCTTTTCGTAAAAATCCTTCCCCGCTTAGCGGTCCCTAGTTC
The DNA here is from genome assembly GCA_030556195.1 of Anolis apletophallus. Classification (NCBI taxonomy): domain Eukaryota; kingdom Metazoa; phylum Chordata; class Lepidosauria; order Squamata; family Anolidae; genus Anolis; species Anolis apletophallus. The sequence continues at coordinate 31,008,783 of JARBWK010000006.1, read as the reverse complement.
ATCTATTCACAGCTGGGCTGTTTTCGAACTGTTAGGTGAACAGTGGACAGGGCTCACAGTTGGGTGTCCAGACCAGCCCGGGAATTGAACATGCAACCTTCTGATTGCAAGCACAGCTGTTGCTACCACTGTGCTATCTCTCCGGCCCAATCTCGGAGCCCACACCGGTTCGTAGAAAGAGATGGGGTCACGAAGATAGGCTGGACCCAAAAGTTTCTTCACTGTTAATAAATTGGTATCCATCTACTTTTGAAAATAGTTTTCTTAGGCTGAGTCTCCAGTTATACCAGGAATACGTCTCACCAAACACAGTGGGACTTCTTCCTGGGAAAGAAAAAAACAAAAATGAAGTTCAGTTGCAGTTGGACAGAGGCTTACAAACAACATTTATTGTATGTTTCCTAGATTCTTTTAAAGATTCCAGTTAGGTTTTGCATAATGTTCTGTTCCTTTGATCTGCAGATGGAATTTCACCAACTTTTTCCAAACAAAACAGGAAGATAGCGAACATTATTTGCACGCTCAGCCAATCAAAGTACTGTGGAGCAAAGACATCATTTACAGGTTTTCAAAAAAAACAACAACAAAAACTTGTCTTGTGTGTTTGCGTGTTTACATGTGAGCACAAGTATGACTGTTGACAGAGGAAGTTTTAAAAATTAAGATATGTGTTTCCTTTGTTAGTTTAAAGAAAAGTGTTTTGGGCAGCAGTTGGAAAATCATGTTTAAATATATCAGCATGGATCTAGAATTCCTCAGAGTAAATCCCCAATTTTGCTACTAGAGTCAATCCGACCCTTGAAAATCTGTTCTGAAGGCAGTGCAGAAGGGATTCAGTTGAAAGAAAGGATGGATGAGAAACAGAAATATAATGGAAAGAGGGCTGCTGCTAAAATTTCCTATTGACTAGCAATTTTTCAGTAGGTAAATTCTATATATAGTAAATGTTCTAATTGATGCAGGATTTGCATATGTTTGCATAGGAATAAAAGTAAAGCAGCAAGTGGATTCGCTATGGAAAGATTGATGTGTAGAATTTAAATGGTTTTTTGGTTATGTGTTTAGTTTATTATAATTCAATTTGCTTCTGTGCAAGAAGAGGCAGAATATTAATAAAAGAGTGCATTAAACATGAAATTAAAACTAGAGCCACAGTCTAGGCCAGTTACTTAAATCGTGCTGAATTCAATGGAGCGAAAGCTCAGAAAATTATGTCCGATGTCCCTCTTTCTGTATAAGTTTGTGATTGTTTTTAATCTGAAAATTTAATAAAACTATTTTTTTAAAAAATTATATTGTGGCCAGTGTGACTTCCACCCGGTGAACATGATTCTGATTGTGGTCATATTTATAGCACACCCATTATTTTCTGTGGATTGCTGGCTCCTGTGTAATCCCTGTATTTTATTTACAGTTTCCCCACATAATATCCCACAGTAATAAATGATGTAGAGAGCCTAATGAAGCATACTTTTTCTTAGATTTTTTCTTAGGACTAGAAGCATAGAAATTTACCCGCGTGATGGATCAGTTTTCAAATCAGAAGGTACCTTCTGGGGAAAATATTTCACTCGTTATTATATCCAGGAGCAAACAAAGCAGGCAAGTGGCAGAGTTTTATCTTTTTTACCTTAAAAAACTGTTCAGATTTTTTTTTAAAAAAATGAATCAATGAAGTTGGATGTGGATATAAATTACAACAACAGTTCAGTGGTTGGTATTATGATTATGTACCAAATATACTACATTTTCCTTTTTATGGTTTTTTTTTTTTTTACATCTTGAGAAATGGGATGAGACAGAACATGCAGAAATGTGTTTAATACTAATGGATATATTTAATAGATGTAGTTGAGACATAGTTCTCCCATTAGCCTTTTGCTGGTATTTGCGGTGGAGTCCAACACCATTGAAATGCATTGCTAGTCTTTGGAGGATTCTGAATATCAGTCCTGTCGGAAATATTTAAAAAAATAACACGGTATTTTTGGTTAAATGGATGCAGTGACCCAGAGAAGCTATGGTTCAATATAAGCAGGCGTGCCTGTTGCTTAGTAATGCCTTGGTTTGAGAGAGCTCTCAGTGTGAGAGAATCCTCTCTGTGTGAGGGATCACCTCAGGGGAGATGGTTTCCAACAAGGTTTCCATAACACAAATAAAGTTCAGCCTTCACTTTCGAGCTTCACACAACAGGCCTTCTAATAATGAAGCCTACCACAGTGGAAGAAAGTCCTCAGAGTGTGAGGTAGTGTGAAGCAAAGAAAATCAACATGGTTTCTGCAAAGGCAAATCATGTCTTACTAACTTGTTAGAATTCTTTGAGGGTGTAAATAAACACATAGATAAAGGGGACCCAATTGATATTGTTTACCTTGACTTTCAAAAGGCTTTTGACAAAGTCCCTCACCAAAGGCTCCTAAATAAGCTCTTCAGCAATGGAATCAGAGGACAGGTCTTGTCCTGGATTGGAACGTGGCTAAACTGTAGGAAACAAAGGGTGGTAATAAACGGACATTTCTCTGGGTGGAAAGAGGTGAGAAGTGGCGTACCCCAAGGTTCAGTTTTGGGTCCGTTACTTTTTAATTTATTCATTAATGATCTGGATGTAGGAGTGAATTCTGAGGTAGCAAAGTTTGCAGACGACACTAAATTGTTCAGGGTAGTTAAAATGAAACTGATTGTAAAGAGCTCCAGAAAGATCTCGAAATTGAGTGAATGGGCAACAAAGTGGCAAATGCATTTTAACCTAAACAAGTGTAAAGTCATGCACATCGGGGCAAAGAACCCCAACTACACCTACCAATTGATGGGGTCAAAGCTTTCCGAGACAAACCAGGAAAGGGATCTTGGGGTCTTGGTGGACAGCTCAATGAAGATGTCAACCCAGTGCGCAGCAGCAGTGAAAAAGCAAATTCTATGCTAGGCATGATCAGAAAGGGAATCTAAAATAGGTCAGCAAATGTTGTATTACCTCTCTACAAATCGATGGTAAAGGCCACATTTGGAGTACTGTGTACAATTCTGGTCTCCGCACCTTAAGAAGGATATAACGGAACTGGAAAAGGTACAGAAAAGGGCAACAAGAATGATCCAAGGGATGGAGCGGCTCCCTTATGAAATCAGGTTGCAACACCTTGGTCTTTTCAGCCTTGAAAGACGGCATTTAAGAGGTGACTTGATCGAAGTGTATAAAATCATGCATGGGATAGAAAAGGTGAATAAAGAAAAATTATTTTCTTTGTCACAAAACACTAGGACTAGGGGGCACTCCCTGAAGCTCCAAGGTAGGAAAATTAGGACTAATAAAGGGAAATATTTCTTCACCCAGAGGGTCATTGGGTTATGGAACTCACTTCCAGAAGAGGTTGTGACAGCTGTCAGCCTGAACAACTTCAAGGCAGGATTAGACAGATTCATGGATACCAAGTGTATCGGTAGTTACTGAAAAGGACATTCAAGTGCCACCTCGGAGTTGGTTGAGGTAGGCAGGATTTCCCTGGGTACTGGTTGTGGGGGGTCGGGAGCAGGTCAGGGTTTTGCCCTCCCTTCTGCTCGAGATCCCCGTGTACAACTGGTGGGCCACTGTGTGATACAGAATGCTGGACTAGATGGGCTGAGGTCCGATTCAGCATGGCTCTTCTTATGTTCTTATGTCACCTTTTTCATGGAATTTTATTTTCACTGTAGGATTTCTGTTCTCTTATTTTTCTAAAGGCTACCACAGAGACTTGCAGATTTTACAATAGCTTGTAAGATACATTTCTTGTAAACACTGGCTTTCACCAAACCAAGTGCCGTTCACAATTCACACTACACAATTATAATACTACTATTAGAGTTTAGGTTAGGGTTATGCTAAATCCTCTGGAATCCTAAGGACCCTTCCACTCACAGTCCCAGATTGCACAGGACAAAACCATAGTAGTTACTCGGCCTGATCAGATTTGTCGGAATGCTCGTAAATTAAGAATGAATTTGGATTAAATTCACTTTTGAAGCAGTTTTGAAGTGATGTAAGCAACCCGGAAATGAATTTGCCATTTCGAAGCTGCCGCCGCCATTTTCAGAAAGGAATCGGCATTAGATTCCTGCCCCTCCCGAGGTGCTTTCCACTCATTGGCTGGAGGCAACCAGCTTTAGAGATTGCACCAAAACCCAGTGGATATCGGAGCCCTGTTACATTTTCCTTCGTTCCCTTTTTTCCTCGTTCCCCGCGAGAAGGACATGGGGCGAGACCCGTCTGATGCGGGAGGGAAGAAATCCGCTTGCAAACGGGGTCTCGCCCCATGTCCTTCTCTCCTGCGAGCATATACTTATTATAGTTCTGTACTTTACCATTTTAGTTCTGTATTATATCAATAGCCAAGTACCTTACTGTAGCCAATATAGTCAGGTATTTATTACCAGTGTAACTGAGTTCAATCAATAAACTTTGTCTTTGTAATATTTTATTTTATTTTGATTAGCCTTTCAAAAACCCTGACTGAAGTTAGCTTTGCCTTTTGCTTCCAGTAAACTTACTTGGTTAACTTTAATCATGTCTCAAGAGTCTTTATTTTAAAGACTGGCAATCCAAACAGGCATTCTATAGCATGTATATACCAAGTATATACCACATAGGGCAGGGCTGCTCACAGAGTCGATCGCGATCGACCAGTCGATCGCAGTCCCAGAGCTGATAGATCGCAACCGGATTTCTGTGGGGCGCTTCTGCCCCGCGTGCGGCGCATCTCCCTCGGGGCGTCCTCATGCTGCCTCCCCCGCCTCCATCCTCAGTGCCATCACAGCGTGGCCTAAGAAGGGAGGGAGAAGAAGTAAGGCAGCAGAGCTTTGGGAGGGGGCGGATGCCCGGCCCGCGCATGTGCACTTGGAGCATGCGGCGGCGCACAAAGACAAGACACGAGGGAGGGCAAAATCAAAGCCACACGCTCCAAGTGCGCATGTGCGGGCCGGGCACCCTCCCCCTCCTTTGCTCTGCAGAAGCGCCCCACAGAAATCTGGCAGCGAGTTCATCTGTTTGGCCACATTGATCAGCATTGAATGGCCTTGCAGCTTCAATGTCTGGCTTCTTACTGTGTGTTAATATATCTGTGGAGTAATGTCAAGGGTGGGAGAAGGAACTCTTGTCTGTTGAATTCAGGTTTGAATGTTCTATTGGCCACCTTGATTAGCATTGAATGTCCTTGCAGCTTCAAGGTCTGGCTTCTTACTGCATGCTTATACTGTATATCTGTGGAGTAATGTCCAGGGTGGGAGATAGAACTCTTGTCTGTTGGATGCAGGTTTGAATGTTCCATTGGCCACCTTTTTTAGCATTGAATGACCTTGCAGCTTCAAGGTCTGGCTGCTTACTGCCTGTTTATATATCTCTGGAATGATGTCCATGGTGGGAGAAAGAACTCTTGTCTGTTTGAGGCAAGTGGGAATGGGGAGCAGCTTAACGATCTGGGCATGTTTAGCCTGAATAAGGGAAGGCAGAGAGGAGACATGATAGCCATGTATAAATATGTGAGAGCAAGTCATAGGGAGGAGCGAGCAAGCTTGTTTTCTGATGCCCTGGAGACTAGGATGTGGAACAATGGCTTCAAACTACAAGAAAGGAGATTCCCCCTGAACATTAGGAAGAACTTCCTGATTATGAGAGCTGTTCAGCAGTGGAACTCTCTGCCTCAGAGTGTGGTGGAAACTCCTTCTTTGGAGGCTTTTAAACAGAGGTTGGGTGGCCATCTGTCTAGGTAGATCATTGTGACTTGGTTGTTTTATAAGTAGCTCGCATGCTGAAAAAGTGTGCGTACCCCTGACATAGGGTATACTGATAGCCACCTGGAATAGCCAGACATATAGTTTTCCTTTTACCCTGGCGTGCCATCACAAATGGACAGTTTGTTTAAAAATGTTCTTAAAATTATAAGTTAACAAATGTATTATTTGTTTTTGTTTTGGGGAATCCCTGAAGCAGGCTAGAACTGTAGTATGATGTGGAAAACTTAGGATTTAAGTACGATGCTTATAGTTTCTAGAATGGGACTCATGCTTAGTGTTCATCTAAATATACTTTGTTTTTTCCTTCAAGAGAGAAGAAACCACATATTCTGTAAGCAATCTGCCTCCCGATACACCTGGAAGCCTCTACTCTGTGTGGGGCATTATTACACAAGCAGTAAGGTAAAATTGTTTGGCTTTGTACTTTGAGGGGATGTTTATCAATTACTGATCAATTAATGACTGGCCTGTATTGCTGTTGTCACTGTGTTCCATCAAGTCTTTTCCAACGCACAACAGCTCTAAGGATTTTCTGGAGCGGAGAGTGTGTGACTCATGCAAGGTCAGAGGCTGAGCAGAGAATCAAACCTTGGTACCCAAAGTAATTGCAACATTTGTCATAAAACATTAGTATTACGCTGCTTTATAAAAGAAGCTGTGTACAAAAATTCATCACAGGACTAATATAAACACAACAACACATTCAGAACACTTAATTCAAAATGAAATTCCAAGGCCCAGATGGAGCAGATAGAGTACTAAATAAGGCAGGGTATAGGCATGATATATTTATACTCCACTGCCCCATTATTATTTCTTGACCTGAAGAAATTACAGGCTTTTATTATTTGCCTAGAATCCCAAAGTGTGTGTGAGGGTGGAGCCAGTTCCCCATAGTACATCATAAGCTACTGGTATACATATGCAAGTTCAAATCTTCATCCTAAATTGTTATAGATCACAAATTGAGCCAAAGCTATGATAATTAAACAGCTGGGAGTCAAAAAATTGTCAATCTATTGCCAATCAACATGTTATCGAAGGCTTTCATGGCTGGAATCACTGGGTTGTTGTGAGCTTTCGGGGCTGTGTGGCCATGTTCCAGAAGCATTCTCTCCTGAAGTTTCACCCACATCTATGGGTGAATGTGGCACAGCTGGCTGGGTGTCAGCTGCATAAGATCTCTACTGACCAAAAGGTCATGAGTTTGAGGCCTGCCCGGGTCGGGGTGAGCTCTCGACCAATTTGTGTAGCTCGTTGTCGACCTTTGCAACCCGAAAGACAGTTGCATCTGTCAAGTAGGAAATTTAGGTACCACTTTGTGGGGAAGCTAAATTTAACTGATTTCTGGAATGTTAAATTGCCTCTATGTCTGTCTATATATGTTGTATGGCAATGGCATTGAATGTTTGCCTGTATATGTGCATTGTGATCCGCCCTGAGTCCCCTGCAGGGTGAGAAGGGCGGAATATAAATGACATAAATAAAAATAAATAAATATGGCAGGCATTCTCAGAGGTTGTGAGGTTTGTTGGAGACTAGGCAAGTGGGATATATAAATATGTTGTGTTTTTTTTTACCCAGAGTTCTTCAACATGATCTTGAGAACATGCTGTCATTAACACATAATTTCAGTGCCTGTTGCTGGAAGATGGTAAGTAAGTGTGAAAAAACGTATTATTTTGTTCAGTAAGGTTGGGCAGCTGTGGCCTTCTGAATGTTTTTGGGCTGCATCTTTTGGCAGCCTAGCCAGGATTCCCAATAATTGTAAGTCATTATAGTAGTAGTCTATTGCTTTTAGATATCAGAACAGCCATGCTTCTTTGTCCCTGTTATAAAAAAACTGCCTGATCTTTACTTGAGGGGAAGATGCCAGGCTGTTAGGAATTATGGGAGTTGAAGTCCAAAATACCCAGGGGGGCGAAGTTGCTTATGCCTGGTTTAGACGCACATCCCTAGGAAACATGGAGATTCAGAGTACGTTTTTAAAGGGTCAATGAAAATGAGATAAAATTAAAAGTAGAATGGCTTCTGAATATAAGTGGGAAACCACACCATAAAATCAAGACATGCATTTCAACCTGTTGAAATTAGGGGAAAAGTCTGGGAAACCATCATGTGATAGTGGGATGTTCATCTGGTCACCTAGTAGAGCTGGATTTTACCTCTGTCCCTGAGGTTCCTTGTCCCTATCTTGGACCGTCATCTAAACCTTTGAAATGGCTGATGAGTATCACATACTAGCATTAACATGTAGATTTGTACTGAACTTAATTTTGTCCCATGTGGTTTCTTTTGTAATAGTCTTCTGAAACCGGTGGAGGAGAAATGCTGCCAGTCCCTTTGGCTTCAAAGTTTTTTCCTAATGTGGGAAGATTGTTTGCATATTCGGATAATAAAGTACATGTTGTTTTTAATGATGGAATGGCCCTGAATATGATGTGGGATTTTCATTCTTGTGATGGAGACGCACAGGTGAGCTTTATTGGGAGTTGGTTTAATATATGCCATATCTGAAGGGAAAATATATCCCGTTTTTCCTCTCTGTAGAATGTGTTGCAAACACGTGAGCAACTCCAATGTGACTGTTGCCTTTTTTATTTTCACTATGTTGATATTCTGCTAATGGAGATAATAAACACAGCAGTGATGGAAGATTTAACATGTTTATTAATGAGCAGGAAAATGTCATAAAAGCAATTCTGATATTCTGGATCATAGGTAGGAAACTATGGGAGATTTGGGGGCTACATTGCTCTCTAAGGAAAAAGCCCCTGAATGCCCCCTCCCCCACAAGCACCCTGTATAGGCTGTCTGGAATATTGTTATTATAAACGTTCTGGATAATTTTAGGATTAAAAAAATTACAGTAAGTGATGAGAAGTCACTTCTGGTGTCTTCCCATTTTTAAAAAAAGTCCCTTTCCTGACCTAAAATTTATTTATTTACGGTATTTATTTTCCGCCCTTCTCGCCCCAAAGGAGACTCAGGGCAGATCTCAGAACACATATATGGCAAACATTCAATGCCGTTATACACTGACAAGACAGACAACTGTACATAGATAGAGGTGTATATAGGCTTCGTGGGGTTTTATAAAATACACCATGATGTAGATGGGTTCACAGGAAATACATGTGTTGGCAGCTGATTGGCTGAGCATGCCAGGAGCTGGAGTTCTGATTGGCTGCTGCCTCTAGCCTGCTGCTGAAAGAAACAGTTTTAATTGCCATTTTTTCACCTGGAGAGTAAAGAGAGCGCTGACTGGAGATAGCCAGGAAGGAAATAGCTCTCTGAAGCCAGATTCTTTCTAAATCATGAAGCATATTTTAAAAGAACTGTTTAAAAGGACTGTTTATTCCCTCTGTTTTATGTAAGAATTCAGAGAGACTGCTACATATATTGTTATTCTGTTTGACCTTTTGAACCGAAGTAAAGTTACTTCAGTTCAACAACTGTTACTTATTACACAAATCTGAGTGACACATTATTATACTGCAGGTTATATCTTGGTTCAGAAACTGTGGTGAAGGTTCTGTTTAATTACATTTACAAACTACAACAGGCTTTCCCATCTTCGGCATCTTGGAGGCTTGTGCTCAGTTCCAGACATGGGAGGGTGCTGTTACTTCATCTTCCCTGTAAACTTCCTCATTGATCAAATTGCCGGCATTTTCTGGCATTTCCTTATGGATGCCTTAAATACCTCCCTACATTAAAGCAGTACCTATTTATCTACTAACATTTACTTTCGAACTGCTAAGTAGGCAAAAGCTGAGCTAGAGGCCAGGAGCACACACCGACCTGGATTTCGAACTGTCAACTTTTTGATTGGCAAGATTTACTACCGCTGGTGATTAACCTGCTGTGCTAAAGCCCGGCCCCATTTCCACATAGAATGGAAATAAAACCCATAAAGCAAACTCATATCTTTTTATTTATTTATTTGCGGCATTTATATGCCACCCTTCTCACCCTGAAGGGGACTCAGAGCGGCTTACAAGATACATATATATACTAGCTGAACCTGGCACGCGTTGCTGTGCCCTATTTAGGAGATGTGAGTATGTCTGGGTATGTAAGGTTTGGAAATGATGTGGCTATGTGTGTTGTGTGTGTATATATGTATGTATGTATGTATGTGTATGTATGTGTGTGTATATATGTGTATGTTTGTGTGTTTGTGTTTTTGTATGTGTATATATGTGTAGTTGGTTTTGTGTATGTATTGGTGTATATGTCTATGTGTTTATGTGTTTGTGTATGTGTGTTTTTATGTGTGTGTGTTTGTTTTTATATGTGTTTGTGTATTTTTGTATGTGTATATATGTGTATGTGTGTGTGGTTTTTTTGTGTGGTTGTAGATATGTATGTATGTGTGTATTTGTATATATGTGTGTATGTGTATGTGTGTATATGTGTGTGTTTGTATGTGTGTGTATATGTGTATATATGTTGATGTGTATGTAGTATGTGTGTGTATATGTGTGTGTGTGTGTGTATGTTGGTGTTGTTTTGTTTGGTTGTTTTATTGGTTTTTGTTTATGGTTGTTTATTAGTATGTGTTTTGTAATCTTGTCTGTGTCTTCCATGTCCTTCTTTTGTGTGTTCTGTTTCCTGCTGTCTGTCTTTGTGGGTGTTTGCCTGTTGGGAGGGTGTTTTTCGTAAGATGCTGTTTTAGGAGGAGGGTGTGGCGATGGGACTACACTTCCCAGAAGGCTTTGCGCCAGCCTTTGGGAAAGAAGGGGCGTGGCTATGGGGCTACACTTCCCTGATGGCTCCGGGTCTCCTGTGTTCTCTGTGAGCGGCGCAGAGCCTTCTGGGACGTGTAGTCCCATGGCCAGGCCCACTTGCTGTACCGACTGGCAGGCGTTGCTGCACCCGGATATTGCGGATGATGGCCTTGGCTCCTTCTCCGCCACGTCCTCGGCCTGCCTCGGCGTCTCCCATTCGTTACCGGAGCCGGATGGGCCCCGTGCCTCCTTGGCCTCCTCCCCGCGCCTCCTTGGCCTCCTCCGTCGTCTCTTCGGGAGTGGGCCGCGGCCTGTGTTCCTGAGGGCAGGCATGTAGCCAGGGGGCTAAGGGGGCTTCAGCCCCGAAATTCTCAGGGTGGTCCGCGAAAAGGCCTTACTGGTACATTATTTAAACTGTTATGTTTATTCATATCATGATCTGATCACCATGCTCATTATATCCCACATTAATGGGGTTATTGGGATAACAATACAAAAGATTTGCTAGGGTAGACCCTCTTCCACCCAGTCTCAGCCCCCCCCCCCCGAATCAAACTCAGCCCCCTCCGAAACAAAATCCTGGCTACGGCCCTGCCTGAGGGGCTTTGTTTTCGGTGTGGATCGGGTTTCGGGAGCGGCTGGGAGGCGGTTAGGGTTCTGGAGTGTGGTAAGGTGTTTTTCTGCGGATGCGGGGTGGGAGGGAGAGTTGGAGGAGGAGGTGGGCGTGGTTTTCTTGTTGCTGCCGCGTTTTGTGAGTTTTGCGCATGCGTGGTAATGTAGTTTTTCGGTGGTGTTTTTGGGTGTGTTGTTTTGTGTTTTGGGGTGTTTTGTGGGTCGGCTATGGACCTTGTGGTATGGATTAGTGGCCTGTGGAGTTTCGTGTGTCTGGGACATGTAGTTTTTGCGTCCATTTGCCTTGTTGCACGACCACTCTCTTTTTATAGATATATATACACACATACACACACACATACATATAATATATTATATTATTAGCATAGCACAATATCAGTATATATTACTATATTGTACTATATCATATTGTAATGTTATTAGTAATATTACATGTAATAAAATATATAATTACAATTTATTAGTAGTAGTATATTGTATTACATTATAACATTATAAATATTATATGAATATACATATAAGCAGAAGCAATATCAGAGACAGTCCTTTTTGTCCAGTTTGCAGCACCTTGTCAGCCATTCTGTTCTGCACTGAGCTCACCAAAACAAATCCATAAGGCTTTCTATATTCAGATAATAAACTAAGGCAGAAAAGTATTTGAAGTTCAGTCAGCCCTCCACATTTGCTGGGGTTAAACACAGGGCCCCTATGAAAGTGAAAAACTCTGAATCAAAAGTTTCTATTTGTATTGTGTTTCTTGTCTGTTGGTATTATATAAATCTCAGTAAATACATTTTTTTTCCAAAAAGAAAAGATATCTTTTTGCCTGAGATAAATCCTCTTCAGGGATTTCTAGGTCCTCCAGTGTGATTCTATGGTCAATTTCTGCTGGAAGGTGAGCATAGAATCTCGCCGGAGGATCTAAAAAAGTCTAGAGAGAACATATCAATTCCTTAAAACTCAGAACCACAAATATTGAGAGGCAACAGTATTTGATTTCTGATGATATGATTCTCCAGTAGGTGGCAAATGGGGAGCAAAAAGAGAGTTTTTCATGCTTTTGGAAAACACTGGTTTGACTTCTGAATTCATAGAAGAATTCAGGGGAGTTCGTTTCCATTGGGCTTCCAATCTATTAGGCATACCGTAGTAGAAGTAGAACACTAAACACAACTTTGAACAAATTATGGTGAACAGAAAGGAGCTGAGTGGGAAAAGTAATCGATATCTTCATTCTTCCTTCCAAGAGACCTCAGGATGCAAACACAGGCTGGTGTAAGCTGACTTCTCCTGATGGAGCACAGCAACTTATCCAGATAGATCAACCTGGGCTTTATGAAAGGTACTTGGACATTTGTTTTTGATACTCTCAAGAATTTTAGCGTGACTCAGACTTTCAGGAATGTTTGAACTTACCTCAAAAATATAGAGATCCTTCTCACCAAATTACATAATTAGTGGCAAAATTATTTTCTAATATCTCAGATTTCGGGAGGTCCAGCAATTTGTAATTATCTACGGTGCTACAAGATCCTTTTGCATACTGATATTCCAGATTAATACGGCTATATCTTTGAACAGTAAATTATACAACATTTTATAACAAAAGTTAAGGAGCCCCCGGTGGCGCAATGGGTTAAACCCTTGTGCTGGCAGAACTGAAGACCAACAGGTCAGAGGTTCGAATCCGGGGAGCGCGCGAAAGAGCTCCCTCTGTCAGCTCCAGCTCCCCATACGGGAACATGAGAAAAGCCTCCCACAAAGATGGTAAAACATCAAAAAATCCGGGTGTCCCCTGGGCAACATCCTTTCAGACAGCCAATGCTCTCACACCAAAAGCAACTTGCAGTTTCTCAAGTCACTCCTGACATGAAAAAAATCAAAAGTTCATGATATCACAGGCTGCTTTGTTCAGTGGACATCTTTGCCTTTAGCTGATGTTACGGATCATACCCAGACTGGAAATATTGAGAAAAATGGGGAGGGGGGACCTGCATCTGTTTCCAGGTTTGATGAGGGAATTGACTGTTCCTTTCAGTAATTAAAACAACCCCCTCCCCCCTTTCGTAGAGATCTCCTGGTGTCAAGTTAAAGTGGTGTCAAGCTGCATTAATTCTACAGTGTACTTGCATTGAGGGGTTCTGTATGAAATTGAAGGTCACCGAAATGGCCCCAGAGGACGCATTTATTAAAAGGTTGCAGTGTGTTCACTCCTGAGATACCCCACTTCTGTTCCCTTTCTCTGAAAGATAGAACATAGGGCTAAAACTGTACCATCAGTTGCTCAGAAAGGGCCTCTACACTGCCCTGATACTGCCTTGTGATTAAGCCCACAAACGTTACTGGCCTACTTTTCTCCTTATACATATCTTTTCATTTATATAATGGGCTGACAGAGAAAGAACACTTTTTTCTTTCTTTCTGCGCTGGATACAGAGAAGGGAGTTTATGTACAGCATAGTCTCCGAGTCACAGAGGGAAGGTCAGCTGCATGGTTTCCACATAAAGATTGATAGAGGAGTGCTACACTTCCTACTCGCCTAACATAGGAACACCTTCAACCCCCGTGATCTTCCAAGGGTCAGAAAACATTTTTAAAAAATCCTCCATCATGTCTGTCAAAGAAATACAGTCAGCCACTAAAAGGAGATAAGTACCAGCCCTTTGATCCAACAGCCCACTCATCGGTATCTTCTTCTCAGATGTGTCATGCAAGGGAAGTAGTTAAATAAAAATCTGTCCATTGTAATTTATGAAGATAGCAGTACAAAAGCCAGTATTAGTGGATTGGTGGTTGTACAGTGGGCCCTTGGTATCTGTTCCAGGAGCCAGCCACCCTCCTGTGGATACTAAACACCTTGGATGCTCAAATACAATGCCATAGTAACATGGTGTTCCTTAAGCTTTATCTATACTGTATAATTAATGCAGTTTGACATCACTTTATCTCTCATGGCTCAGTGCTGTGGAATCATGGGATTTGTAGTTTGGAGAAGCACCAAGTGTTTTAGATCAGCCAGAGGCTGATGGTTTGATGATTTAGAGAGGAGCTTTCCTGTGACACAAAGTGATGGGCCCTCAAGTCTGGGAAATTCAAGACTGGGAAATGATGGTTCTCTCTGTGAGAAAACTGGCTCAGAAAGTGAGGGGCTTCAAGGCTATTCAGAGGAATCCGAAGTAGCAACAGCAGATAAAGAATCGAGTAAAAAGCTGAGTGATAAGGAGGGTTCCCAGGAGAAACCACCTGTACAGTTATGTAGATCAACAAAAGTCTTCATTTACAAATCAGAGCCAAAAATAGATTACATCCGTCAGAGAGATTATGTGGGAAAGTTGTGGAGAAAATTCACAGGAGACGTGATGTTTTCATGAGTGTTTATTAAACAACAAGTTGTTTACCTTAAGGTCAGTTCAGGCAACACTGCGGTAGAGTGAGAAGTGTTATCTTGTTCCTGGTTCAAGTCAAGCCTTGATTTTGTATTTACTATATCCTGGAAGTTTTCTATGTTCCTGTTCATGTACTCCTGTTCCAAGTTTTACTAGTTATACCTTCTTGTTTGTGGACTTATGCTGTTCCTGTGATTGCTGCCTGTTCCTGGACTTGGTCCCCTTTGGAACTTTATGAAACATTTGGATTATTGTTCGGTTCTGACTGGATGCTAAACATTTTTGGGTTATGTAGCTTCCTTTCTTATTCCTGGACTGGACTGGTGACACAGTTGCTAATACTGTTAATACTGTTTTTATTGTTTTAATTAATGTTCTATTTATTGTTTAAATTGTTCTTATATTGTTCTATGTAGTGGCATCGAATCATTGCCAAATGTAAGCCGTCCTGAGTCCCCCTTCCAGGGTTGAGAAGGACGGGGTAGTAATACTGGAAATAAATAAATAAATATGCTTTTATGTGTTTATTTTACAATAAACTGCTTGTATTCCTGGTCTCTTGTGTGGTGGTCATAAGTGTTTCCGGGCATGGAATGCAACACCAGTTCTTTGGCAGAGAAGGCTAAAGACCTTGTAAAACTCCAACATCCCAATTCCATGTAATTGGGCTGTGGCAGTTAAAGTGGTGTCAAACTGCATGAGTTCTACAGTGTAGATGCGCCCTTATATAAAATGGTAAAATCAAGGTTTGCTTTTGGGAATTAATTTGGAATATTTTCAAGCTGTGGATAGCGGATACAGAGGGCCAACTGTAGATAGGCTGAATTCATCACTCAGCCAAAGACTAGCATTTGTAGTCATTTCTGCCTAAGCTTTCAAGGTTTGCTTTGGGGCTTCATGTCTGAGAGGAATCAACACAGGCTCCGAATGTCTGAACATCTTTAGAACAGAGCTTGATTTATTCTGAAATGTGTGCATGCTGAGAGTAAGAGACTTGTGCCCCTGCTACAGCTGTCATGGGTATTCAATGGCCTCATTTAGTGAAATAACACATTGTCTTCCTTTCTAACACAGATACATTACAACAGCGGTAGAGTGGTGCAGAAACTTGAATGAGGACAGAGATAAATGCACTGAAACAACGCATCTTATTCCTGAAGAAAACTGGTATTTTTTCCTGTCTCTTTCACTAACACAAAACTGCTTCTGCAAAGTCTGTCGTGCTTGTGTGAAGGAGAGATACCTTCTGTTGGATTCATTCCCTTGAAGGCCTTTCTATAGCAACAGAGATCTTTTTTCCCCAAAAGAGACAGCATGTTCTGCCAACAGCTAACAAGTTGTCCAATATTTCAGTACCTAAATGTGTTGGAAAAAGGCAACAAAATCCCTCTAGCATTTGTGAGTGATCTTATTTCCTTGTTTTATTTAAAACATTTTTACAGTCAGGATGATGTAAAATAAAACAGTAGCATCAATATTGTAATATAAAAAGAGGCAATAAACACAACTCTCACCATCCCATGCTTTGAATGCCAAGGGTGTCAGATTATGAGCAGGGTATTTATCAATAAAACCATAGGGAAATTACAGAAGCATTTGTTATTTGCTATTGAGGCAGCTTTGACTTATGACAGTCCCATGGCACATTAACTCTATAAAATAGACAGTAGTAGGAAAAGGAGAAAGACCATGTTACAATAATCACAACCCTGAGCTTGCAAGACCTGAGCGAGGCTGTTGATGACCACTACTCATTAAGGCTTCTCATTCTTTGGATCATTAACAGCTTTGTACAGGTTCTATAAGCTCAGGGTTGTGACTTCCATTTTGAATCACTCCATCTATAATGTACTTCCTTCTTTACCAGGCATCGTTGTGTTCTCCAAAGAGTCATGTTGTCTCATGATATGGCCAAAGTACAATGGCCTCAGTTTAGTCATTTTGACTTCTAATAAGAATTCAACTTTGGCCGGTTCTAGGGCCCATTTATTTGTCTTTTTGATAGTCCATGGCCTCCATAAAATTCTCTAGTACCCTGTTTAAAGTAAGCTGACTCTCTCCTTCACCGTCCAACATTCCCACTCTTACAGCATTTTGGATACTCTTATAGAGTTTTCAAGATAAAACACTTTTAGGACTCGTTTATCACTGCGCCATTGTCTCTTGAGAGTCTCTGCCAGTGTCTTATACATGCATGCAATTACTGCTGCTTATTAGTTTGCTTAAAAAAGTGGATGCGAGAAAGAATATACGAAAGCTGACTGGCACAACCTGGGGATCACAACCAGATACAGTGAAGACATCTGCTCTTGCACCACCTGACATCCATCGGGAAGTAGCAGACTGTAACAAAAGGACCAAGGCATTGACATCTTAGGTCCATTCTCTGTTCAGATATCAGCCAGCAAGTCAACGCCTTAAATCAAGATCTACAGAGATACTTGCAGGAACACCTCAGCAAGTGAGAGTCCAAAAGTGGTAGGTTAAAACCCGGAACCTCAATCAGTGGCTGATACCATAGGAGAAAATCCCTTCTAGGCACACAGAAGACTGGGTGACTTGGAAGGCACTGAACAGGCTGCACTCTGACACCACGAGATACAGAGCTAACCTTAAGAAATGGGGCTACAAAGAGGAGTCCACGGCATGCGAGTGTGGAGAAGAGCAAACCACAGACCACCTACTACAATGCAGCCTGGGCCCTGCCATATGCACAATGAGGGATCTTCTTATAGCAACACCAGAGGCACTCCAAGTGGCCAGCTTCTGTTCAAAGGACATTTAGTATAATGCCAAGTTTTTAACTTTGTTTGTGCTTTTAAATACATTATAACTGTACCCTCAATTCACTTCTGACACAATAAATAAATTAGTTTGATTGGTTCCTCAGCAAAATGCCATTTTGACTTTGGAGACCCTATCGGTAACAATACAACCATCATAGAAACATAGAGTTGGAAGAGACCACATAGGCCATCTAGTCCACCCCTGCCTTCCAGGAAAAGCACAAAGTACTCCTGACAGATGGCCATCCAACCTCTGTTTAAAAGCTTCCAAAAAAGAGCCTTCCTCAGAGGCAGGGAGTTCCACTGTTGAACAGCTCTTACAGTCAGAAAGTACTTCCTAATGTTCAGGTAGAATCTTCTTTCCTCCAATTTGAACCCATTGCTCCAAGCCCTAGTCTCCAGGGCAGCAGAAAACAAGCCTGCTCCCTCTTCCTTATGACATCCTTTCAACTATATATGGCTATCATGGCTCCTCTCAACCTTCTCTTCTGCAAGCTAAACTTCCCCAACTCTTTAAGCCGCTCCTCACAGGGCATGTTCTCCAGACCTTTGATCGTCAGTGTAACCTTTTAGCATACAGCAGTACAGCTTCTCATTGTCGTAGACTGCAATAGTATCAAGGCAGAAGGATTACTACCCTTCAAATGCTTCACATCTAAAAGCTTGTTCTTTGAGGAAATGATTCCAAAGTCAGGGTGTCACTGAAAGAGCAGCTTCTGAAAGTTCAGACTTGCTGTGTCTCTCTAAATAGGAAGATGAGCAAGGAAAGATAACAAGCTTAAATCACCATTAAATCAACTTTCCAGGGTGCTAAATTCTTGAACCCTACTTATACCACCACTAAAATAGACCTCTTTCTTGTAGTTAAGATTCTCCATTTGCAATTATGAAGTCAGTTGGAGCAGCACTTGAAGAACAGATATTAAAGCCTAGGCAAGCTAATATACTGTACTATTCAGTAATTGTAACGGTTGTATCATATTGTGTATGATGGATAAATGCTGTAATTGCTCATGTATCAGGGGAATACATCTTTAATTTCTATAAAATTGTAGTGGTGAGCAAAGTGAAATGGCACTTCCAGAAACAAGTTCTCAGTTCTATTTTTGTTTTGTTTTTAATAGGTCCGTTGCTGCCGAACTGGAAAAAATTAAAAGATTCAATTGTATCCTTTGGGGACATGTTTTGAATACTACCAGTAGGCCTTTTCTATACATTTTGTGTACCAGTTTGTGAGTCAAAGTAGCAGTGAGGTATCTGTAAAATGTCATAGCTCATTTTGCATAATTCTTTGCCGTGTGCTCAGCTACTAATTGTGATAGAAGTTTTCAGTGTTTTTGTTTGTTTGCTTAATCTCTTATTTATTTGATTTTGCTGTTTGTATTTGCATGATATCTTGTAGTATCCATTGGAGGTGTTTTGTACTGTGATCCTGCTGATGTCTGGTAAGACCTCATTGATTCCACGGGACTTACTCCCCATTGAGTCTTTCTATTATGCATGTATTGGATTCTATAATGGTGACACAAAAAATGCAAAATACCTCTGACGGTTTCTCCTGTTGGTTGAGTTTTGCTCTTACATTCATTTCTTCCTTAACTACAAAACTACAGTCTTAGTGGAGAACAGCAATATTCCAAATACGATTTCCGCTGTGAAAAGAACTCCATCTGTCAACATAAATATGCAGAACGATTCGGAGGCAATCTTTTTATCTGAGGATATTGATGAAAAGAGCATAGCTGATACTTTACACAGAACATCAAAGATTATCAGTGATATTGACTCTCTTTTATCTTCATCCACAAAGCCAAGCATGGCCAAAAGCATTTCACATGATACTGCCTTTCATTAGCTTGACCTGCAAAGGGGGAAAAAAAGAAATCAAACTTCACAGTTAAACAATAAAATGGCTTGTCCTGATTTTGCTACTTCATAAATAATCAAAGCATTTTCATAATAGAGCCAAAGGTGACAATATTTCTTTTCTAACATCAAATATGGCTTTTTAAAGTATCTTTATAATTCATTAATTAAAATTAAGATTCAGTCATAATTTCTGACATGCATGAAAATTTTGCTGCATAGACTGAATTTTCCATTCTATTTCTTAATAACACAGTTTTCTAATAGGTGTGCTGTTTATCAAGAGTAGACAAGGAAACCTGTAAAACTATTTGAAAGATAATTCCAAAACATCATCTCAACATTTTCTTAAACTTTCCATTCTTTTATTTGATTGTCAGATAAACATAGAGCAAAGTTTCACTGCTACTTTAATTTATTATGATGATGGACTTGCAAAAGATTTGTTCTAGTTTCATTGAGCTGGAATATGGTTTATCCTTATTCAGGGATCATTTGGGCTTTCATCAATGCATCAGTTATTGCAACCATAATGTATGGGGGGTTTTTTTCCCTAAATGAATGCTACCAATAAAATGTTGCAAGATTAAGCTTCTGAATATTCTATATGTTTCCAAAATGACACTATACCATGACTTTTATGCCTGGTTGACCAGTTAGTCATTTCTCTTCTTTTATAATTTGCATATAGCGGGAAATTCCTGGAGCAACATTCTTTATTTCTAATAGGTCCTCTGTAGCAGAACTCTAGTTTTGCTTGTCACTCACATGCAGGCATCTCAAAAAAATGAATCTCAGAGAAATTTATATCAGAGCCCCCTGCCATGAAGCCAGCATCAAGAAAACTGTAAGAGAAATTTTGCATAACAAGGAAGAAAACCAGGGGCTTTACTGCTTTACAGAACCTTTCACAGAAAACAGGATCCCAAGTGATAATTTTAAACCAGTATTAGAAGAATTCATGAGGAACTAAAGTAACAGTGTAGTGGAGTGGTTTGAGTGTTGGGCTACAACTCTGAAGAACAGGGTTTGAATGCCCACTCAGCCATACAAGCCCATTGGGTGACCGGGGGCAAGCTGCTCATTATTAACCTCAAGAAACATAATGAAAAGGTCATCATGACTCAGAAATTACTTGAGGGCATAAGACTTATCTTTGTGGCATTCCAGATATTGGTGTTCCCAGTACTCTACACCAGCTTTGATCGATCAGTTTATCCTAAAGTAGCCCCCAAAATGTCCAGGTCTCAGAAAATCCCTTGCATAAAATGGATATATCAACAATTCCAAAATATTTTTTCAACTCAGTAACCCTTTGCACAATTGTACTCTACTATCTTAGCTTATTTACTTACTTAGGCAATCTCTCATTGTCTGAGTATGATTAGCTAGGCTTGATGGGAATTGCTGCCAACAGCATTTGGAAGCTACATATTTTCTCCCACTCTTAACAGTATAGAAAACAGATCCCCGAATAATACTTGCAAGAAACAGCTGGAGAGAGCAGCTGGCCTCATGTCCTACTTGTAGGTTTTCAAGGATATCTAAAAGATGTGGCCATGTGACTATTCTTGAAACGCAGTAATATATATCACGCATGTAGAAATTAATGTAGGACTTGGAAATAGATCAAAAACCAGAGCCTTGAGGAAGCCTATCTTGAAGGAATAAAGTGGTCCCTCCATATTTGTGGATTTGACTTTTGCAGAGTTGATTTAAAATGTTCTCTTTAGTCCTCCTCTGACTGTATGGTCTTGCTGGAAGAAATCTAGAAACCTCTTGATCCTCCAATGTGATTCTGTGATCAGGTTCCAGCAGAAGTCAACTATAAGGTCATGCTGAAAGACCTCAAAATCCCTGGAGAGGGTTTTCTCAGGTTTAAAAAAAAAGCAATTTAATTATTTGTGCTTTTTAACTTTTATAAGAGTCCTGTGATCCCAACCCCAGCAAAGGTGGTGGACAGTCTATGGTTTGCTAGACTGCAACCTGAAGAGGATTCCCATACTTTTAATGGCTGTCTACAAGAGGAAGTTTCAGGAGGGGTTGTTTATTTCTTTGCTATATGATAAGCAGCACCTACTGAAATTTCCCTGTCTCTCGGCATTAATTCGCGAACAAAGATTCTTAGGAAGGACTCATCCCACGCTTTTTACCAGCGTGTTGATGACTAAAAAGGCCAACCGAAGATAGGCAAGTCCGGTTGCAGAAAGCACAGCAGAAAGTCTCCTTGGGTGATGTTGTTTCCAAGTTGCGGTTCTTTCTGCGTTGTCGTTTTTCTTTGAGACCCATTCAGCGTGTGTTTTTCTCAAAAGAGGCCGCCGCATTGTGGATAGTGCGTCTCCATGCCTCCCGATGTGAGGCCAGGGTGGACCATCGTTGGTGATCAATCTGGCCGAGCCTGAGATGTTGTTTCAGGGAGTCCTTATATCTCTTTTTGGGGGCGCCTCTCTTGCGCTGACCTGTGGTGAATTCACCATAGAGTAGTATCTTTGGGAGGCAGTGGTCCTCCGTCCTAGAGACGTGCCCTGCCCAGTGCAGCTGTGTTCTCAATAGCATGTCTCTAGGATGGAGGACCTCCGCCTCCCTTCTCTTTTAGATATATTTGTTAGATGTATTCATTTTACTGTGTTTATTGTTTTTATTGTGTTTATTGTTTTTGATGTCTGATATTTTGTGATTTGTGGTTTGGGCATGGCCCCATGTAAGCCGCTCCAAGTCCCCTTTGGGGAGAGAGAAGCGGCTTATAAATAAAGTTTATTATTATTATTATTATTATTATGGCCTCAATGCTGGTGATCCTTGCTTGCTCAAGGACAGCAGCATTTGTCACTTGGTCGGTCCAGTGTATATGTAGGATTGTGCGAAGACAGCGCTTTGAGGAGTTGTAGGTATTGGCGATAGGTGACCCATGTTTCAGACCCATATAGGAGAATAGACAGTACGATAGCTCTGTACACACTGATTTTGGTGCTTTGTTTCAGGTGCTTGTTGCTCCAGACTCTTTTGTGAAGCCTTCCGAATGCACTCTATGTCTTTGCTAATCTGTAATCTATCTCTTTATCAGTCTTGGCGTCTGAAGAAATGATGCTTCCCAGGTAGGTGAACTGCTGAACAGACTTAAGCACAGATTTGCCTATGCTGACGTGGGGATGATGGTGTTCTTCCTGTGGTGTGGGCTGGTAGAAAACTTCCGTTTTCTTCAGGCTGACTTCCAGTCCAAACAACTCTGCAGCTGTTGCAAACAACTGTTCCCTGTCTAGACAGTCATTAAAAATACAGGAACAATCTCCAGTTTTGAAGCTGGCAGCCTTAGTGGGAAATAGGAACTGGATCAGAAAGCCTTAGGTTTGACTGTCAGCTTGTTTCCATGATCTTAAGCAACCTGCGTACCGATCCTTTTTGACACTTGGCACATTATTAAATATTTCCTTCAGAGTACCTTCTAGACAAGTAAACCCATATGTTACAACAGTCTTGTGGAACCTTACAAGAGGAACAGTTTTTTAAAAAAAAAATGTAATTGGCAATTCATTAACGACAAACACAACAAGATTAAACAAACAACATCACAGATGGGATGTAATCATATGTGACAGTTCCTCAATGGAAGGCTAAAACAGATGGTGACGATATTCAAAGTAAGTAATCCGGTGCTAAATTGAAAACATCTTGATGAGAAGGTGGACGAGGAACAGCTATTTACATTATTAAGCATTTATAGATAAGAGGCCATTTCATCGGGTGTTTTGTGCCATAATACATTTCTAAGCCATTAAGACTCTTGTTCTTTTTTATGGTCAGGGTTGTTTTGTTTTTCTTGTACCTGGGAAGCATCATCTCTTCAGATGCCAAGATTGATAAAGAGATACAGTAGATCACAGATTAGCAAAGACATAGTGCATTTGGAAGAGTCTGGAGTAACAAACACCCGAGACAAAGCACCAAAATCAGTGTGCACAGAGCTATCGTACTGAAGCAGGAAAAATCCTTCTAAGCAATACCCTTTTCCTCCAAGGCTGTTTCCGTGCGGGCGCAGGAACAAGAAGACGTGACAACTGGGTTACTTCTCAGGAAACACAGTTTATTTCGAATCCACAGCTGTAGAGGTCTGCCCTATGGCGCAACAAGACGCAAGGGACAGAACCCCTCCTCCTTCCAGTCATTCAGTTTTTATACAATCAATGGAGTCGGTTTAAGCACCGCCTCGTTCATTCATTTCACTGGCTAACACTTATGATGTGCTCTGATTCTAACCAATTAACAATGCATTATGTAATCTAATGGATAATCTAATAATCCATTGGCTAACAGACATTGCGCAGTTTATTTTCCTGACCAGTTATTAAAGCTTTGTCTATGTGCGTAGATTGTCCCTATATTGTTACTTTTCTGATAAGCGTTCCCACGGACCGGCCAAATGGGTGTTTCATTAGGCTAACATAGGTGATGTCTCCTAGACCAATCACTGACTAGTAAACAAAGAGCACATGGTGTTTCTCTAAACCAATTGTAATGCATCAGGACAACCAATGAGGTGGCGTCCCTTCTAAACCAATCACTGCTGTTCTCTAACGTGCTTGCTAACCCTGCCTTCTTCTCTATGCCTATGCTTGGGTAGCATTCTCTCCTGACGTTTCTTCTGCAACTCAATGAGTCTCCTTCAGTACTGTCTATTCTATATGGGTCTGAAACTTGGGTCACCTATTGCCAGCACCTACAACTCCTCGAACACTTTCATCAATGCTGTCTTCGCACAATCCTAAATATCCACTGGACCGACTATGTGACGAATGTTGCTGTCCTTGAGCAAGCAGGGATCATCAGCATTGAGGCCATGCTATTGAGAACACAGCTGCGCTGGGCAGGGCACGTCTCTAGGATGGAGGACCACTGCCTCCCAAAGATACTACTCTACGGTGAACTCACCACGGGTCAGCGCAAGAGAGGCGCCCCCAAAAAGAGATATAAGGACTCCCTGAAACAACATCTCAGGCTCGGCCAGATTGATCACCAACAATGGTCCACCCTGGCCTCACATTGGGAGGCATGGAGACGCACCATCCACAATGCTGCAGCCTCTTTCGAGAAGACACGCTGAACGGGTCTCAAAGAGAAAGAACCGCAACTTGGAGACAACTTCACCCGAGGAGACTTTCTGCTGTGCTTTCTGCAACCGGACTTGCCTATCTCAGACTGGCCTTTCTAGTCATCAACACGCTTGTAAAAAGCGTGGGATGAGTTCTTCCTAAAGAATCTTCGTTTGAGAAATAATGCTGAGAGTGTTTTGTTTTTCTTGTATAGTGTATTGTATTTTTTCCCCTTGTGGGTTTTGACCAGGTTTCATGAAGAAAATATATTCAAGTTGTGGGAGTTGGAAGTCCAAAACACCTGGAGGGCCCAAGTTGGCCCAGGCCTGTATCCAAAAGGCCAGCTCCCATGAGCCCATATAATTTGAGCCATGGCATTGAAACTGTGTCAAACTGCATTGATGTCACAGCAACAACACACAGGCCCACCTTTCTCTGAGAAAGAAAGAGAAGGCGAGGGGGCGGGGCTTGGAAATGGCACTCCCGCCCTCCCAGAATGCCGCGCGGTCGGTGGGCGGGGCTTTCTCTCGAGCGCTTGCTGTCGGCGGTTGGAAGGTGAGCGCGGCCGTTGGGCGCGTGCGGATGGGGGAGAGGAGGGAGGGAGGGGCGGCCGCAGTTCAAAAAGGCGACCGTTGGAAGGGCGAGGGAGGGGGCGCTGCTTGGAGGGGTGGCAATTAGTGGCTCGGGAGGCCTCTCCCGAGGAAGGTGGCTCCTTGAGAGCCGCGTGCTGCTGACATTTGCCTTGCCTCCACAGCCCGTTTGGCTCTTTCCTATCTCTGCCGTGTCCTTCCCAGGCTGACACTGAGGCGTTCTGGGCAGGAATCCAATAGGGACAGAGCTGGGCCCACTCAAGGAGTTGGCAGGCATTCCTTCCATACGTGGAGCCTCCACCTGTCAGTTGTCTGCCTTCCAAATGTTGACTTCCCACCCTTCCATACAGCTGTATAAAATCCACACTGAACTGGATTATATGCCAGTGTGGACTCAATTCAGAGCAGATATTGTGGGATTTTCTGCCTTGATATTCTGGGAGATACACACACACACATATGTGTGTGTGTATCTATTATATAAATGGGTTCACGTCATGTGATGTATACCTCAAACAAAGAAACCTTACAACGCAGAAAAACAATACTTGCCAACAGAAATAGGCCTCAAGCAAGGTACGTTTGTAGCAAAGAAACTTTCCCCCCCAAAACCTAAAAGGCCCCCAAAACAACGAGTAAAAATAAAACTACATTTACCAGCATCCTCCGGGGCAGCCAACGACTCACCCAGCCTCTACATTCTGAACAACATGATTGGCTGCCTATAAGGGCGGATTTGGATAACTGCTGCACTGGCCAGCCAACATGAAAATTCCGATCCATAAAAAACTGCAGAAACAGAATAAGGAAAAGGCCTGAGCCAATCCCCAACACAAACACCCCAAAAAATCACAGACCACGCCCAAAATTGACAGTAAGGCTTCATTAACTTGATTTCCCTAACTAGCCCTCACTTACTGGGAAGCTGTTTACGCTCTAAATTGACAGTAAGACTTCATTAACTTGATTTCCCTAACTAGCCCTCACTTACTGGGAAGCTGTTTACGCTTTGAATTGACAGTAAGGCTTCATTAACTTGATTCTCCCGACTAGGCCTCAGCTCATTGGACATTGTGTATGGCCAGAATTGACAGTAAGGCTTCATTAACTTGCTGTTCCTAACTAGGCCTCAGCTCATGGGACACTGTGTATGGCCTGAATTTACAGTAACCTACCTTGGCACACAGAGCCCCGACCATGCATGATGGGACTTGAAGTACCACCATGGAAAATGGGATTTGTAGTACTTCAAAACCCATCATTCCCCACAGACCACTGTGGCCCAGAACCAAGACCAATAAAGACTCAACTTGGCACACCATGCCCCCCATGACCCACACTCCATCCAACTGCAGTTTAGAGGAGGGCACACCGTGGATGATTGGACTTTCTCGCATCTCCTAAAAAGGGCACAGCAACGCGTGCCGGGTACAGCTAGTCTATATATCTATCTATATCTCTCTCTCTCTCTATATATATCCTATGTATATAATAAAAGTCAGTTGTTTGCGGGCGGTGGGTGGGTGGTGCGACCGAGCGAATATGTGCCAGCGTTTCGATTGGCTGCAACGGTCGGATTATTTGCATAAATGGCTGTGACTGGCCAGCCTCCCAACATTCCAACACAGCACAGAGAGGAAAGGGAAGGGGGCCTGAGGCAGGTATAAATGGCTGGAGTTGAAGTTAGCCAGTTGACAGTTTTTTTCTGTTGGAAATGGAATGTTCAGTACCTTCACCCAATACACTTCTAAGGTGACTCACAGGGAAAGCAAAAGGCCTCAGGCACTCAGCCACTGCGGCCCACAGCAATGACGGATCAGGACCAAACATAGCAAATAGGGGCCCACAGGCCCACTACACAACCTGGTATGATTTAGGGCATTATGGGCCACGAATGATGGGATTTGCAGTACCTTCACCTCATTCACTTCCCAAACAACACTGCAGCCCCTATACATCACAGACCAGACCCAAACTTAGCACACAGAGTACCCATGACCCACTCTACCTACATCCTGGTGCAGTTTTGAGTGGGACAGACCACGGATGATGGGATTTGAATTACCTTCACTCACTTTCTGAGACCACTGCAACACTCATCCTGAGACTTCCAGTACCTTCCCTCACTTCCAGACACCACTGCAACCCTCACCCAGAGAATGATCAAGACAAAATGTGACACACACAGCCCCCATGACCCACTCAACATCCTGGTGCTGTTTGGAGGGGGATGCACCATGGCCCCCTCGCAGTACCTTCACTAAGTTCCTGAAACCACTGCAAGTCACATAAACATCTAGTAGGAACCAACCTTGGCACACAATGCCTTCCTCAAATAACCCGGGCACTGCTGGGTCCTCAGCTAGTATATATATATATATTCAGTGCAAGCGTGACTTGTGGGGATGAGGGAGAGGGCCTTCTCTGTAGTGGCCTCTCAGCTCTGGAATTCACTCCCTGGAGAAATTAGGCAAGTCCCCACCCTGGCAGTCTTCACGAGGAGCCTAAAAACTTGGCTGTTCCAGTGTGCCTTCAATGAATGAACAACAATCCCTGACCTTGACCAAACCCTGCATATAAGGCCCTCGCACGCACTTTATTACACCCTCCACTGCAATTTAAACCCCATTGCAATTTAAACCCACCTGAACCTCCCGCCAGATACATTACATTGCTCGTCTCACCCACTGTTTTAAACCTTTTTCCAATTGGCCCTGCCCATTGTGTCCATTTGTTGCGATTTTATACTGTACTGTGTGTTTAACTTGTATTGTTTCGGTCTTATTTATTTTCATTATAATTTATTGATGTATTATGTTGTATATTTGCTATGTTGTAACTGTTGGGCTTGGCCTCTTGTAATCCGCCCCGAGTCCCCTTGGGGAGATGTTGGCGGGGTATAAATATATTATTATTATTACTATTATGGCTGTGTGGAAGGGCCCAGAGTCTAAGGCCCTTCCACACAGCCATATTACCCAGAATATCAAGGCAGATCACCCCAAATATCTGTTTTGAATTGTGTTATCTGAGTCCACACTGCCATATAATACAGTTCAATGTGGATTTTATACAGCTGTGTGGATCTGGCCAAAATCTGAAGTATTAATACCCTTCCTCCAAACACTTTCCTCCTATCCCTTGTTTAACTCTCCTTCCACTGGGTTGCTGTGAGTTATGTGCACACATAACAAGGTTAAAACCCTCTATACTAAATTAGGGAACTCTTTTCATGTATGTACTGTATTCTAATTGTATGATTTCTGGGTTGCTGTGAGTTTTTCGGGCTGTATGGCCATGTTCCAGAAGCATTCTCTCCTGACGTTTCGCCCACATCTATGGGCAGGCATCCTCAGAGGTGAGGTCTGTTGGAAACTAGGAAAATGGGGTTTATATATCTGTGGAATGTCTGGGGTGGGAGAGAGAACTCTTTTCTGTTTGAGGCAAGTGTGAATGTTGCAATTGGCCAACTTGATTAGCTTTGAAAAGCCTTGCAGTTTCAAAGCCTGGATGTTGCTGCCTGGGGGGATTGTTTGTTTGGGAGGTGTTAACTGGCACTTATTTGATGGCAGTCTGGAATCCCCCTGTTTCTGAGTGGTGTTCTTTATTTTCTGTCTTGATACTGGTGTTTTTTATTACTGGTAACCTCCACAATACTGGTCTCCCCCCCCCCCTCTCTATACACACACACACACACATACACACAAACACACACTTGCCTCATTCCCACAGACCTCTGAACAAACCTCTGAGAATGCTTGCTGCAGATGCATCAGGAGAGAATGCTACTGGAACATGGCTATCTAACCCGGAAAACTCACAGCAACCCAGTGATTCCTGCCATGAAAGCCTTCGACATTTCCTTCCACTTATTTTTGGCAGGTTGTTCCTCTGCCCCTGCATTGCTTTTCAAATCCGAAGCATCTCTGAGGTGGCATTTGCTCTCTGCTGTTCTGCGAAGTCTTGTGTTGCATCAATATATTAATAGGATTATAAAAGCCTGGAAGGAAACCAGCTATAACAGGAGCTGTTAAAATTTGAATGCCAGGAAGCAGGAGAACACATTGTATCTTAAGTAAGAGCAGGAACTGGGCTTTAAATTTTAAATTCTCAAGGAAAATGGGATGTTTAAAAAGGATGTTGTAGGTATGAATAGAGCTATACATATGTACAACATCCTTATCTGGAGTTCCGAAATATACAAAATCGAGCATTGTTTACATGAATACCTGAGATCATGATGTCTCTTTTCTGTTGGTTCAGTATATACCTCTTGATGCACAAAGTTACTTTAAATATTTCATAAGATTACCTTCATGTTGTGTGTGTATAAGGTGTTTGTAAAACATAAATGAATTTCATGTTTAGACTTGGGTTCCATCTCCAAGATATTACATTGTGTGTGTATGTGGATATATGGATGGGTGGGCAGATAGATTCAAATTGTACAGGCATTCCAAAATCCAGTACACTTCTGATGGCAATAATTTTGAATACAGGATACTCAACCTGTTTGGTGTCCCTGGTAGCATAGTGGGTTAAAGTGCTGAGCTGCTGAATTTGCTGACTGAAAGGTCATAGGTTTGAATCTGGGGAACAGTGTGAGCTCCTGCTGTTTGCCCCAGCTTCTGCCAACCTAGCAGTTCAAAAGCATGCAAATGTGAGTAGATCAATAGGTACCACTCCGGCGAGAAGGTAACAGCACTCTATGCAGTCATTCCAGCCACATGACTTTGAAGGTGTCTACGGACAACACCAGCTCTTTGGCTTAGAAATTGAGATGAGCACCAACCCTCAGAGTCTGAGACGACTGGACTTAATGTCAGGGGAAAATCTTTACCTTTACTAACGTGTTGGTCCTTTAACTTGTGAACTTTAATCCTGTTGTGGGGAAAAAGCTGGGATATAAATTAAGTACTATTAATTAATTCATTGCAGGGGTGTATTCTTAAAGAAGCCATAGGAACAGATCTAGGGTTTGATCTTTATGTTTAAGAAAGGTTAGAAATTGTTTACGTAGCTGTAAGCAAATGCCTTTAAGATGAAAAATAAGCTTAGTATAGGAAGCCAGGGAGGAAATACAATAGCCGTGCAGATTAAGTTCTTTTTTATTACCAGTGTTTTCCCCAATCCCACCACCACCCATCCCCATCTCTGTCAGGGGTACTTCGATTGTATTTTTTCTACATGGCAGAAGGGGGTTGGACTAGATGTAACAAGGTTGTGAACATAATATTCAAGTAGTAACTTTTGTGAATGGTACAGTTCTATGAGTGTTAAATGAGAACTTCCAGAGAGTGGGATTTGAACCTCCACTGAGCCATGGAAACTGTGATCGTGAACAGCTCTCATTCTTTCTGCCTAAGGGGAAGGGCAATGCCTAACCTTCTCTAAATAAATCTTGCCGAGAAACCCCTATGAAATTATTGCTTTTAGATGAAGTCGACTTGAAGACAGAAAAACCAAAATTGGGAGTCATATGAATGGATGTGACAAGAAAGGGTAAATGAACTAGAGCCTGCTTGTTAATTACGAAGTAATACTAATGATGATTTACACATTCATTCTAGTGACCGATATCCTTTTAAGCTAGTATTGGAAACCCAGTCCTTTAACTGATTTGAAACATATATACAGATGTGAACTTCCTCAGAACAGCAAAAATATTGTGGTGAATTTTTGAATATGTATTTATGAAAATTTAAAAAAAAGAATGCACAGCTAAGTACAGTGATTGCCTCTGGTGGACTCAGAACAGGTGGTGGGACAGGAGGAGCCAAGGAAAAGAAAGGTTATGTAAAAGTCATGACAGATCAGAGACAGAATAATAACCAGAAAAGATGCTGCTTGGGAGCTTTTGAAAATTTGGGCAAGCAGATGGGTGGGTGGAGGAAAAATGCTATGATGTAAAAATGGTGAAAATTCGTAGGATGCATCTAGGACACATTTTGATACAACTTTTACAGAAGCCAAAAATGCATGAAACTAAATTTTTTGCTGTTCTGTAATTCTTTCCTCATTTAAGACAACACACTGCTGATAAGCTCTCTCTCATTAAGCTTTCTCTATGACTATTACAGAATGACTGAAGATTGAACAGACAATGGGCTTTACGTACTCTGATGAAATTTTGTGCATGGAGACACATTGCTTGCTATGGCATCTGAGACAGAAAAGGCCCATGCTCTTCTCCAGTCGTTCAGCACAGCCTCTATCATTTCAAGCCTAGGACTGGGGATTTTCTGCTTTGTAGCTGATAGACTTTTGCAGCTTTCCTTCATTCAGCAAAATGACTGGTTGCGGGCAATCTCTGATAACACTGTGCATGGTGTTGTGGGATTGTGGTCTTGGGCAATAGTGATTGGACTCAAGAAGAAAAGTGACTTTACAGAAGTCTTGTTAGCTGGTTTCCTCTCATCTGTAATTGATATGGATCACTTCGTTTTAGCTGGTTCTCTTTCATTAAAGGTATGTAAAACCACATATAATGACCTGTATTGTTTTAAAGGCGTGACAACTTTCTGATGATCTGCGAACTTCTTTGGTGTTAATGCTATTTTCGGTCACTGCATCATAGTAAAAAGCTTATCATTTTTGTATATCAAAAGAAACAATTGGAGCATGTCTTTTCCTAGAGGCAGATAATGTAAAGTTAATATTTTGGATGGTTTATTGTTTGGATTACTGTAATGTGTTTTATGTGGAGTTGCCTTTAAAAACCATCCAGAAACATCATTTGGCCCAAAAAGTTGTAGCCTTTTGTTAACAGGTTAACAGGCTGGGTACATGGAGCATTCTCTATTCTATTCTATCACTCTTGGCCAAGTATGATTGTTTTCCAAGGGTGGTGCATTCAACTTCTTTATTGCAGCAGCTCCACTGGGTGTAGGTCCTTTGCTGGGTGCAATTCAGAGTGCTAGTGTTGACCAATAAAGTCTTATATGGCTTGTTTCCACGCTGTTTGAAGAAGCTTATCTCCCTTTATAAGCCTCTTTCAGCTCCTAAGATCTTCAGGAGAAGCTCTTCTCTCTTTTTTTTACTTTCTTCTCATGCTTGTTTGATGGGAATAAAGGAGAGGACCTTCTCTATGGCTGTTCCGAGGTGTTGGAAGTCCCTTCTTAGGAAGACCAGGTTGGCTCTATCCTTGCTCCTTCTCTGCCCACAATTCAAAACATGGTTATCCTACCAGGTTTTTAAAGAATGACTATCATGGGACACTGCACTTATGTTGATTTTTATATTGTCTTTCAATTAATATTAAACATTTTTAACACCACAATGTTGATTTTTTAAGGAATGCTATAATTTTTAATCTGTTCTGCTTTTAATAATTTGTAAGTTTCTTGAATCCTATTATTGAGGAAAGGCAGGATATAAATAGATAAAGGAAGCCAACATGGTTTGAGTGTTCAATTCCAACTCTGAAAATCATGAAAACCCACTGGGTGTCCTTGGAAAGTCACACTTTCTTAGCTTCAGAGGGGAAAAGGCAACCCCCCTCTGCACAAATCTTGCCAAGAAAACACCATATTAATTTTGCCTTAGGATCGCCATAAGATGGAAACAAGACATGCAACAACAAATGAATGAAATATATGCATGTGTGGCTTTACCTGTTGATTTATGTTGGCTCCATATGTTTCATAGGATTTTCTTTGGAAAGGAATACTTAGGTGTGTTCCTTATTCTGAAATATAGCCAACAGTATTCATTACCACTCACATTGCAGTACTAACTACAACTAACCCTGATTAGCTTCCAAGATCAAATAGAACCTGATGCAGTTAGAGTATTTAAGATTGAATAAAAATGGCAATGTCATCTTTCT
This sequence comes from Anolis apletophallus, assembly GCA_030556195.1. Lineage (NCBI taxonomy): Eukaryota > Metazoa > Chordata > Lepidosauria > Squamata > Anolidae > Anolis > Anolis apletophallus. The sequence goes on along the minus strand of JARBWK010000006.1, from coordinate 30,976,110 downwards.
TGTGGCTTCTGGGGCTAAGATTTCTTGTCCACATATTCATTGTTAAAACCAAAGTGGTGATGAATTTAAAAAAAAGATTTACTATTAATACGAGTGGCAGAAACTCGTCTTAAAATAATGGCTTTCAATCTTGGCTCTCTAGACATTTTAGATTTCAATCCCTAGAAAGTCTTACCTTGATTGTGTTGTCTAGGACTTCTGAAAATTGAAGTCCAAAGCATCTGGAAGATCAGAGGTTGAGGAACTCATACCCACCTATGTTCCTTTATATCAAGGACGGGAGTAATAAACCCTTTGAATGCATTTGAACGGCCACTCCAACATTCCTTAACATTTGTTGGTTGCATGAATTAGGGATGTTCATTGTAGTGTAAATTTTGTTATGGAGAGAATTAGATTTAGACAATATATGTTCTATGACACTGATCTTCCCATCCACCAGTCTCACTTGTCCACAGGCTTTCTCCCTCACAATTTGAAAGATACAAGATTGCTAGAATATGGATTTGAGCTTGAACCCAAAAGCACCAGACTCAAGTAGAGAGACTACCATGTGACATGTCCCCAGAGCTTGTGTCATGAATCGCAGGAAGACACACAACAGCTTTTGCTCAATCTGTGTGCCTCACATTTTAAGCTGTAGAAATGGTTTAATAATTCCCCCAAAAGTCTAGTCGGAGACATACTTATGAATGTAATCTGTGCCTCTCCAGTTCATCAGCCACTCTGGACTTGTATAGAGATCTTGCTAAATACAGTGTACTGAGATCTTTGTAATAATAATGTTAGAGGAAACTTGCTTCTCAGCTTGTGATGCCATCCTGCAAGCTTTCGTTATGCAGAAGACAGGAGCTAAACAGTAGAAATGAAATGGAATAGGTACTGAACCTGATGGTGTGCATCCCCAAAGGCCCATTCCCTCCTCCATAGCACAAAGCTGAAGCGCATTGTGTTAGCATAGCTCTGAAGCCCGTCTAGAGTCCCTCATTCTCATGCTGCTTTTTACAAACAAGTTTCCCTGGCAGAATGAGGGCAGCATTCATACACAACTACATCCTCTAGTGCAGTGTTTCTCAACCTTTTTTGAGCCGCGGCACACTTTTTACATTTACAAAATCCGAGGGCACACCACCAACCAAAATGACACTCTGAAGGTACAGCTGATGGGGTCTGTAGTACCATCACAGAAAATACATTGAGGAACATTGGAACAAACTGAAGACCTTTATCATCACAGTCTGCGAAAAAACTATTGGATATCAAACCAAGAAACATCAAGATTGGTTTGATGAAAACGACAACGAGATCCAACAGCTAATTGAAAAATTATAGCAGCACAGTTGACGTCTCTCTGCTATGTTTGGAAGGCTTTCCTTTTCTTGTGAATTAGCTGTTGGAAAGCCTTGGAGTAATACCAATAATTGACAGCAGGTGTCAGCATACTATAATACATGCAATAATACATCATCTACTCTCATTGAACATAGCTACTGCGGGGGGGATAGGTGAATGATGTTCCATGCAGTCCTTCCAGTCAGTGGCCACGTGACTCTGGAGGCTCTTGCAGAGAACGCCGACTCTCCGGCTGAGAAAAAGTGAGCCCCAGCGCCAGAAGGGGAAGCCTTTCCCTCCTGGGTCCGTGCGCCTGCCTGCTTGTGCCCCTCGGGAGGCCCGCCCACCCGCCCGCCTGCGTGTGCCGGACTTTGCCCTGGGTGAGTCCCCGCGGAGAGGCAAACTGCACCATTCTCTTGCGGAACACGGGCCTCTCTAGGACCTAGAGAGGCAGGAGAGGCTCTGGAGGGGAGGGGCCGGGCGACGCTCTTCTCCTTCAGAAATGAGCCTCCTGGGTCCGTGCGCCTGCCTGCTTGTGCCCCTTGGGAGGCCCGCCCGCCTACCTGCGTGTGCCGGACTTTGCCCACGGAGAGGCAGTCTTCCCTCCTTGCACCCACGCTCCCTCCCTCCGCTTGGGTCTCACCGGCTCGCGTCTCCCGCCAGGCTCTCTGGAAGACGCGAGCCGGACAAACTCGGCTCCCAGGCAGGTTCTGGGCCCTGCGGGGAGCCTTTCTCCTGGTTCGCGGGTTTGTCTGGCTCGCGTCTTCCGGAGAGCCCGACGGGAGACGGGAGCTGGTGAGACCCAAGCGGAGGGAGGGAGCATGGGTGCAAGGAGGGAAGACTGCCTCTCCATGGGCAAAGTCCGGCACACGCAGGCAGGCGGGTGGGCGGGCCTCCCGAGTGGCACAAGCAGGCAGGCGCACGGACCCAGGAGGCTCATTTCTGGAGGAGGAGGAGAGCGTCGCCTGGCCCCTCCCCTCCTGAGCCTCTTCTGCCTCTCTAGGTCCTAGAGAGGCCCGTGTTCCGCAACCGCTGATCCGCGATCAGCTGGTGTGCCGCGGGAAAACCTCGGAGGGGGGAGAAAGGCGGGGGGAAGAGGTTTTCTTGCGGCACACCAGCTGATTGCTCACGGCACACTAGTGTGCCGGGGCACAGCGGTTGACAATGACTGCTCTAGTGTTTGTGAGAGCAAAGTGCCTCTCATAGTAGAACATTTCACTATATGTCTTATTTTTTCTTGCTTTTAGAATCATTTTTGCTTAATTTGCACCTGCACAACATGACATACACACATCACAAAATAGAGGAACTGATAGCTTTCTCTTTAAATAGCAATTTTTGTCTGGGGAAGGGGATAGGAAAGGTGCCCTAAACATAACCTGCCTCTCATCCCTGACTGCGTGTCCAGAGGGGTCACCACCCTGCGGCCAAAAAAGAAAAATGAATTTTGGAACATGGAACGTACGGACACTGATGGACAACACTGACAGTGAACGCCCGTAACGCAGAACTGCTATCATTGCAAGGGAGCTGGGACGCTTTAACATTGACATAGTAGCACTTCAGGAGACCCGGAGAGCAGGAGAGGGACAGCTGAAGGAAGAAGGAGGAGGCTACACCTTCTAGAAGGAACTGTCTGAAGAAGAACAATGAATGCACGGAGCTGGCTTTGCTATCAAAAATGATCTTGTGAAGCATCTGACCGAAGCACCCACTGGTATCAAGGAAAGATTCTCAACTCTCTGAATTAACCTTGCCAAAAACCAACAGGCAACCATCATAAGTGCCTATGCACCAACACTAGATGCTGTTGAAGACATCAAGGAAAATTTTTACTGTTAGCTGGACACCGTCCTATCAGAGATACCTAAGGAGGACAAAATCATCCTCCTGGGGGACTTTCATGCAAGAGTCGAGTCAGACTTTGACCTGAGAAAACTGGGTTGGAAACAGCAACTCGAATGGCATCCTGCTTCTCATCAAATGTGTGGAACACAACCTTGCCAACACGCTCTTCCGCCAGAAAAACAAGCTCAAGACATCATAGAGGCACCCATGGTCAAAGCATTGGCACCTCTTAGACTACATAATCACACGTGCCAGAGACCACTGTAATGTGCTTCTCATAAGAGCCATGACAGGGGTTGACGACTGCTGGACAGACCACAGGCTAATCCAATCTACAATGGCTATCAAGATTGCCCCCAAACGCAGGCTCCAAAGAAGAAAAGCAAGGCGCACAATTAACACCCATGCCCTTCAGGAGCCCTCCAAATGAGCCCATCTCCAAACAGCACTCAAGGACCATCTACCCATAGAACACCCTGAAAATGTTGAGGAACATTGGAACAAACTGAAGACCTTTATCATCACAGTCTGCGAAAAAACTATTGGATATCAAACCAAGAAACATCAAGATTGGTTTGATGAAAACGACAACGAGATCCAACAGCTAATTGACAAGAAAAGGAAAGCCTTCCAAACATGGCAGAGAGACGTCAACTGTGCTGCTAAAAAAAAGATCTACACCAGTGCAAAAGCTGAGGTCCAAAAAAGGAGCAGAGAACTTAAGAACATCTGGTGGACAAAGAAGGCTGAAGAAATCCAACACCTGGCAGATACACATGATGCTCAGGAATTTTTCAAAGCCACAAAGGTCATCCATGGATCAAGAAATCATGGCATACACGCTCTACACTCATCAGATGGAACCAAACTTCTTAAGGACAAACAATCAATGGCACTACGTTGGAAAGAACACAACCAAAGCCTCCTGAATTGCAGCTCCAATGTGGCCGAAGAAGTTCTCTCACAAATCCTGCAACAACAAACCAGGGATGTGTTTGCAGCACTACCTAGTTTGGAAAAAGTCAGCAATGCCATCAGCCAACAAAAAAATAACAAAGCCAGTGGACCTGATGGAATCCCTGCCGAAATCTTTAGAGAGAGAGAGGACCTGAGCGGACACAGCAACTCCACCAGCTCATTGAAAAAGTGTGAGTGACCGAGAAAATCCCAGCAGATTTCAAGGATACCACTATCATCATCCTTTTCACAAAAAAGGGGAAAGAACAGACTGCAGAAACTATTGAAGTATCTCCCTTCTAACCTCCGTTGGGAAAATTCTCGCAAGAATCCTCGTAAACCACCTTCTACCTCTCTCAGAGGACACCCACCCAGAATCCCAGAACAGCTTCCAGCCCTCCAGAGGAACAGTGGACATGATCTTCACTGCACGACAGCTGCAAGAAAAATGCAGGAAACAAAATCAACCTCTGTACATGGCATTCATTGACCTTGCAAAGGCATTCGACACCGTGAATCGCAGTGCTCTCTGGACTATCCTCCAAAAAATTGGGTGCCCTAATAAATTTGTGCACATCCTGCAGCAGTAGCTGGCGGGGTAGCCTTTTCTGCTGCAGGTCTTGCTTATGTGCATGACACTGGCCAGGAGATGACTCTGCCTCTGAGTAATCAATGGTTACCTGCTTACCTGTAGAATAAACAAGAAATACTGTGTTGCATCATGGATACAGTAGACGCTTTCTCATCTTTGGTTCACCCATCTTTGGAAACCATTGACTTCCTGTATAAAGGGATTTGATTTTGATTCCTCTCTTTATCCAACTTGCTCAGCAGGGCTACACATTATCAATTGGATCTTATATTGAAATTCATAACACATTCTAACTATGTATTTTACTACAGAACTACAATTGATTGTAATTTTTTAAAAATGAGAATAAAACCAATACAGTATATTCTTTGCATTCCATAATGTTTTTGGAAACCTCGGTATTTTCCTGGTTTATTTTCTCTCTTTTTGTGAGTGTTATTGTAGGAAAGGATGCATTTGAAAGGAAAATATAAAATAGGAGCGTGAATTAACTGTGTATTAGATCTTGACTTTGGAGATCTATCTTTTAAAACAGGAGAAATGAAAGCTGTTTCTTTTTACCCTGTTCCAGTAGATGGCACTCTTCACAAGAGATCTAATTGCAGACCAGTTTTGCACGTAGGGTTCTTAATTTAAAAACCAAATCTAGATCTAAAATTGGAGCGTGGGGGATATAGTTATGTGTTAAAAATACATTAGTAATCATAACCTCAGAGCACCTCAAAAATGACTACGCTTGTTAGCCTAAGGTTTTAGTTGCATTTGGATAGGTGAATTGAACTAAAGCAAAGTTTATAGTAATATCATACTGTGGTTTTACAGTTCATATGAGCTGCTGGAAAAAACAAATGGTTTAGTAAGATCGAATGTTTTAACATTTTAATGCTTTTATTTCAGCAAGAGCAGCTATTTTTGATGCTTATATTATGTTCTTATATGTTTTCAGTAATTGGTTCCAATTTAATTATGTTAATTTGACCTATGTACTATTGTTTTTTGTATTGTTTTAACTGTTACTTGCTGTAACCCGCCTTGAGTCCCTTCCGGGAGAGGGGGTGGGATATAAATATTTATTATTATTATTAAATTGTTGTTCTTAAACACACCCATAATTTAAAAATATGAGGCATCAGAGGCATTAGTAGCATTGTTTTTCTGGACAGAGATGAAGACCCGTTTATTCTTGATAACACCCATTTTTTGTAAAATATCTTTGACATCACATAATTAGAAGCATTATGTTTCTGATCATAGCATCTCATCTTACAACTAACAGTGTAGGTCAGTGATCAGAAATGATAAAATAGTGATTTCAAAATCAGAAGATAACAAGTGGAGACTTGCAACAAAATAATGCAATTAATTGCTGCTGTGCATAGTCTACCTACGTTTTTTGCAAGATGTCCCCGCTCTAACTCGGTTCTTATTTCCTCAACAACAACAACTTTATTTATATCCCGCCACCATCTTCCAAAAGGTACTTGGGAAGACTTGCAAAAGCACATAGTAGTGCAGCAAAATATACAAAGTACAGTAACATACATAAACATTTATAAAACAATAACAATGTCAATTAACATAAAACAGGTATATGAAAAAAGGATATAAAAACCCCTACTAATTTAAATAAAATACTTGATAAAATGCATCCATAGGCTGTATCAATTTCAGTCACATTAAAGTGCCGGAGTCAAACAATTCACTTGGTCCTCAAGTCCTAATTGATGTTTTAACCATGTTCAAAGGCCTGCATGAAGAGCAATGTTTTCAAGTTTTTCCGAAAACATTGGAGTGGGGGGGCTAGCCTAATTATTTATTTCAGTGTCTACATAAAGTAAGGAGAATGTAGAGATTCTGCCTTTGATCTGGCCTACTAAGAGGTCTGGATGGTAAAAAAAATACATTGATTTTTTGCTTTAATCTTAGAGATGTGAAGATTTTTACCTAAAAATGACTATTGCTCTAACATGTGAGAAATGGGGATTTTTGAGTGGAAATCCAGATATGAAATCTTAATAGTGTATTACACTGCTGAAACTTAGCTTTTGTCAGCATAGTCCTCCAGTCTATAATAGGAATATAAGGAATGTACTGTAGGATTACTACATAATTTGTTCTTGTTGGGTCCTTTTAAGTCTTTTCCAACCTACGTTGATCCTAAGGTAAATCTTTCACATGGTGTTCTTGGCAAGATTTGTGCAGAAGTTTGCCATTGTCTTCCTTTGAGGTTGAGAGATGATGACTTGGCCAAGGTTACCCAGTGAGTTTCATGGCTGAACAGAGATTAGAACTATGTTGGAACATGACTCCAGAATCATAGTCCAACACTCAAACCACTACGCTACATAGTACTCTTTGAAATGGTGTTCCACAAGACCAGCCCATAAGCTACCAGTTTGCAGCAAGTCTTTAGGAAACCATGGAAATACAACATGAATAATATGGTATATATAAGACTGGTCCTTGACATACAGAAGGAAAAAATGCCATCAAGACGTCTTGGAAGTTATTTTTTCAGCACAGAATGGGGTCACAAGCAGTGGACAACATTGCAGCATTGTTTTAAGCCAGGCCTGTACAACTTGTAGTCCTCCAGGTGTTTTAGACTCCAACTCCCAGAAGCCCTATCCAGCTGCCCCAATAATCAGGAATTCTAGAAGTCCTAAACACCTGAAGGGTCATAAGTTCTGCAGGCATATTTTAAGCCATTCTTACAGTCAAATCTGCAATTAAAACATATTATATCTGGATACTATTGCAGGACTGTGATAAACCTCTTTCTCCAATGGTCTGTTAGCATTCATTCAAGGAGAAATATTTATGTAAATTCTCAAGAAATTCCAAAGAGACTTCAAATTTAGCAGACAAGCATATGGCCCAAGCTAGGTGTCAAAGTGCTTATCTTGAGTGGTAACAAACACTTCCCTTTTCCTCATAAGAACATAAGAAGAGCCATGCTGAATCGGACCTCAGCCCATCTAGTCCAGCATTCTGTATCACACAGTGGCCCACCAGTTGTACACGGGGATCTCGAGCAGAAGGGAGGGCAAAACCCTGACCTGCTCCCGACCCCCACAACCAGTACCCAGGGAAATCCTGCCTACCTCAACCAACTCCGAGGTGGCACTTGAATGTCCTTTTCAGTAACTACCGATACACTTGGTATCCATGAATCTGTCTAATCCTGCCTTGAGGGAGCCGCTCCATCCCTTGGATCCTTCTTGTTGCCCTTTTCTGTACCTTTTCCAGTTCCGTTATATCCTTCTTAAGGTGCGGAGACCAGAATTGTACGCAGTACTCCAAATGTGGCCTTACCATAGATTTGTAGAGAGGTAATACAACATTTGCTGACCTATTTTCGATTCCCTTTCTGATCATGCCTAGCATAGAATTTGCTTTTTCACTGCTGCAGCGCACTGGGTTGACATCTTCATTGAGCTGTCCACCAAGACCCCAAGATCCCTTTCCTGGTTTGTCTCGGAAAGCTTTGACCCCATCAGTTGATAAGTGTAGTTGGGGTTCTTTGCCCGATGTGCATGACTTTACACTTGTTTAGGTTAAAATGCATTTGCCACTTTGTTGCCCATTCACTCAATTTCGAGAGATCTTTCTGGAGCTCTTTACAATCAGTTTCATTTTTAACTACCCTGAACAATTTAGTGTCATCTGCAAACTTTGCTACCTCAGAATTCACTCCTACATCCAGATCATTAATGAATGAATTAAAAGTAACGGACCCAAAACTGAACCTTGGGGTACGCCACTTCCCACCTCTTTCCACCCAGAGAAGTGTCCATTTATTACCACCCTTTGTTTCCTACAGTTTAGCCAGGTTCCAATCCAGGACAAGACCTGTCCCCTGATTCCATGGCTGAAGAGCTTATTTAGGAGCCTTTGGTGAGGGACTTTGTCAAAAGCCTTTTGAAAGTCAAGGTAAACAATATCAATTGGGTCCCCTTTATCTATGTGTTTATTTACACCCTCAAAGAATTCTAACAAGTTAGTAAGACATGATTTGCCTTTGCAGAAACCATGTTGATTTTCTTTCAGCAATGCCTGTTCTTCTATGTGCCTAGTAATTTTTTCTTTAATAATGGTTTCCATCATTTTGCCTGGAACTGAGGTTAAACTGACTGGTTTATAATTTCCTGGATCACCTCTGGATCCTTTCTTGAAGATCGGTGTTACATTTGCCTCCCTCCAGTCCTCGGGTACAGTGCCTGATCTTAGAGAAAGGTTATATATCTTAGCTAGAAGTTCAGCAATTTCACACTTGAGTTCCTTAAGAACTCTGGGGTGGATGCCGTCTGGACCTGGTGATTTGTTGACATTTAGTTTAGTAAGGCATATGAGAACATCCTCCTTGTTTATCTCTATCTGTTTTAATTCTTTTAATTCCCTCCCTGAAAAAACTGACTCAGCTGAAGGCATATGTTGTCTGTCCTCCTGTGTGAAAACGGAGGCAAAGAAGTCATTTAGCCGCTCAGCAATCTCTTTGTCTTCGCTGATTTTCCCTTTCTGGCCATTGTCGTCGAGTGGCCCAACTGCTTTTCTAGTTGGGTTCCTGCTTCTGATGTACTTAAAGAAGTTTTTGTTGTTTTTTTTAATATTCTTTGCTATGTGTGCCTCAAAATCTCTCTTGGCTTTCCTGACTGTTGCTTTGCATTTAGTTTGCCAGAGCTTGTGTTCCTTTCTGTTCTCCTCGGTAGGAAGAGCCTTCCATTTCTTAAATGAGTTTTTCTTCTTTCCAATCACATCTTTTACTTCGTTTGTAAGCCATACTGGTGTCCTTTTGGACTTTCCATGCCTCTTTCTTTTATTGGAATGCATTTTAGTTCGGCCTGTTTTAAGGTATTTTTAAACAGTTTCCAAGCATTTTGGAGGGATTTGATTTTTTTTACTGCTCCTTTTAGTTTGTTCTTTACAATTTTTCTCATTTTGGTGAAATTCCCTTTGTGAAAATTTAAGGTCTCTGTGTTAGTTTTTACTGACAGTTTGCTATCCAAACTTAAGTTGAAGGTTATTGTGTTGTGGTCACTGGTACCTATGGGCTCAGTTACAAGGACATCTTGAACGAGATCTTGTTCATTAGTTAGCACCAAGTCCAGGATCCCCTTTCCCCTGGTTGGTTCCATGACCATCTGCTCAAGGGAATAATCAGCTAGCATGTCGAGGAACCTTGTCTCTCTTTCATGCGTAGAACAAGAATTTGGCCAATCTATTTGGGGATAGTTGAAGTCCCCATTATGACTAATGTATTTCTTTTGAGGCCTGTTTAACTTCATTTTCCAGATAGCAGTCTGCCTCTGGAGTTTGGTTGGGAGGGCGATAGCAGATCCCTAGTGCTAGATTAGTTTTTTGTCCTGGGACTTTTTGTCCTCCTCAAACCATGTTTACCAATTCAGTAAATGGCTGTTGGAGGAAACTATCCCAGGACCACAAACAAGTGAGCAAGGTAACAATCAAAAGGAATATTATACAAAAGCATACACGAGCAGAGATAGTGAGGCACACAGAATAATGCCTGCTGGAACACAGGCAATAACTGGGTTCAATTCTGTGTTATAATTTCTGACAAGATATAAATCAATGAAGTAGATTCTAATTGTTAGATATAACATACACTTTTATTGTAAAGCAAGCAATGTTGTGAATTGTGTGTTTCTTTCACTCAGGCTGCCTTGACTCTTCCACAAAGACCATTCCTTCACTGTTCTACTGTGATCCCCGTTGTGTGTCTGACGTTAAAATTTATTATGCATCTTTTGAAGCTGAAGGATTCTTGGTGCTTTCTTCCCTGGATGCTGTTTATCTCCTGGACTTCACATCATGTTCGAGATGGAATTCGCCATGGTCTGTGGATCTGCCCATTTGGAAAGACTGTTCCCCTACCTTATTGGCTTTATGTGGCAATCACAGCATCTTTACCTCATCTCTGTTCTTTTATTATGTATTTAACAGGAACAAGGGAACTAATGTCGATAAAACATGGGATTCATATTGATGTTTAAGGATGGTTATGTTCTGTCACCAAAATAATTCACTTGTGATATAAACGGATATCACAAAGCTTTATATAGCAGGAGTATTGATTTGTTGAGGCCAGTGTTGCACAAGGTAATGTGATTCACTAATGTCTTAAGTTGTCACTTTATCAGCTTCTATAGACATTTTCTTTTCTTTATTATTCAAAAAATGGTTAAGTATTAAAAAGGATGAACATCAGGAAGCAGTTGAAATATGTTACCCCTTCTTTGCCTCTTTATTAGGAGAGAGAAAGACTGAAACAGACTGGAAACAGAGAAAAATGTTCTGCGCCATTTTGGGGCAGAATTTTTCCTGGGAAGCAGAGAAGACTATTGTAAGCGTCCTCCACCTCAGTTCCAATTTTTAAAAGTATTATTTATTAAGCCTTCCTCTTCTGTCTCTTCTACTATAACTCCTTTACTCCTTATCATTTTCTATTCAGAGATTTCTGTCTCTGAGCCTTGTGCTTTCTTTAATTCACTGTCATATGTAATGATCTGTTCAGATAAAGAATCCTTAAAATGCTGCTAAAGACCAATACATGCGTAACACTATTTAGGCCTGGTTGATCCATGGTTCTAAATTCTTCAAAAGTACTTACAAAACAAAAGTTCTGGTAGTGAACATTTCAGAACTCTAACAAAACTTTCAAAATTTCGTTATAAATGGCAGTTCCTAACTTGGTTCTGTCTTTAAAATAGCCAATAATAAAATAATAATGAAATTTTGATAGAGTTCTGAAATGTTCACCACCAGAACTTTTGTTTCGTAAGTACTTTTGAAGCATTTAGAACCATGGATCAACCAGGCCATATATATATATTCATTAGAATTGCAATTTAATTGTATTTATTATGTTTTAATGGTATTTTAACCAGACACACAGTACCATTTCAGTGTGTATGTGTGTGTGTATGTATATAAAATTTTATGTTAAATGGATCAACGTGTGTGATTGTTAACCGCCTTGAATCCCCTCAGGGAGAAAACTGGGGTTAACTATAAAATAATATTAATAAAACCCCAAAGTGGCGATCTACCACTTTATAGGATTTACACTTTGTTTAGGTTTGGGGTCAACTAGATGTTTTGAAGCCAACGCTCAGCTTCCCATAGAGCACTCCCTAATCCTTCATTGCCACATTGAGAGACTAAGTGTTATGTTTACGGTTTGCAAAGATCTTCTATTTGTACAGTTTAACATATTTAAAAGATTGCCTTATCTCTAAAGGTAAGGGCTTGGACAGATTGCAAAAGGAATGAAGCAAACTCCTGATTGTGTCAAAATGCTGCTTGTGGTAAAGTGACTGATGCATTTCTTTAAGAGTTTACACTGGCATTATAAAATAATGAACAGTTCTGGAAAGGTAATGGTAGCTCAAAGGATTTTCCATGTTTTGGGGTTTTTTTAAAACTTGCTAGCTGAAGTGAACTTTAATATTCTTTCTGCTTTGCAAAAGCATACTTAACTGCTATTTTATTTTATTGCAACACATCAGATTAATGATTTTCTACATTTTTATCTAATAGAAATACTGGTGCATGTAAAATATAGTGACAAGTTTGTGAAAATGGAATTAATTCAAGGTAAGTTTCTATTGGTAACTTTCTGTAAGAGCACTTCTAAATCAAAACTACTGATGAAATCTAGTTTCCTGGTCTTTGAAGATCTTCTCATACAAATCATTCTCAAATTTGCCTTAGTAGCTGAATCTTTTACATAATAGTGTCTGTTAGATGTAGGTGACTGTAGAATAGTATTGTATGGTCAAGGTAACGAAAAGGCTTTTCATTCTTCGTGCATTTTACAGCTGCTTCTAACAACATAATTGTGACATAAATAGAGCTAATTGTTCCCCACACCTTAAAATAAAGATTGGGGGGGGGGGTGATAATGTTAAGCCAAGCAGTGGTTGTATTCCCAAATTGGGAGAATTTAAAAATGGAACGAAATGCAGATAGGCTGTAAGTTCCATACTGGAATGATTATACAGTAGTTATGATGTAAACAATAAGGAGACTGCATTTGTACACTTGCACACTTCAGGACTAGAGGGGAAAAAGATAATGGGCAATTATGGATGAGCATATGGCCACAACTGTTTACACTTTATATTATGTTGCACAAAACTATTGAATATGGTTGTCTATGGTCCAATGCCAGTCTGCAAACTGACTGCTGTGGCACAGAGAGTATCAAGGGAGTGAGGAGAAACAGTTGTATTCAGTGGGCATAAATATGGTGTTGATACCAGGCACATTAGGGGGAAATTCTGGTCATCACATCAAATAAGGGCCTTAACATCCGGTCCATTATTCTTTTTCTTAAATGGAAACCTAAACATGGGACAAAAGGTAATAGCCATTTCTCACAGTTGTTCCCCTTCAGAGACATCATGTATTGGAACCTTGAGGTACCTTTTGCAGGGCAAAATTGTGGATTGTAATATGTCCCCTAAGTAAGTTGAAGATCATTCTGCAGAAGGGTAACTGCTGGTGCCCTGGCTGCCACCGCTGCCATTTCCCAACCCAGGCATTCCAAAAGGTCAGAAGTGGTGTACCGGCAGCGAGAGTTGAGCAGCTTGGTACTTCTTTTATTTCCTCCAGGGACAGACTAAGGTCTTGCCTTTTGTCACTCAATTCAGATATTGTTTCTTTTTTTTGATAAAAGTTAAGATACAATGCTTACATTGGCCAGGTTTTGGGGCAATCTTTTAACTAAAAAGTTCTAGGCATACAATATTATATAGGATGCTATATAACATTCATTACTAGTAGGCACTGGTTCGTTTTTGGCTGTTTGGGCCAATATTTTAGCATAGTATCAAACATTTTCTTGCAGTCTGTTGTGTTCAAGCATGTTAATGATAGGTGACCTAAAGGTCTGTGTCTTAGATAACACATCTTGAGATTTTATGAAGCCTCCAGAGGCTGAATTGCAGTTGTTGTTATTGCTCACCATTGGCCAGGGCTGATGGAAGTTCATTCCAACAATATCTGGAGGGTCACATATTCTTAGCCTGTTTTATTTTATGACAGTTGCTTCTATAGAGCTAAATTCATTTATAGTCCCACCTAAAGTAAATTCATTGACATTAGGGTTACTTTTAAGCTATACTGCAGTGGGTTCTTGCTCTTACTGAAAGATGCAATGCATATCTGGTGCCCCATGCAGATTTCAAGGGGATATTTTCTGAGATGCTATAAAAGATGGGAATATCTAGAAAATGCTTAGGAACATAGGACTCAGTGAGTTAAATTATTTGTCCATTTTGGCCTAGATTTCAGATCTAGCATTGTCTGTTTCAGTCAGTGGCCATTCATTTGGGCACCTGGCAGAGATCTTTACTAGCAATCTGATCCTTTTAAATAGTGATGCCAGGAATTGAATTTCGCATCTGTTTCTTCTTCAATACCAGGGTAACTGCTGCTGTCAAATAGAAGACTTTAAACAAGTCTTCCTAGGGCATGGTCATTAGCTAAATTATTTCAAATGCTTACTTAGACAATCAGGCCTGAAATGGCATTTAAATTTCCTGTAGTGGACTTCTAAACATAAATAATAGGTGCACTTACGCAACCTTTCAGGTGCAAGTGAACTTCCTATTATGCTTTAAGTCATCCTTTCTGTGTTGAGCAAGAGCCTTATTTGTTTAGCACAATGCCAAAAACCCTTAATTTTTTTAGTGTGAAGAGTTATGCATTTTTTTCCTCAAAATATTTTAGGAATTTGTGTTTTTCCCCAGTTTGCACACTGTGTTGAGAACAGTGGCTGAAAGTGGAATTTTGTCGCAAACATTTATCATGATATGAAAATAGATGTATTCCTCCAATGTCCTTAACAAGAAAGTGATAAGCATCCAAATAACAGAATGGTATAGTGTCTTTATGCTTTGTTTTGAAGTTGCATTTGCTTCTCCAATACAGTTTTCTTTTTAAAAATTATTTAAATGTTTGTAGTTGGGTGCCTAAGATTTTGTAATGCACATAGCTTGTTTATCAGCATTCCAAAGTCATGTGTTAATTCTTTAGTACAAAAGTGATACAGGATTCAATCTTATAGTGGTACAGAGTTCTAGAAAGGTGTGTCCAGTGATAAATGCATGTTTTATGCAATCATGTCTGGAATTAGACATGTTTGTCTATTTAAGCATGCTTCTATTGGAAACATAGTCCAGCTTGTCCGCACAAAGTTTTGTTCTGTTCCTAATTGCTTTATGGAAGCAAAAGTATTCACTGTTCACTTGCATAAAAGTATCATTATTTAGTCTCCAAAATACTTTTCATTTGTACTTTTTGTAGGATGGTGTCATTTAAAGAAACATAACATATTTTAAATGGTTAGAAATACTACCTTTGGTGTCTAATTACAAATGATGAAGTAATTATCTGAAATACAGAGAGTCCCTGAGTTACAAACATCCAACTTATAAACAACTCATAGTTCAGAATTGGAGTGAGACAACAGGAAATGAGAGAAATCTACCCCCAGGAAGAAAGTTCACTTCTGAAAGAGTTATGGGGACGGCGTGTCTCCAGTTAAGCTTTATCAGCAATCCTTGTTTCCACAACAAGCCATATTTTTTTTCAAAATCCAATTATCACAGAGACAGAAAGTGAGGTAGAATCTTCTGAACAGGGACACAGACAGCAAAAGAACCCACACAGAGGTGTTATCCCTTCCCTTTGCTATCCAAAGCTAATATATTCTTTTTACTGGAGTTACACTTAAGAAATATACGTGTTTGGGCTTACAAGTGAATTCCATTTCAGAACAAACATAGAACCTATCTTGTTTGTAACTTGGGGACTGCCTATATAGATAAGATAATCAAGCCCTACCTGGGTCCTTTGGGGAAGTCACCCCTACTCGTCACACTATAGTTGTTGTTGTTGTTGGGGTTTTTTTTGGGGGGTTACATTTCACTAGAATTTTAATGGGTTTCTTAAATGAGTCAATTTTATTCTTGCATCTTCTCCATTGTTTCTTCCTTGCAAATTCCTTTCTCTTTGCCAACTTGGTGAGACTTGTCTTTGTGTTTCAGGATCTTTTTGCAATCCTTGTCCAGTTTTATTTAGTTCTTCAATTTAAATACATAATGAAATTTGTAGTAGAACTTTCTATTTTGTTCCTAAATACCAAATTTTAAAGAAAGCTAATGGGTGAAGTGCCATGAAGATGCATTATTATTATTATGCTTTATCTCCCCAAATGGGACTCAAAGCAACTTGACATAAAAGCATTAGTATACAATTTAAAATATACAAACATTAAAACAGAATTAAACACAAACAACACTAAACATTCACAGTTACAATCCATTAAAAGCATTCAAAGTTAAAACCACAACACTCCCTGGCTAGATCTTAATTGCTTTTCTTTTAAGGTAGGGTGGAAACTCTGAAGTTAACAAAAATAGTTAAATATTGTGGGTGGTTTTTAGTTAACTTGTTATATAGTGTAATGAAGCAGAAATCAAAACACAGGCACTAATTACCACCTAATATTGACTGTACTGTCTCCATATTAATTCAGTAATCTGCTTTTCATCTAGGATTATCAAATCATCTTACAAAAATGGATATTAATAACAGAAGACCAGTCTAAGACATTATGTGTCTTGTGTCTTGTGTCTGTAGCACTCTGTTGTGGCCCATAGCAAAAGATGCACTTTATGATATAATGGATTTGCCTAATTCTAGCTATTACATGAGAGCTTGTTATGACAAGTGAACTACCTGGCTTAACATTTCCTAGACAGATATAAAACATGTTAGTAAACATTCCATACTATTCATAACTATATAATCTCTAGGCAAAGAGAAAATAAATCAGATTTCAATAAAAATACTATTTCAGCAGAACTTGAATATGAATTGAATCAGAATAAAATCAGCAAATAAGCAATACCTGTTCTAAAAAGTGCTTGAACATGTTATTTAAGAACAACCTGAAAAGTCTTGAGGGGAAAAAGCAGAATTTTACAGGAAAAAGATAGTGTAGGTATCAGGAAAACCACTTTAGGGAAGGTATTCTATAGCTGGGATACTACCACTGAAAAGCCTTCATTGACACTTGAAAATTTCCACTTGACCTGGTTTTATGATAGCTGCTTTAAGAACCAATTGGTGAAATCATGTCATCACTAAGAAGAATCGTTCCCTGAAGCACTTGTTCCAATTTCCAAAAGAAAAGTATTTTAAGTTACTGTAAACGATCTGTATGAACATTGTGTAATAAAAGGTAATTGTAGAGTTTTGTGACTACTGTTCCTTGCATTGATTTCAAAGTAAAAGCTATAAAAAGTCTAAGACGTTTTGCTTGGCTGAAATGTAAATGTATTTCACAATTACTCTTCTCCCTGCTTCCCAGCATCTACACAATTACAACTTTGCAATCCCTGGAAAGGAAAGAAGTTTTATTTCAACATACTGATATATGTTCACGTTATCTATACATTTTGTGCAAATTGTTGACCACAACTGTGACTGTCTATTGTTTTCAAAGTTAACAGTAAAGTGGCATTAAAAATGTTTATCAGCTGTATTTGCATTGGGTATTTCATCATGTTCACTCATTTGTCTTCTCAATTTTCTTCCTTGTAACTTCTTTGTTTGTTCAGTACTGTGATAGCATCAGGTAGGTGATGATTCTTTACCAGAGCAATGATATTTAAAGCCATAGTTTATCAAGGGCTGTCCAACTGCCGGCCCTGCAGGTGTTTTGGACTTCAACTCCCAGAAATCCTAGCCAGTTTACCAGCTGTTAGGATTTCTGGGATTTGAAGTCCAAAACACCTGCTGGGCCAGCAGTTGGACAGCCCTGGTTTATCAAAATACCAGTGGCTTATGTTTGGTAATTGCATGAATTACTTTTCTGAATTAAGCCAAATATCTGTCTGATCCCAAGCTGTTTCCAAATACCGGTAATTACAATTTTCAGAAATAATTCTTAGGGGAAACTTAAAGGAGATAGTAATCTCATATTATTGTGTTTTTGAAAATATTTTTAAATCAAACCTTTCAAGCATTGGTTGCTGAGAGAGTACAGTTTATCCCTCCTTCGATGGACTGTCACCTTGTCGTGGTGAGGGGGCTTGCGTGTTCCGATGAACCTGCGAGCACAACAACGAGTTGTGCACTCCCAGGAGTGGCTGCGGGGGAGGTTCCAAACCAAGCACAGTCAGAAGACCCAAAGACCTCAATGGCGGAGCAGGCGGAGGATAACATGGTACATGTTACAACAGCCGTGAAGGCGGAAGAAGGCTGCAACACATTGAGAAGCCATGGTCATTGTGTTAACTATGCCACCAGTGGAACCTCACTCTGTGAAGACTGTGTGTTGGTCAGTTGTGCACTGACCTCCACACATTAAAAAAAACCTCACGCACAGGTGTCTTCCAAGAAAAATTACAGACCCACCACCAGTACACCGATCTTGGAGGACCATCATCCTTGTGCAACGAGGAATCGCCTAAGTAACTAAGTACAGTTTATCCACAAGCAGCTGAAAGTAAAATTGAAAATTGAATTTACATCTAAGTAGACATTGCAGTAGGAGGGGTCGAACCATTTCTCAATTACACATTTCCTGCAGGGACTGCTCCAGTGCTGTGGATATAACTGGAGTGACATCACTTCCGGTTTCAATTTTGGTGTTTTGCAGCTTGGCAAATTGAGAACATATAAATCAAAATAATGTTGACCAAAAATGACTTTGATAAACTAAATCAACATATACACAGATTAGTGCTGGAAATAGATGATAACGATGCCATTAGGAAAGCTAAATATCATTAATCCATTATGTTGTGTTGGGAGCCGAGAATAGATTATTTACTAATATAAAGCTCTTCCATTCTAAAAACTGAAACGCCTGAAACAGTAGTCTTCAAGACTACAAAGGTGTTTGCAAAATTGACTGTCAAGCTCCCGTGAAGTGTTAGGGAAAGAAAAAATGTAAAAGAAACTTAAGTCCAATTAATTCAGTAAAGAATTTTCTGCCTGCAACAGACCTTCCTGAGCAGATTTCTACACAGAACCCTAGATAAGTAAAAGGAGGTGATATCTCAATTTATCTCTCCGCCTATCAATGGCTCCCAAACTGCAGTCCTGGTGTTTTGGATTTCAATTCCCAAAAGCCTTAGCTAATGATCAGGGATTCTGGGAGCTGAAGTCCAAAACACCTGGAAGGCCAGAGTTTGGAAACACTGACCAAGACCATGCAGGGCCATTGCCCTTAGTGAATTGCAGAGGGACAATGAAGGAAGATTGAAGTCTGCAAAGAATGTTTCCAGTCTAGATAGTTCACTCATTTAGAAGCCTTAAATGGGCACAAGAGGGCCCTCTTTTCTGAAAGCAAAGGTCTCGCTCCTAGCAATCCATGCAATAGTTTCTTCAAGCTGCTGTTAACCTAACATACTGACTTACATAAGAATTATGGGATATTGTTGCTTCAGCTGTCTTGCAACAGGTTTCTCAAATGGCCTTTAGAAGGAAAAAGTTTCCCCTCTGTTTTTAAGGCAACTGCCCTCAAGCTTAGAGCACTTGACAACTTACAAGAATCTCGCACTACCTGTATTGCATGTCAAGGGGAAATATCAAGTCATATGTTGGACTTTTGGCAAGTGTTTGCTTTTGTGTACTTTGACTACTTCCCTGTTGTGCGTCAAAGACTTGCATAATCATAAAATGCAAGTAGGTATTGCTTACGGAGAGTCTCAAGCACACAAAAATGTTAACCAAACAAATGCTCCCAGATATTTGCAATTGAAAGCAGGACTCTTTTTGGACTCCCACATACTTTTAAAGATCATACATACATACAAATGGGAGTTCCTAACTATTGAAATGCAAAGGCAAATACAGTGAAAAAGAGTGGCAAAGATGTATGTTAACACATTTCACATATGGCTGAATGGCCTATGTATATATATGGTAAACAAGGCAATTCACTAATTAGTAGTATACACAGACAATATTTACTTGTTTCACGAAGCTAGAAAGAATGTTATCGCAAATATACAAGCAAGAATAACACAATGCAATCTAAAATTCAAACCTAAGAGGGAAGGAAATAGAAACATTTTACTATTTACATTTGAAGATGTGTGTAATATTTTCTAAATGATCCAAGTTATTTCCTTTTAATGTTAAATCTACGATCAGAAGAACAATCTCAGAGGAGCATCTTTGGGTATGCTTCAGACACACTGTTGGAGTTTTCCATAAGTTACTCCATTGGTTTCATGTTTCTCTTCCTCGGAATCATAGTTTGCTTAAATTGTATATATGTGCACTCTGCAACAACAACAAAACTTTATTACGGTCACTGACCAGCACAAAGCAGTCACAAGCGCCCCAAGAAGAGAAGGACAACTCCCCAGCAAACAGTTATTTAAAATTAGATTACAAATCAGTATAAACATATATTTCAAAAGACAGGATATTGTTGCCATTACGGTGTCAATCATCATCCGTCTGATATTAAGAGCAGCAGCACAGAACTTAGCAACACTGTCAGTTATTGTAGTGTTAGAGTCTGAAAGCAGCAGGATGGAATATTTTTCACTGCGCCCCGGGTATTTTAAAAGCCATGGTCCAATGAGATTGGATCTAAGATCTCTGTAGAACATGCATTGAAGAAGCACGTGCTCAGTTGTTTCCACATGACCAGACTCAGGGGCACACTGTTGGAGTTTTCCATAAGTTACTCAATTGGTTTCATGTTTCTCTTCCTCAGAATCATAGTTTGCTTAAATTGTATATATGTGCACTCTGTTCTACACCTCCATCCTATTCCCATAATGCCATTCTAAATCAAAAGGTCCGAAACCAGGAGGGACTCCAACATTTTCTCATGTCTTTCTGATAAATAGATGAATTCTCACTGATTCTCCTGGGTCCTTCCACACTATACTTTCCTATTTTGATTCAGGCAATTTTGAATGTTTATTTCTTATTAACCATATTTAGATACCGCCTTTCTCAGCCTGAGGGCGATTCAGTAATAGCCCAGCCAGGAATTCTGCAAGCTGACAACCAAAAACTTATGGAGGAACAAAGGTTGGGAACCACTGACCTACAACTCCCAGAAACATCTGTGGACCCACAGGTTGAGAACCACTGATCTAGATCTATTCGAGACTGGTTCCAGGTTTGTGGGACATGTATAGCTTTAATCAGTTTTCTGGATGATTGGTGGCAGAAACTGGGCATTTGTTTACTGTATTTATACCCCGCCCTTCTCAACCCTGTAGGGGACCTTACATATATAGGCAACAATTAGATTCCAAAAAAACTACATAATAAAAACATAAAGCATTAAAACAATCATTAAAACATAATAAAACCTTTAAAACCAATTATTTAAACTTGCGCAATCCAATATTGTAGTTTGTGGCCGTTAATGTCGTTACACAGTTTCACCTTATTGCACTGATAGATTACTCATTAAATGCTTGATCAAACATCCATGTTTTAGCCTTTTCCTAAAGGTCAGGAGGGAGGGGGCTGATCTAATTTCACTTGGGAGGGAGTTCCATAGCCGAGGGGCCACCACTGAGAAGGCCTTGTCTTTCATCCCCACCAACTTTGCCTATGAAGGAGGCGAGATCGAGAACAGGGCCTCTCCAGAAGATCTTAATCTTCTTGCTGTCTCATAGAGGGAGATACATTCAGACAGGTAAACTGGGCCAGAACCGTTCAGGGCTTTATAGGCTAAAGCCAGCACTTTGAATTGTGCTCTGTAGCAGACAGGCAGCCAATGGAGCTGACGCACAGGAGGGATGTCCTCTGTACGCCACTTATGTTCCACCCTATTTATTTAAACTCTGATGGGACTCAGAGTGGATTACGACAAAAATTGCAAAAATTGAATGCCAGGTTTCAATACATAAGTAACAACATAAAGCAATCAATCCACATCTAAACATAACAAATATTAAACATAAATTATATAAACAACTCATTAACATTCATTTAAAATCATTATTAAAATATCTTCCTGATGAAGCCAGTGAGGACAGCAGGATCAACTAAGCTAGAAGCCAACCTGAGTCAGTGTGATGAGAATTTCGGAACAGGTCTCATGTATCATACCACACAGTTTTGGCCAAACAAATCCACAAAGATTTCAGATTCTGTCAAAACTATATTGTCCAATCTAAATAGTAAGGACACATCTCCTAAGGCAGATTTTTTTAAAGTTTGGAAAGTCACTTTTTAAAAGTAATTTTTCAATGACTCATTTTAGTAATTGAAAAAGTAACATGTTGATTTGTTGCAGTGCTGAAAAAGTTATTCCTTGCCTGATGCTCTGTTTGCTACTTTTTCATGAGTTTACTTTCCTCATGCCTTGGAGGTAGACAAAGGATTGAAAAGGTAATGTCATACTACTGTCTAGATCAGCAGTTCTCAACCTGGGGGTCGCGACCACCAAGGGGGTCGCTAGGCCATTTTCCGGGGGTCGCGAAGCCACCTCGGTTGGCCCCGCCTCCTCTGCCTCTCCAAAATGGCTGCTGGCTCGTGTGCGAGCCAAACAGCCAGGCGCTCCTGCTTGGCTCCTCTTCCTGCAGGGAGTCAGGAGGAGGAGCTTGGAGGCAAAGGCGCACGAGGGAGAAAGCACGCCTCTCGCCCCCGCCAGCTTCGGATGGGGCAAAGGACGAGCGCACAGGCTCCCCGCATGGCCGAGGCCATCCGGAGGGCCTTTGCTGCTCAAACTAAACTAAAGGGGCTAGCTGCGGTAATCCCAAAAACAAAACACGAAGAACCAACTGTAGATAGGGTATATAAATCCGTGTATCAACACATATCAATAAGGTAAGTATTTAAATGAGAGTTCAAGAATTCCAATATATTCAATCATATATTCAACGCCATTAAGCTTGAAAGGTGGGCTCAAGATACTCAAAATAGAGTTCATTCAGAAATAGTACAATAATCCACACTTCAATAGGAATCAAAAGGGTAATCCATTCAATATGAAATTATAATCCACAAATTCAGTAATGGAAATCCAATAATGTATGTGTGTAGAGAGCTGACAGCCGGCGTGCACCAGGTGCAGTGTTCTGGAAATGTAGACCTGTTCCCCGCGCACACACCTAGGGGCTCTTCTGTGAGAAGAAGGACAGCGTTGGCAAGTACCTCTCCAGGCAGCTGTGCACCACTCAGGGCAGCAAGGAGGCCTGTTCAGGAACTGAAGCAATTAAAGGTACTGCAAATCTAATCTATTGTACATGCCTCCCCCAAACTCCTCCAGTATTTTCTGTTGGTCGTGGAAGACCTATATGCCAAGTTTGGTTCAATTCAATTGTTGAATGGATTTCAGAATGCTCTTTGATGCCAAGTGAACTATAAATCCACACAACTACAATTCCCAAAGGTCAGGATCTTTCTCCCCCAAATCCCTCCAGTATTTTCTGTTGGTCATGGGAGTCCTGTATGCCAAGTTTGGTTCAATTCTATTGGTGGAGCTCAGAATGCTCTTTGATGCCTGGTGAACTATTTATTTATTTATTTCAATTTCTATACCGCTCCATTCCCGTGGGCTTGGAGCGGTTTACATAATATAAAAAACAACACACAACACAAAATAAAACTATTCAATAATACAAGTGGATTAAGTTGACTAGAGATGTTACAATACTTCAGTCAGGTGGGAAAGCTTGACGGAAAAGGACCATTTTGCACGCCTTGCGAAAGGAGGATAGCTCTCTAATTCCTCGCACTTCATTGGGTAGAGCATTCCACAGTGTCGGTGCCACCACCGAGAAAGCACACTGCCTGGTGGAAGACAGATGGTATGTCCGAACGGAGGGGACATTAGGAAGATTTTGTACTTCAGACCGAAGTGATCTGTGGGGAACGTACGGGGAGAGGCGGTCCCTCAAGTACACAGGCCCTAGACCATACAAGGCCTTAAAGGTTAGTACCAGCACTTTAAAAGCAACCCGGCACTCAATTGGTAGCCAGTGCAGTTGCTGCAGAATAGGTGTAATGTGACATCTTGATGGGGCTCCAGCAAATAGTCGAGCTGCTGCATTCTGCACCAGCTTGAGTTTCCGGATCGCTGCCAAAGGAAGGCCAATGTAGAGGGTGTTACAGTAGTCTAATCTCGAGAGGACCATTGCCTGGATCACCGTAGTGAGGTCGCTCCTGGATAGGTAAGGTGCCAGCCGTCTAGCCTGCCGCAGATGAAAAAATGTGGTTTTGCTGACAGCGGAGACCTGGGCCACCATTGTCAGCAATGGGTCCAATTGGACCCCCAGACATTTAACCAACGATGGCGGGCATAATGCCTCGCCATCCAGGGTAGGCAGCCGGCACTCTCCCCCACCTGGGCGACCCAGCCATAGGATCTCTGTCTTCGATCGGTTCACCTTCAACCGGCTAGACCGTAGCCATCCAGTCACGGCCTCGAGGCACAAATGGAAAGAATTGGGTACGGAGTCGGGTAGACCCTCCATCCTCAGCAAAAGCTGGGTGTCATCAGCATACTGATGGCACTCCAGACCGAAGCTACGCACCAATTGGGCCAGTGGACGCATATAGATGTTAAATAATAGAGGAGAGAGAATGCCCCCCCCCCCCGAAGGACCCCACAATTTAATGGGATCCTCCCAGAGACCATCTCTCCCCTCACCACCCGCTGGCTCCGGTCTCGGAGGAAGGAGGACACCCACTTAAGGGCAGTCCCCCTAACCCCTGTGTCGGTTAAGCGGTGGAGCAATAATGTGTGGTCTAGTGTATCAAAAGCTGCCGTGAGATCCAATAACACGAGCAGTGCTGATCCTCCTTGGTCCAATTGACAGCGCAGCTGGTCTGTGATGGAGACCAACACCGTCTCTGTCCCGTGCTCCGCACGGAAGATGGACTGGAAGGGGTCGAGACCGGCTGTGTCATTTAAGAACTGCTGCAACTGTCCCACTGCTGCCCTCTCAATCACGTTACCCAGAAACGATAGATTTGAAACTGGGCGGTAACTGGAGGGAGCCGAACAATCTAAGTTCGGCTTTTTTAGCAGTGGACTTACCATCACCTCTTTCAATCCCTCTGGAAACACTCCTTGCTCAAGGGAGCAGTTGACTATATTCAACAGAGGACCTCGTAACCTCTCCCAGCAGGATCTAACTAGCCAGGAGGGGCATGGATCGAGGGAGCAAGTAGTTGGTCTAGCTGCAGCTATGATCTTATCGAAAGCCTCTACGTCCAGCGGATGGAAACAGTCAAAGGTAGGCCCACCGAGTGGCGACGGAGTCTCGAGCTCACTTACTGTATCAACCGTGGGTGGGAGGTCCTGGCGGAGCAACGAGATCTTATCTGTGAAAAAGCTCTGAAAAACCTCAGCCGATGGGGCCGAATCATTACCATTTGGGACAGTGTAGCAACCCAGTTCTCTTTTGTGCCTGGGGGGCAGGGGGCAGCACCGAGGGTCCCACTTGCATTAGAGCCAGCCGCAGCTGAGGATGAAATGGAGGAAGGGGTTAATGAGCTAGCTGGACCTTCCTCTCCCACAGAGAGCTTGGCCTGGGATGAAGGATGGCCGGATGGCTATGAGAACTGGGAAGGTCAGGCTGATCCTGAAAGTGCTGATAGCGATGATTGTTATGAGAAACCGGGTGGGTACGGATCACAGGAGAGAATTTGGGAAAACATGGGCGATGAGGCCATGGAAGCTGAAGGGGAGTTTGACTCTCATGAAGATAGTGAGCCAGGTGCTGGGAGGCAAGGTCGGAGCTTTGATAGGAGACGGAGCATCGACTCCAGCAGGAGGGATTGGCACCGCAGCCTAGAGTGCCAGAGAAGCGCGAGATCCCGTAGCACAGACTACCACCGAAGCCTAGAGCGTCGGGGGTCCCGCCGTGAGGTTTAAGTATAAGATCCATGGGAACGGATCCTCAGTAGCTCGGCCACTTCTAACCTAGGGAAGTGTAGCGAGCAAAGGACCACGGAGCCAAGTTGCGGCTCGTACCTTGCCAAGAAGTTTCTTGGGGCCTTGATTGAACTTTACCTTGTTCCTTGATCCGCTTGGATTTGCGGAGTTTTTGCCAAGTCTTTTGCCAAGACCTTTGCCTTTGGATTTTGCTACGGACTCTTTACTTTTGGACAGAACTTTCAATATCCCTTGGACAATTGCCTTTTTATATGTTCTTTATTCTTCAATAAATAGTTAGCTGATTACCATCTCTGTGTGTGTGATTAAGGGGCCGGCCGAGTCCTTGCATTGTGACAGATGGATGGGACTGTCATTAGTGACCGAATAATCTTAAACAATTGCGCTGGGCGTGAGCTAGCAGACACTATCAGGGATGTATAATGGGATTTTTTTGCTTCCCTGATAGCATACTCATAAGCATATTTAAACTGCTTGTTCTCGAAGCTCTGTCACGGAGTTCCCTCCACACGCCCTCTAGCCATCTCTTCTCCCACTTCATCAACCGTAGCTCCTCAGTCAACCAAGGCGATCTATTTCGGCGGGGTCTGAGAAGGCGTCTGGAGGCAATCTTGTCTAGTGCATTGGAGAGCGCGGTGTTCCAGGCCTCCACTTGCAGTTCGACCGAGTCGTTGACAGATTCCAAATCCCTCAGAGCATTCAGGAACCTTGATGGTTCCATAAGTTTCCTTGGGCGAACCCAATTGGTTCGGCACCCTTACAGGGTGGAATGGCCTGCTCCAACCAGACTTCCAAGATACTGTGATCTGACCATGGGACAACCTCAATGGAGGTTAGGTTCACTTGAATTCCTGCACCGAAGATCAAATCCAGGGTGTGACCAGCCTGATGCGTGGGCCCAGTAATACGGAGTGAGAGCCCGAGGGTCGCCAGGGAGGACACTAGGTCCTCTGCTGTAACTGAAAGATAAAAATCCACACAACTGCAATTCCCAAAGGTCAGGGTCTCTTTTCCCCAAACTCCCACCAGTGTTCAAATTTGGGCATATGGGGTATTTGTTCCAAGTTTGGTCCTGATCCATAATCATTTGGGTTCACAGTGCTCTCCGGATGTAGTTGAACTACATCTCCCCTAAATTAATGTCAATTCCTCCCAACCCCCTCCAGTATTTTCTCTTCGTCATAGGGGTTCTGTGTGCCAAGTTTGGTGCAGGTCTAATTTGTGGGGGTCTCATTGGGCTGTGGAAGTCAGAGCTGTTTCAGTTGAAGGTATTTCAAATCCCTTCATCCATTGTCCATACTCCCCCAAACATACTGTTTTTATCATTAACTAGCTGAACCCGGCACGCGTTGCTGTGCCCTATTTAGGAGATGTGTGGAAGTGTGGTTATGTTAGGGTTGGAAATGATTTGACAATGTGTTTTGTGTTTGTATATATGTGTATGTGTGTTTGTATGTGTGTGTGTTTGTATGTGTGTATGTATGGGTGTGGATGTGTGTGTGTCTGTATTTATATATGTGTGTTTATGTATGTGTATTTATGTAGTTGTGTGTGTATGTGTGTGGATGTGTGTGTATGTATGTATGTGTGTGAGTATGTATTTGTCTGTGTGTCTGTATGTATGTGTATGTATGTAGTTCTGTATGTATGTGTGTATGTACACTCCCCCCTGTCTCTCTGAGTATGTATGTGTCTGTGTGTCTGTATGTATGTGTATGTATGTGTTTCTGTATGTATGTGTGTATGTACACTCCCCCTGTCTCTCTGAGTATGTATGTGTCTGTGTGTCTGTATGTATGTGTATGTATGTGTTTCTGTATGTATGTGTGTATGTACACTCCCCCTGTCTCTCTGAGTATGTATGTGTCTGTGTGTCTGTATGTATGTGTATGTATGTGTTTCTGTATGTATGTGTGTATGTACACTCCCCCTGTCTCTCTGAGTATGTATGTGTCTGTGTGTCTGTATGTATGTGTATGTATGTATTTCTGTATGTATGTGTGTATGTACACTCCCCCCTGTCTCTCTGAGTATGTATGTGTCTGTGTGTCTGTGTGTCTGTATGTATGTGTATGTATGTGTTTCTGTATGTATGTGTGTATGTACACTCCCCCCTCTCTCTGTCTGTTTCTCCCCGTTGTCTCTGTCCCCTCCCCCTCTCTCTGTTTCACTTTCCCATCTCTCTCTCTCTCTCCCCCTCCCTCTCTCACTGTCCTGATTCCCCCTTTCCCCCCCTCTTTCTTTCGGTGTGACTTTCCCCTCTCTCTGTCCTGCCCTGTCTCTCTCTGTGTCATTCCCCCTCTCTTTCTTCCCCCTTCTCTCTCAGGCCTCCCCTCTCTGTCTCATTACCTCCCTTAGTGTTCCCGCGGTTGCGGCGGCCGCTCCTGAAGCAAGGTAAGGGCCGGAGCTTACGCTCTTTCGGGCGCGGACGACGCAACCGTGGGGGGGGGGGCACGCCGGAGGGCGGAAGGCAGGGCCGGAGATCGGCGCTCCGCCCTCCGCCGTGTCTCCCCCGCGTTTGCGGTGGCCGCGCATGAAAGAAGGTAAGCTCGGAGCTTACCTTCTTTCAGGCGCCGCCGCAAACGCAGGGAAACGGCGGAGGGCGGAGCGCCGATCTCCGGCTCTGCCTTCGCCCTGGCGCGCATGGGCAGCGCGTCGCACGCGCCCGCCTTTTTTGTGTGCTGGGTTTTTGGACTACACTTCCCAGAAACCCGGCATGGCCACTTCCGGTTTATGTGGAGGTTTCTGGGAAGTGTAGTGCGGCGGGCTAGAGCTGTTTTGGGACCGGGGCGGGTGGGGAAGAGCGCGGAGGGCGTGGAGGTGGTTATTGCGTCGCCGGTGTGGCTGCAAAGGTCCCGGTGAGTGGGGAGAGAGGGTGACGGGATGGGTTGGGGGGTTTTGGGGGGGGTCGCTGTGCGCATGCGCGGTTGTTCTCCCTCTCTGTAGCGCTCGCGGGCAGCGCAGAACGGGAGTCAATGGGCGGTTTTTGGGGGCTGTTTTTTGGGGGTTGCAAGTTAGTGAGGTGGGTTTTTTTGTGTTATGTCTGTACCTCGTGGTCTGGGGGAATGTGTGTCGTGGGATTTGTGTTTGGGGGGGTTATGGTTTGGCCATGCATATACGACATCCCACGACCACTCGGATTTTATATATATAGATCACTATGCTTTAATTATGTTCAATGTGCAACAATGAAAATACATCCTGCATATCAGATATTTACATTACAATTCATAATAGTAGCAGTTATGACATAGCAACAAAATATAGTTGGGGGTCACCACAACATGAGGAACTGTATTTAGGGGTCACGGCATTAGAAAGGTTGAGAACCACTGGTCTAGATGTCTTTAAAGGGGTTTTTAAAGTTTAAAAGTAACTGAAAAACACTAATTCCACCAAGAAACATTTGTCGTGTCCATGGCTTTGTTTTTGGAATATAACTTTATCACCCTTCCCTTTTGCACAGTAAACCGCTGTGCAAAACCGCTTCTTTGTAAACCGCTCTGAGCTCCGGAGTGAGCAGTATACTAAATCGAAGTTAATAAATAATAAATAATAAATAAGTAACTACATAGAGGTGCTCAACTTGGTTTGGAATTTGCAACTTTGACATTTCTCTAGTTCAAGGTTGGGTAAAGTGTAGTTCATGGGCTGTGAGCAGCCCCTCAAGGTAATTTTTGAGATTCTCAAGGTGTGCATCATTCACCAGAAATGCTCCCACACTTTAAGGGACATTGAGACCCGTTCTTTATAGGGAGGGCAGGCTGCTTTAGACTCAGAAGCCCCCCCAGTGGAATATCAATAGGAAATGGAATTTTATATTACTTCCTGCTAGAAAAAGGCCTTTGCTGAGATCAGAGCAGGACAAAAATATGGGGAAGGTGTCCACTAGATCAGTGGTTCCCAACCTGTGGTCTATGGACCACCAACGTCCACAAGAACTAAAATATGGTCCACGGCCGCAAATAGCTTCAGAACAAATACCTTTACTTTTTTAAAAAGTGGGGTTGAGGGCCTCTCCAAGGTCCTGGGGGTGAAGCAATGATGCACCAAGCCCCAATATTGCCCAGCTGAATCATATGTGTTGTAAGCTGATAGCAGCAATTAATGGTACTGTTTGATGTGCTATTCTTTAGCGTCAGTATTTTTCAATTCGTTTTGTCCTCAAAACCATTGATCAGAGATTAGCAAGTACCAAGAAGAATTTAACGTCATATGATGCATGACGTTCACCAGTGTTCCAATTTGGGCATATTGGGTATTTGTTCCAAGTTTGGTCCAGATCCATAGTCATTTGGGTTCACAGTGCTCTCCGGATGTAGGTGAATTACATCTCCCCTAAATTAGTGTCAATTTTTCCCAACCCCCTCCAGTATTTTCTCTTCGTCATGGGGGTTCTGTGTACACAGTTTGGTGCAGATCTAATTTGTGGGGGTCTCATTGGGCTGTGGAAGTCAGAGCTGTTTCAGTTGAAGGTATTTCAAATTCCTTCATCCATTGTCCATACTCCCCCAAACATACTGTTTTTATCATTAATCAATATGCTTTAATTATGTTCAATGTGTAACAATGAAAATACATCCTGCATATCAGATATTTACATTACAATTCACAACAGTAGCAGTTATGACGTAGCAACAAAATATAGTTGGGGGTCACCACAACATGAGGAACTGTATTTAGGGGTCACGGCATTAGAAAGGTTGAGAACCACTGGTCTAAATGTCTTTAAAGGGGTTTTTAAAGTTTAAAAGTAACTGAAAAACACTGATTCCACCATGAAACATTTCTGTCGTGTCCATGGCTTTGGTTTTGTAATATAACTTTATCACCCTTCCCTTTTGCACAGTTAAGTAACCACATAGAGGTGCTCAACTTGTTTTGGAATTTGCAACTTTGACATTTCTCTAGTTCAAGGTTGGGTAAAGTGTAGTTCATGGGCTATGAGCAGCCCCTCAAGGTAATTTTTGAGATTCTCAAGGTGTGCATCATTCACCAGAAATGCTCCCACATTCTTTATAGGGAGAGCAGGCTGCTTTCGACTCAGGCCCCCCCAAAGTGGAATATCAATAGGAAATGGAATTTTATATTACTTCCTGCTAGAAAAAGTCCTTTGCTGGGATCAGAGCAGGACAAAAATATGGGGAAGGTGTCCACTAGATCAGTGGTTCCCAACCTGTGGTCTATGGACCACCAACGTCCACAAGAACTAAAATATGGTCCGCGACCGCAAATAGCTTCAGAACAAATACATTTACTTTTTAAAAAAGTGGGGTTGAAGGCCTCTCCAAGGTCCTGGGGGTGAAGCAATGATGCACCAAGCCCCAATATTGCCCAGCGGAATCCTGTAAAGATATGTGTTGTAAGCTGATAGCAGCAATTCATGGTACTGTTGGAAGTGCTATTATTTAGCGTCCGTACTTTTCAATTCGTTTTGTCCTCAAAACTATTGATCAGAGATTAGCAACTACCAAGAAGAGTTTAACGTCATATGAAGCAGTTGCCAAGGAAGCAAACGCAGCCACACTGTGTCTACAAACACAATGCTTCTGGGGAGTGACACACCTCCCCACACTCCCACCTCTACCTCTCTGTGGGGCATATTTATTTGAGCTTTGGACTTCAAATGTTACACCACTTAGTTCCAGCCAAGTTGCCCAATGTTGTTTCTGTGCAAATGTGTCTCTCCCTCTCCCCACAATTTCTCTGGATCCATTTCTTCCATGTGTTGCAAATTTATGAACTTTAATGTTGTTGCTTGAAAAACACAGAAAGGAAAATCGGTTGCCAAATTTTCCCCATTATCTCTCCATTGATGAAAGGCATTACATCTGGTAGTGAGAAATATTTGTACCTTTTATATTTGCAAACAGAGGAGTTTGTTCCATTACTTAGAATGGCACCTCACTTTTTCTGTTGAAATAGAAGGGGATGTGTTATGCAAGAGCCTGCTGCACCGCTGTTCAAAGAATTTGACTTTGGTGTTGGGAGTTGCTCTCTGGTACAAAAGGTGATCAAGCAATCATCCAGAGGTAACTGTACTACCACTCCCAGCATTCCTCCCCATTGGTCATGACTGCTATGACTGATGGGAATTGTAGTCCAACAACATTTGAAGGTAAGAACAGAGCTGATCTTGGAAAAATAAGGGACAACACATATGCAAGGTGTGAGAGATAGTAGTGGGGGAAATTTTGACTGTTCTTGGTAGCACAGCGGGTTAAACTGCTGAGCTGCTGAACTTGCTGACTGAAAGGTTGGCAGTTAGAATCCGGGAAACAGGGTGAGCTCCTGCTGTTAGGCCCAGCTTCTGTCAACCTAGCAGTTCAAAAACATGCAAATATGAGTAGAACAATAGGTATCACTTCGGCAGGAAGGTAACAGTAGTCCATGCAGTCATGCTGACCACATGACCTTTGAGGTGTCTGCAAACAACGCCAGCTCTTTGGTTTAGAAATGGAGATGAGCACCACCCCACAGAGTTGAACATGACTAGACTTAACATCAGGGGAAACCTTTACCTTTACTATCTTTTATTTCCTGTGATGACAGATATGGAAAACCTTGTTCGTGATAACAAACCCCTGCACAGATACACCTGAAAATCCTTCATACCAAAAAGACCTGATTACTAAATGTTTGGAAAGTTTCCAGGGCAGATAAACAGGTTGAAAGGTCAAAGAGTTCCACTGTAAGTGGATGTCTTGCTTGTGGACTTGCCATAAACATATGGTTGATCATTGGAGGAACATAATGCTGCATTTAGATAAGCTTTTGGTCTAAGCTAGAATTATTGCTCTAATGCTCATCGTTATTGTGGGCCTTCAAGTTGTTTCCAATTAATGGTGACCCTATCAAGGGGTTTTCTGAGGCTAAGACTGGATCTACATTGCCATATTATACAGATTAAGTGCATGGAACTGGATTATAGACTCATATTCAGTTCAGTGCAAGTAATCGACATTCTGAAACTGCATTATTAATAACAGGTTAATAACTGGGGTGGCATACATGAAGCATACAACTCCCATGTTACGCCAGCTCCACTGGCTGCCAGTTTACTACCGGACACAATTCAAAGTGCTGGCTTTGGCCTATAAAGCCCTAAATGGCCCTGGCCCAATTTACCTGTCCAAATACATCTCCCCCTATGAACCATCATGGAGATTAAGATCGTCCAGGGACGCCCTGCTCTCTGTCTCGACATTGCCACAGGCGTGATTTGTGGGGATGACAGATAGGGCCTTCTCGGTGATTGCCCCCCCTGCTATGGTACTCCCTTCCTGGTGAGATCAGATTGACCCCCTCCCTCCTGTCCTTCAGAAGGATGGTAAAAACTTGGCTGTCGGACCAAGCTTTTGGGTGCAATAAAGCAGCGATGGCAACTTTACCAGGCCAATTAAGATTTGACGCAGATGACCAAGATGGTTTTAAACGGTGTAATTTAATATTGAGATATTTTTAATGTTTATGTATGCTTGTATAAATTCTTGTCCCAGCATTGAATGTTTGCCATATATGTTGTGGTTGCACCTGAATGCGAGGCTGAGAGAGTGGAGTCTGGGGCCAGGAATGTGAAACGGGTTACTCGTGAGCAGGAGTCTGATGAGGAACATGAGAGGAAGAGGATAAGGCAAATACTTAATTAACCCTCTGATAAAGAAACCTTTCCAGGGTTTTCTGGGGATGATGGGTCTGCTGGTGAGGAGGAGTCCATGGGTGAAGGGGATGGAGATTCACGGAGCTCAGATGATATGGACTGGACTAAGGTACAGCGAATTCACAATGTTTGTGAAGAGCCAATTAGCAGTGACTCGTTTGTGGGATTTGCTAGGGATGGGAATTGGAGATGATCAGTCTTCATGCTGGGACGATGTAAGTCGTGGCAGGAGAAGAAAGGATTGGTGTGAGAAACAAATGGCACGTGAAGCTGTGGTGGCAGCTGAAAGGGTTGGTGATGGGGCGTTAGCTCAATCAAGTTCTGAAGAGGATTTGTGAATAAGAGAGACTGAGAAATAAACATTCCCTTGTAGCTGGCAAAGTGTCGCTTTGCTGCCCATGTCCTGCCTTGTGTTGCTGAGTTGCTCCTGCCTTCTCATTGTGACTCCGGACCGGTTTAAACTACTCTGCTTTGGTGCCTTCCCTTTGGATTAACTTTGGACCGCGTTGACGCTTCTTCGCTGCCTGGCTCTGTCCCCTTGGATAACTACATCGACTTATCATATGATGCTTGCTTTTCCCTTTTGTGTTATCTTGTATTGCGAATTTTTTTGGAGATTTAATCCAGGTTTTCTGTTAAAGACTCTTTTTTTGCTCAGTAGGTTTGCATTTTATGTTATTGTTGCCTTCACACTGAAGTTCAAGTGTTTTTGGGTCATTTGCCCACTTTTAAAATTTTTTTGTGATGCTGCAAATAAACTTTACTTTAACCTATATTGGGCTTGACTCCTTTAAGGCTCTCTCTCCATGGCAGTATATATGCTGTGCTCCACCCTGAGTCTCCTTCGGGGTGAAAAGAGCAGAATATAAATGTTATAAATAAATAAATAAATAATATGGCAGTGTAGATCCCGCCTAACTGTGTGTAACATGCCCAGGGCCAATCCAATGGCTTTTCATGGCCAAGCAGGGATTCAAGCTGAAACCGCTATATCCACACTGGCTCAATTTTTATGTTCTTACTTGTTCCATACTAAAGATTAACAGATTTAAAAACAGTCAAGCCCACATGAAGTTTTTTCAAAGAGGCAGAAAATCCATTTTAAGGCATCCCAAATGTTCTTTCCGAAAGGGATTGCCAGTTTATGTCCCCAGCTACTATATTTCTTTTCACTTACTTAACTGGATCATGTTAAGTTAGAAGAGGGCTGCAGCAGGGCTGGCCTCAAGCATTTTGCTGCCTGTATGTGTCTCGTAATAGTTAAAGCCAGCCGGGTTATTTTAATTTAAGGTGAAATCTCAGTAACACTCCTTCTCTCCATGGTAAAAATATAATAATATCAAATTAAATAACACTTTGCACTTTTGCACGTTTAATAGAATTGTTTGTTTAATTTCCCCTAACTTCTGCATGAAGGATTTCACAAGGGGATGCGGTGGTGCAATGGGTTAAACCCTTGTGCTGCTGAACTGCCGACCTGACGGTTGGGAGTTTTAATCCGCGAGACAGGGTGAGCTCCCATCTGTCAGCCCTAGTTCCTGCCAACCTAGCAGTTCGAAAACATGCAAATTTGAGTAAATAGATACCACTTTGGCAGGAAAAGGTAAAGAGACGTTCCAAGCAATCTTGCCGGCCACATAACCAGGAGTCGGCTTGAAAATAAAGAAAAGCACCTCCCAGAGCCAGAGATGAGCACTGTTTCCAGAAGCCAGAAATGAAAGGAGAACCTTGCCTTTGTTTGTGTTTGTGTGTCTCATGTGATTGTAAAGTCATTGAATGTTTGCCTATGTGTGTAAATGTTGTAATCCGCAGTGAGTCCCTTAGGGGAGAAAGGCGAAATATAAATAAAGTGTATTATTATTATCATTATCATTTTGTTTTAAATTCCTGTAAGCCACACTGGAGTGTATGTTCAGTATGCCAAAAACAAATGAAATACTTCATCCATACATATCAAAACAATTATGCACTGTATTCATATTGTTATGTTTGCATATTTTTTTTATTCTTTTGAGTAATCCTATATTTCCTTTGCAGCCTCTTTGTGGAACGGTTGCTGTTGTTTATTTTAGTTTTGTTCTGTTAACTTTATCAGCTTCATTTCCCAGCGGCAATGAGTGGGGTGATGACATAAAAGTCCTGTTTCAGCCAATGAAAATATTATTCTGACATCTCTTAGAGTGCAGAATATTTGCATGCATAGGAATAGTTCACAGCCATAAGGTCTGAAGCCTGATTACTGTTGTGTTTAGGAATGAATATAGAAAATGGTGAATCGTTATTCTGTGGAATGACAACAAACACACATCTCTAATAACAGCTCTTAAGATGCTATAGTGGTAGTTGAATGAGGAATTTATTGTGTGCAAAATACTATCCATAAGGTCATTTGCATATTTCCGAAGGGCTTCCAAGTGCCAGGTATTAACTCTTGTATAGATTAGGTAAAGCTGGGCATAATTGCTGGTTGTCTGGGAGAAAGCTTGTTTGTTCAAGGCAAGTATGAATATTGCAATTGGCCATCTTAATTAGCATTGAATAGCCTTGCAGCTTCAAAGCCTGGCTGCTTCCTGCCTAGGGGAATCCTTTGTTGGGAGGTGTTAGCTGGTCTGATTGTTTCCTGTCTGGAACCCCCTTTTTAACGTTGTTCTTTATTTACTGTCCTAATTTTAGAGTTTTTAAAATAGTTCTGCTATTAAAATAGCTGAGCTCTGCAAGTGCAGCATTTTTCCAAATGAAGCACAGAGTGTTTGAGGACCAGGACATCCGTAGGGATACCAAGGTGCTTGTTTATAAAGCTATTGCACTCCCTACCCTGCTATATGCCTGCGAAATGTGGACTATCTACAGACATCACATGCAACTCCTGGAACAATTATATCAGCGTTGCCTCCGAAAAATCTTGCAAATCTCTTGGGAAGACAAATGGACAAATGTCAGTGTGATGGAAGAAGCAAAAACCATCAGCACTGAAGCAGTGGTCCTCCGCCATCAACTCCGCTGGACCGGCCACATTGTCCAGATACCCGACCACCATCTCCCAAAGCAGTTGTTCTACTCCGAACTCAAGAATGGAAAATGGAATGTTGGAGGACAGGAAAAGAGATTTAAAGATGGGCTCAGAGCCAACCTTAAAACTGTGGCATTGACACAGAGAATTGGGAAGCCCTGACCCTTGAGCGCTGTAGCTGGAGGTCAGCTGTGACCAACAGTGCTGTAGAATTTGAAGAGGCGCAAATCGAGAGTGAAAGAGAAAAATGTGCCAAGAGGAAGACGCGTCAAGCCAACCCCAATGGGGAAAGCCTTCCATCTGGATGAGCCCGAGCTCGAGGACTCAGCCCGCCATCACACTGATTTGACCTGCGGCAGGGAGTTCCAACATTCCCTGGAGCCCCGTTATCATTGGCTATTTTTCTTTTCCAAAAGTTGGGACTACAGTACAGGAGACGACAGATCACTTCCATTTTTCTTTTTTCAGTTTGATTTGAAACATTGTGGCGCCATCTGAATCAAACCACACTTCATATCGCAACTTTTTCTCCCATCTGCAAAAATACAAAGTGTCTCATACGGTACTTTTATTCTCCTTACACATAAAATAAACCTTTCCGGGCTGCAGAACACTGCGAGCCCGGCTGGGACCCCTTCCGGGCGCCCCAGGGAAGCCAGAGCTGTGTTCCTCAAAACCGTGGATATGGAATTTCCAAAATGGCGCAGTTTTACCTTGCTATTCATGAGAACGCTAACTCCACTGATTGACTCCGTTCCAATTACATATTTTTCTTTGGCTTATTATAATACTTTCTACTATCTCGATTTTCTCTCTCTAAGCTCCTTTGGCTCTCTGCAACCTCTTTGAACTTTAAATAATATTTTTTCCATGAACCAGCTGATTGCCAAATTTGCCGGTTTTTTGAAAACCTTTGTTCCTACCATCAATGAGCGGCCTTAGACGGAGGCCTGAAGCCATGGACCCTTTGTGCACAGGGTTGCATGCAGACAGGCTAATATGGGGCCGCCAGGAGTGTGTTGGGAGACATCGTTTTCCAAGGACCTTCGCGTATTTGGACTCTCCATAGACCATTAGCTAAAAGAATTCTCTCTTATAGTTTCCCTAAGGACAAAAGATGAATGGACTACCTTCTACATGGACTCTCCTATCATGAACTTTCCCAGGGTATATGAACTTGATACCTTTTTTTAGATCATATGAATTTTCTTTTCTTCCCTTTTGCCTATGAAATAGTGATAAGATATTGGTGATGGAATTTCCCTTATGAAATCTTCCCATGTAAACCATTCCCTGCATGTTTTCTTTCCCTCCCCATGTATAAAATAATATGAGGAAATGCTATGTGACCCAGCTGTTGTTTTGAGATCAGGATGTGACTGCATTCCTGACTGCACCTTTTAATCCAATCATCAGAAACATTTTTGCATGATAAGAGAGGACTCTTTCTGGTTTGGAGGGGGTTCTTTCCCCTCTCCCCATTTGAAAGACCCCTTTGTTTCATAGGCCCCAGACCCTCAGAGTTTCGTCTCGTCTCTGGCCTATAAAGCACAAGGCATAATTATTTTTCATATTTCATAAATGGTCACCTCTGCCAGCCTCGGACACTGGTACATGGCTACAGTTTTCATTTGTTTACCATCCAAAAGACTGAAACTCTCATGGAAAGATCTCTAGTGGCCTCTTGTCAACAGGAAGAGGCCATTGAGGACAGTTTCCATTTCCCACAGGAGAACAAAAGATTTCCTTTGGCCCGAAAGGTCAGAGGCTTGGATCTTCATTTACATACGGACATAATCTAATCAAGGAAATTCCAGCTGCTTTTGTTTTGAACACATTCCTGCTCCTCACTTCCCATTCGTTAGGGCGGAAGCAGCGCTCTTGCGCTATTGGTCCCCACCTCAGCTGACTCCAGCATTCCAACCAATCCTTGTGAAACCGGCCAGCGCACGGGGGCGGGAAGTTTGAATTTGACAGTTCTGTAAAATGTATAAAAATGGCATATATTTCAAATGTAACTTGATGACTGCTTTGCGACAAGGAATCTGCGGTTGTCACCCTCCTCAGCTGACGAGAATAAAAAACTTTGGTGGCATTTTCTTCCAGACTTCTTTGGTGAGATCATTTGGGAAAAGGGATTTTTAATTGCTTAAAAAAAACTTGCCAGAGGTTCTGCTGAAATCCTAGTTTTAGGGGTGCTTCTGGGCCTCTGCCCTCCTGGGCCAGGCTATCCTAAATTGCTCGGTAACATGGAAACCAATGCCTTCACTGCAGTAGAACATGCGGGTCAAGAATAGGGTTCCACGGTCACCTACGTACCCACCACCAGGACACTGAACTTGGAGCACAATCTTACTTGGACAACGAGGGATCACCTAAGTAGTAAAGTAGTAGGCAGCCAGATTTTGTTCATTTTCATGGTTTCCTCCTTTCTGTTGAAATTGTCCACATGCTTGCGGATTTCAGTTTAATGGTCTGCCTCCAAGAGGGGATGGGCACGATCCCAAAGGAATGCGGTGTGGAATCAGGCAATGACTCCTTGATGGGCTTAATGGTTAAAATGCGGTGTGGAATCAGGCAATGACTCCTTGATGGGCTTAATGGTCCCTTGTTAAGAGCTTGGGTGTCCAACTGGACCCTTTGCTGTAGCATGGAGACTCAGGTCTCCATGGTCAGCAAAGTATCGTTCTACCATCTACGACAGGTTAGGCGACTGGCACCCTACCTGTCCAGGGACGATCTGGCCACGGTGATCCAAGCGACGGTCATATCGAGGCTGGACTACTGTAACGCCCTCTACGTTGGCCTCCCGTTGTCGACTATTCGGAAACTCAAGCTGGTGCAGAATGCCGCTGCCCGCTTGCTGGTGGGAGCACCGGTGAGGGAGCACATCACTCCCATCTTCCGGCAGCTGCACTGGCTTCCCATAGAGTACCGAATTGCCTTCAAGGTGTTGGTATTAACCTTTAAGGCCTTACACGGTCTAGGGCCTGCGTACCTGAGGGACCGCCTTACCCCGTATATTCCCCCGAGATCACTTCGCTCAGAAGGACAGAATCTGTTACTTGTTCCACCAATCCGCTCCTGCCATCTATCTACAACCAGGCAGAGAGCTTTCTCTGTGGTGGCTCCAGTGCTGTGGAACTCTCTTCCAGACAGCGCCTGAGCGATTCCAGAGCTGGCCCTTTTTGAAGGGCTTGTAAGACCACCCTCTTCAGATTAGCCTTTAATTAGTCTGGTCTCCTCTGGTATGTCCCCTATTCTGATTCTTAAGGAATTTGTCTTCCTCTGACTTTTTATCCTGTACATTGTCTTATGTTTCATGCTTTTAATGTATGGCTGCTTGGCTTTGATACATGCAGCATGTTTTACTGTACATTGTGATCTGCCCCGAGCCTGCAGGGAGGAGCGGAATATAAGATCGAATAAATAAATAAATAAAACAATAGGGCTAGTCCAAAGTATACAATTGGAGATAGAAGAAGAGGGTTGTTTCAATAGGTGAAGCTGGCTTGGGACATGAGAGACTAATGGCTCCCATCAATTGTCCAGATCATATCAGGAGGAAAACAGGAAACGGACCCTGGAGCTCTGAGGCAATACACTGTGTTCTCCTCTCACGTCTCCGAATTCTTTGTGAGGGGATTATGGAGATTTCTTCACTGGAGTCAGAGTATGTTGAGCAACATTCCAAAGTTAATTCATACAAAAGGTTCCTATAAGACAAGAGCATGCTTGCTATACATCCCCGAAGAGCCATGTCTTAACAGTACAACAAAATAAAATAATAACATCAAAATGAAATACAGAAAATAACAGAAAATGAAATAAACAGATACAAAATAATGTGATGAAGAAATAAAATAAAAGCATGGTGGGTGGGCCAAATGCACAGAATAAGGTTGATAAAACCCTGCGTGAGATAAGTAAATGGAGAAGTATGTGTCTGTGGGGGAGCTCAGAAGGGGCGAACAATGGGATTGGCAACCCACTCTTTGGAAAGTGGAGGAGTTTCACACTAGCAAATAATCAAAACCATGAGTGTGAAAGTCATGAAAGTGAAGGACAGATTGTACTATAG
Source organism: Anolis apletophallus (assembly GCA_030556195.1). Taxonomy (NCBI): domain Eukaryota; kingdom Metazoa; phylum Chordata; class Lepidosauria; order Squamata; family Anolidae; genus Anolis; species Anolis apletophallus. The sequence goes on along the minus strand of JARBWK010000006.1, from coordinate 30,935,707 downwards.
TTTTCAAATCATTTTTAAAACTTCAGAAATATCTGGGCAAGGGCTTAGTTGAACAGGAGAGGACAATACTAGAGGAGCTTTCTCCCAAAAGGTTGGCCTGTAACTCTTATCGTACCCCAGTCAGAATGGTCAGAGTGTTTTGTTTTGTTTTGTTTTGTGTTGCATGTCAGGAGCAACTTGAGAAACTGCAAGTCGCTTCTGGCGTGAGACAATTGGCCATCTGCAAGGGGACGCCCAGAGGACGGCCGGATGTTTTGATATGTTATCCTTGTGGGAGGCTTCTCTCATGTCCCCGCATGGGAAGCTGGAACTGACAGAGGGAGCTCCGCAAGATGGAGGTGAGCTCCCGCCTGTCTGCCCTAGTTTCCCATGTGGAGACATGAGAAAACCCTCCCACAGGATGATAACATCAGGGCATCCCCTGGGCAATGCCCTTGCAGACAGTCAATTCTCTCACACCAGAAGCAACTTGCAGTATATTCTCAATTTGCTTCTGACACAATTAAAATAGATCATCTGGAGGAATCAAAGCTTTTAAAAGTTTGTGGAAAGCTAAGACCTGTCACACAGCTGTATAAAATCCACATTTAACTGGAATATATGGCAGTGTGGACTCAGATAACCCAGTTCAAAGCAGATATTGTGGGATTTTTTGCATTGATATTCTGGGTTATATGGCTACGTGGAAGGACCCTGTGTCAATACTGTTGACAAATAAAAGTACCAGGTTTGAATTTTTGTGCTGGGTTGTAGTTTATTGGAAATAGAGACACATAAAACAATGCCAACCAATTTCTAGAGACAAATGTCACTGTGTTCAATGGAAGCTGCTTCTCTAAGTGTGGCACATGGTGCCTCCAAGGTCATGTGGCCGGCATGAGGCAGAGGCAGTACCTATTGATCTATCATATTTGCATGTTTTCAAACTGCTAGGTTGGCAGAAGCTGTGGCTAACAGCAGGAGCTCACCCCGTCCAGCGATTAAAACCGCCGACCTTCCAGTCAGCAAGTTCAGCAGCTTACAGGGCTAGATCTGTCCATGGCATTGTATTTCCCATTTCTACATATGGCTACAAATTACATTGCAGAATCATTGATTTCAATCTTTTCATTGGTAGCTCTTCTGTTAATTAATTCTCTAACGAGTCACACAACACCAATTAACACAAGGAAGTATGAAAAAGCCAAAGTAATAAAACACCAGAAACATACAACATCAGTGGAAATTATAGACCGAGCAAGATATGAAACCAGCAGAGCAGTAAAATAATTATTATTAACAGCTAAAATTGAGCTCAGGCGACAGGTTCAAAGGCCTGAGGAAGTAATGAAAGGGGGAATTCCCACAATTGAGACGGTTCTTGTTACACATATGCTCTGTAATTTCAGAATATTTGGAGACCTGGATCTGCAATGAGGGTCAGGCTGGTGGAAGGGCCCTGAGAGATTTCAAAGTCACCTTATCGACAACAACCTTATCAACAATCTTAGAAATTCTGGGTTGTGCCATCCTTCGATTGAGTCTATCAATCTGAAATGCAGTCTTCCTTTATTCCTCCTGCCATCTACCTTAAAAGGCATCATTGTCTTTTCTAGTGACTCCTGTCTCCTCATGATATGTTCGAATATGTCAGTCTCAGTTGACTTCTTGAGAGTTCAGGACTGATTTGCTCTAGGACCCACTTATTTGTCTTCTGCAATATCCATAGAACTCTTTTCCAGCACATTTCAAATTAGTTTATTTTCTTCCGATCTGCTTTCTTCACTGTCCACCTTCCACAATCATATATAGAAATAGGAAATAGTTCTAGCCCTGTATTTAGGTTCTGGCTTGGACTGTGGTGGCACAGCGGGTTAAACCGCTAAGCTGCAGAACTTGCTGACTGGAAGGTCAGTGGTTTGAATCAGCAGAGTGGGGTGAGCTCCCATTGTTAGCCCCAGCTTCTGCCTTGATATTCTGGGTTACATGTCTGTGTAGAAGGGCCTTAGGACATTTTAAAAGCTGATGATACAGCGAGATAGCAGACAATTATCCAGGACTATCTCTGCCAGTCAAAACAGCTGGAAAGCATACAACTGTGCTCAGAAGCAAAATGTCAGCCAGTGCTCTTCTTTAAGGAAAGGTGTGACCTTGTCACTCAGTTCAAATAATAATAATAATAATAATAACAACAACTAATAATAATAATAATAAGTGTCTGACATGTAATCCAATACAACAGCCAGCAGAGTGATCTTGTCTACTATGGACTCATCTTGTTGTGTTTAAAATAATAACTACTTTATTTTTGTACCTCGCCTCCCATCTCCCCAAAGGGACTCGGGACGGCTTACATGGGGACAAGCCCGAGGTTCCACATAGTTAAAATAAAATATAACAACAAAATTCATAAAAACATTTCAACAATTTAAAACAACCACAGAATACAATACATAGCAAACATCTAACAACCTTCAAAGGTCTGAGTAGTGCACAGTTCTGAGTTCGGGCAATGGCTGATGCAAATCACTTGCCAAAGGATAGAGTTGATGGATCAAGTGTTAATGGCAGATGACAAGATTAGGACCTGGGGAGTAGTGTAAGGAGAGAACTATGTCTCTAAAAGGGAACAGTAATAATGAGCAAGATCTAGTTATGGATCAAATTGGGAACCATAATTTTTTTGCAGGGAATTATCTAATTGAGGGCACAGTGGAAGGTGGACAAGGTGGGTGGCAGTCTAATCTCAATTTATACCATTTCTTGGGTATTGAGAGTTCCAGGTACATTGGTTAGGCCTTTGTCCACCTATTGCTTCCACACTACATTACAAGCATCATCAGGGTGTAAAAACAAACAGGCATCAGGCAGAAGGGGGCATTACTTTCAAGATCTTAGAGATGGAAGGTGGACAAGGTTCATATCTCCTTGGGGGGAGATGTGATCACGTTTGTGACGGGGTGGGAGAGAAGCCGTAGAAGATCTTAAGATAGATGTGATCACGAAAACTGGAGCCACCGTATTAAACTTATTGTTTTTGAGACAGTTCCAAGAACAATGCATCACAGTAGTGTAATAAGGAGGTTACCAAAGCATGAATTACTATGGACAGCTATCTCAAGGTGATAGGACATTAGGGTGGACTGGGAGAATATATGTTTGACATACAGAAGAGTCCAAAGCAAGCAACACGTTATCATGCTCACCCAATGAACCCACAGAAACCAACTGGGCAGGCAATTTAATCCAAATGTGAGCAATAGATACGTGAAAACATCTTTACAATCTGGTAGGGCATCTGGTAGACTTAGGGAAATGAAGAAGAGCAGGTTGGCTAGAACATACAGGTCTGTTCATTCCCAGAAAGCAAAGGCCAAAGGCTGATAGTTATCTGCTCCAGACAACTCTGCTTTTGCTGCCTGAGGCATGAGCCTTACTCTACATCACAGGGTTGAGGAACAAGCCTGCAAAGGCCTTAGTTCCTATTTCTGGCCTCTAATTTTTAAAGGTTTCAGATATAGACTTTTTGCAAAAGAAAAGAAAAAGAAAGAAAGAAAATGACTTGGCAACCCTGATATTTGATGATTAGCAAGAACAGGTTATTGAAAGTACGGATTACATATTAATGATGTATTAATGAGAAGGAATATCCAAGTGAGGGAAGGCTGCTGTAGCTTGCTTTTGCCTGAGCTTAGTGCAGTGGTTCACAACCTGTGGTTCATGGACCACCAGTGGTCCGCAAAAACTAAAATATGGTATGCGGCCTCACTGTTACTGCACTGTTGCAACGGGAGTGACTGGTCTTGCAAAACCCTCCTATAGTTCTGAGGCTTATTAAATATGTTTTCTGTGGGAGAGCAGATGGTGACTACTGGATGCCATATGTTCTGCATCAGAAACTAGAGTTGATGTGGTCTATCCAATGCAATTTTCTGAATCAGCACCCCAAATAACAAAACCAAATCTAAAGTTGACCAAAAACAGATTTGGATTGCTGGAATTAATGGTGGAGAGTGGTCCCTGGTCAAAGTTGCTCTAGGTAATAAAAAAAAAGGTTGGGAACTACTGGCTTACTAGGAAATGGATCTCAGTTCTCTCTATTATCAGATGATGATGGTGATGATGATAATTTATTTGTATTCCGCCCCATCTCAAGGGGACTCAGGGCAGATTCCAGCAAACACAGACACAAGGCAAGCACTCAGTGCCTGCAAACAACACAGATAAAGGTAAAGGTTTCCCCTTCTGGCTCTTGAGGAGTGATGCTCATCTCAGACCCTGGTGGGGGATGTTCATCTCCATTTCTAAGATGAACAGCCAGCATTTTCCACAGACACCTCTTAGGTCATGTGGCCAGCATGACTGCATGGAGTGCTGATTCCTTCCCACCAAGACAATACCTATTGATCTACTCACATTTGCATGTTTTCGAACTTGGCAGAAGTTGAGGCTAACAGCGGGTGCTCATTCCATCCTGTGGATTTGATCCACCAACCTTCTGGTCAGCGAGTTCAACAGCTCAGTGGTTTAACCCATTGCACCACTGTGGCCGCCAACTCAGTTTGCAGCAATCCAAGTAAAATGAGGGCAAAGGGGGAAAACAGGACAAGTAATATTTTTAAAACTGGGACATTTACAAACAGCTGGAAAAAATGGGCTGGCAGAGGATTAATTTGGATTGTCCCAGCCGAACTGGGATGGTTAGAAGATATGTGTCCCCACCACTGAACCAGGATATATCAATGAATAAAGAAAGTTTCCTTTTCATAGCAGAACTGGCAATGAAGTTAGAGTCCAAAATCTTGGATGGGCACCAGGTAGTGTTTGCACTTTGCTAGGGGTGGGGCCCTGAACTTCCTTTCTTCTTCTGCAACTAAGGAGGTGGTAGTACGGTAAATCTCCTTGGCAGTTTTGCTTTCTTTCCCTTCTGCTCAAGTCATATGTGCCCAGTTGAGAAGAAGTATGAACCTAAACATTGTCCTCCTCACTCTTGGAATGGTGATAGCTCATCATATCTCTGAAGGTAAGTCCCAACTTAATCTGCATGTGATCTGTTTGAAGAAAAAGCTTTAATTAAAACCAATGTTGATAAAAGTTGTTGCTTGAAGTCATGCATTGGAAATCCTAGGTTTGTAAGTAAAGCAGTGTGGAGATGGTGCGGAAAGCTCTTTTGTATTCATAAATGCATAAATAAGAATGATTGTCCACCTGTAGGAGGAAGGAAACTGCAACAGAAAGAAATGTGAGAACTGGACAAAGGTCATCAGTGCAGGCTATCAGTATCCAAAAAGGTTTGCTTTAAATAGAACATTAATAACGGGGTGTCATGTTTGCCTTTTGTCTTCCAATCCCCCGAAATAACGAGACAGACACAAAATATATGGTTTCATATTTTGGGCAACTTTTATTAAATAGTTACCTATTTAACTTGTAACTCAACTAACTTTTTGGTGTCAGTTCAACTTGGTGTGTGTAAGCTGGGGTAGCGTCTCCTAAAGTCTACCCCTCAGCTATTAAGGCGTACTACCTGGGTCCCCTGTATATTTCAACCCGGGCAACCCGTAAGGGAAACATCAGGAGAAATCTCTCTCAACTTTTGAGACTAGACTCTCCCTGCTCCTGGGACATTCACCATCACCTCACCCCTAAAATTAACCGTCTAGGTGAGTGTTTGCATAATGCCCCACACCCTTAAGGGGTGCCTTAAGTGTATACAAACCTTTGAATAACTAAACTATTTACGCCACGGATTGGGAGCAAATATCCTATTTAGCTCCCATCCCCCACCAAGCCATCTAATATTAACTGAACACCTACCAGTTAAATCATTAAGAAACAATGAATTGCCCACATCAGACAGATGGATTCCATCTGATCTGTAAAGGTGAGGCCTGTCAAGCAAGATCTGCCCATGGAATATGTAGGAGCCCCTACCCTTGCAAGTGGTTTGCGCATGGCCCGGTTCACCCATTACCTGACCGTCTCCATTATTTTTAATGTCCCAATTCCTAACCACTGGAGGCGAGGAATGACTGCCTAGCATGTGGCGCGTACCCGTGGCCATGCATGCCAAATCTTACAGATGTCATTCCAAGCTTGCAAGGCCAGGGCTCCGCCCTTAAAAGGCCAAGATCATAGCCTGCAAGGCGTATCACCATCCCGTCTGGAGGGGGCCCCTCCTAGACTGAAACAAAAGTGGGAGGAAACCGCCTCCACGCATACCTCTGGTCCCTTGCCACTCCACAGTAGTGACGGACGCGAGGCCCAAATGCTGACCATAATGAGTCCTCATGGCCTGTCTTGTAGCCCAGTGCTGTAACTGTGCCCGCAGATGAGGATACTCCATCTATGGTTCAGCAAAGCGGATCTGCAAAGAGATCACCACAACCAATTCATGACAACAGAGTACGCACATATTCCTGAAGGCATTCGATTTTATCTGCCCAGGGTTGTTCTTTTTTCTCTCTCCCCCCTCTCTCTCTCTCTCTCTCTCTCTCTCTCTCTCTCTCTCTCCGAGTCACATCACATAGCATTGGCCACCGAAGCTTCTCCAATGCAGCAAAAGGGGGTTGCAAACCTGTAATTGCCCCAAAATGCTGACCATAATGAGTCCTCATGGCCTGCCTTGTAGCCCAGTGCTGTAACTGTGCCTGCAGACGAGGATACTCCATCTATGGTTCAGCAAAACGAATCTGCAAAGAGATCACCACAACCAATTCATGACAACGGAGTACGCACATATTCCTGAAGGCATTCAATTTCATCTGCCCAGGGTTGTTCTTTTTTATTTATTTTATTTTATTTTATTTCTTCTTTCTTTCTCTTTTTCTCTCCGAGTCACATCACATAGCATTGGCCACCGAAGCTTCTCCAATGCAGCAAAAGTGGGTTGCAAACCTGTAATTGCCCCAAAATGCTGACCATAATGAGTCCTCATGGCCTGCCTAGCAGCCCAGTGAAAATAATTGTGCCCGCAGACGAGGATACTCCATCCATGGTTCAGCAAAACGGATCTCAACGAGATCGCCACAATCAACCTATGACAACGGAGTACCACACATTTTCTGCAGGCATTTGCTTTCCATCAGCCCAGGATTTGACCCCCTCCGAGTCATGTCCCGTAGCATTGGCCACCAAGGCTACTCCAATGCAGCAAGAGTGGGTTGCACAATCTGTAATGCCCTAAACCCATCCTCCTTAGCACCTTACTGGTGCCTGCCCACAACTGGTATGTTGTTAGCGATATGCCATCATGATGGCCAACGGTAACCAGGCCCATGCTTGCTACTTCGTTTGAATAGCACCTGACCTCAACTGGCCATAAAACGGGGTCACTACACTTCGCCAGCTTAATGACGTTGCCTCTAGACCCCAAACAAGATTTGGCTGCCGTGACCAGCCACTCTATGCCATTATGCGTTATTGTTATGCCAAACTCAACTAGGGACCACCTCAACCTGTCAATTTTAGATACTAGGACTATCTCGCTGATCCAATAGGGCTGCAAAGGAGCTGTCCAAGCATCCGCATGAAACAAATTTGCTCCTGTGTGTCCGCATAAGCCTCGTGCTACACGAGCTTCAGGCCTTTCAAAATTGCAGGGAGCTCGGTTCTCTGTTATCCTGAGTCTGGCCCTGACTGCACGACCACCAGGTTAACTTTTTATGCCGCCAACCGTTAATGGAATCTGAAATGCCCAGAGCCCAGAAGTAATAAGCTAGCACAGCTAATTGCACCCTGGTCGATTGTGGGGCCAACCCCGCCTTTTGAAAACAACCCAAAACTGTTATGCTCATAATGAAAAGGGGGTAGCCTGTGGCATGGCGTATGCCCTTCCAAATTCCTCAAAATCATTGACCGCCCCGTACAAGATCACATGAAGTTTGGGGCCAGCGCTAAGTGCACTACCCTTAAAGTTTCGGTCGCAACCGGCCCAGATGGTCTGGCTGGATTGGGCCAGACTAAAGGCTGGGACTATGCCACTGCTAAAGCCCACAATCGAACGGAACCAGACTGAAGTACAACAAAACCATCAAACACCAGTATAAAAGTCACCCAAGGTGCAACCCCACATAACATGGAGAGCGAGCGAACCGAAACATAAAACCAACGTATACTTCTAAGCCTCACGGCCCTGAGGCATAAGAGGCCACCCTTAAGGCATTCTAGACAGCCAATTCCAGTCCTCTACATTGCCAAACCCCCTGTTTTGATCCATCAGTATTACTGAATTTAACATTGCTCGATGAAATTTGCCTGCTAAGGGGTGCGTGTGTATAACGTGGCTTAAATTTGAGGCATTTAATGGACCGAGAGCCTTGAACTGGAATCAGAAGAACCCCTTGATAGGATCCCCTTCCAAGCTGAAGGGTTGGCCAATAGCCCAAGACCCATTCTCCACACCCTTGCACCTGTCTGCAATGAGAAAAAATGGTCATCTACTGGGATGAAATATGTCACAGTGAATGGGGTCCCATCTTAATAACCAGGAAGTAACCCAAGGAGTTGGGATGCAACGCATAAGGAAGAGCATACGAGGATGGAGGGTGCCTCATGCCAGTGCATCCCTTCTGGGAGCACTGTGAGGAAAGTTCGGCCCATCTCTATCATCGGTGAACTCACAAAGCTCTGCGCGCTGGCGAACTACAGATCCCAGCAGCCACAATTCCCAATGTCAATGTCCTTGTTCACAAACCCCACGCGTGTTCATGTTTGGGTAAATTTGATCCAGTGTATGAAACAACAGCCTACACATCAGTGTTTACTTTATAATTCATAACAGTAGTAAAATTACAGTTATGAAGCAAACAATAATTCTATAGGCATCTCTTGCTGCTTTGGAAATGAGGAACTATATTCAGGTGTCGCCTCTGCCCCCAGTCTGGCTTTGAACGCATGACTTCTTGGTCAGCAGTGATTTAATGCAGCTGGCTACAACCAGCAGATGCAACTATCTCTAAGGTTGCATAGGTCAACAGTAAACTAGACTATTAACAGTCGGAAAATCACTCTGCCCCCAGGCTGGCTTCGGAGGCATGACTTCCTGGTCAGCAGTGATTTAATGCAGCTAGGTACCACTAGCAGATGCAACTATCTTTAAGGTTGCATAGGTCAACAGCAAGCTAGACTATTAACAATCGGGAGCTCACTCTGCCCCCCGGCTTGCTTTGAACACATGACTTTTCGCTCAGTAGTGATTTAATGCAGTTGGCTATCAACTAGCAGTTGCAACTACAATTAAGGTTGCATAGGTCAACAGCAAGCTAGACTATTAACAGTCGGGAGCTCACTCTGCCCCCAGGCTTGCTTTAAACACATGACTTCTTGGTCAGTAATGATTTAATGGAGTGGCCACCAACTTGCAGATGCAACTATCAATTAAGGTAGGCCTAGGTCAACAGCAAGTTAGACTATTAACAGCCGGGAGCTCACTCTGCCCCCAAGCTTGTTTTAAACACATAACTTCTTGGTTAGAAATGATTTAATGCAGTTGGCTACCAACTAGCCGATGGAACTATCAATTAAGGTTGCCTAGTTCAACAGCAAGCTAGACCATTAATGGTCGGGAGCTCACTCTGCCCCCATGCTTTCTTTGAACACATGACCTCTTGGTCAGTAGTGATTTAATGCAGCTGTCTACCAACTAGCAGATGCAACTATCAATTAAGGTTGCATAGGTCAACAGCAAGCTAGACTATTAATGGTCGGGAGCTCACTCTGCCCCCAGACTTGCTTCGAACACATGACTCCTTGGTCAGTAGTGATTTAATGCAGTTGGCTACCCACTAGCAAATGCAATTATCAAAATAAGGTTGCCTAGGTCAACAGCAAGCTAGGCTATTAACAGTCAGGAGCTCACTCTGCCCCCAGACTTGCTTTGAACACATGACTTCATGGTCATTAGAGATTTAATGCAGTTGGCTACAAACTTGCAGATGCAACTTTCAATTAAAGTTGCATAGATCAACAGCAAGCTAGGCTATTAACAGTGGGGAGCTCTCTCTGCCCCCAAACTTGCTTTGCACACATGCCTTCTTGGTCAGCAATGATTTTAACGCAGTTGGCTACCAACTTGCGAATGCCACTATCCTTGAGGTTGCATAGGTCAACAGCAAGCTAGACTATTAACTGTTGGGAGCTCACTCTGCCCCCCGGCTTGCTTTGAACACATGACTTCCTGATCAATAATTATTTTAATGCAGTTGGCAACCACTCGCGGATGCAACTATCAAGTAAGGCTTCCTAGGTCAACAGCAAGCTAGGCTATCAACAGCCGGGAGCTCACTCTGCCCCCGGGCTTGCTTTGAACACATGACTTCTTGGTCGGTAATGATTTTAATGCATTTAGCTACCAACTCGTGGATGCCACTATCAATTAAGGTTGCCTAGGTCAACAGCAAGCTAGACTATCAACAGTCGGGAGCTCACTCTGCCCCCAGGCTTGCTTTGAACACATGACTTCTTGGTCAGTAGTGATTTAATGCAGCTGGCTACCAACTCGCAGATGCAACTATCAATTAAGGTTGCATAGGTCCACAGCAAGCTAGACTATTAACAGTTGGGAGCTCAATCTGCCCCCAGGCTTGCTTTGAACACATGACTTCCTGGTCAGTAATGATTTAATGCAGTTGGCTACCAACTCGCAGGTGCAACTATCAATTAAGGTTGCATAGGTCCACAGCAAGCTAGACTATTAACAGTCAGGAGCTCACTCTGCCCCCAGGCTTGCTTTGAACACATGACTTCTTGGTCAGTAGTGATTTAATGCAGCTGGCTACCAATTCGCAGATGCAACTATCAATTAAGGTTGCATAGGTCCACAGCAAGCTAGACTATTAACAGTCAGGAGCTCACTCTGCCCCCAGGCTTGCTTTGAACACATGACTTCCTGATCAATAATTATTTTAATGCAGTTGGCAACCACTCGCGGATGCAACTATCAAGTAAGGCTTCCTAGGTCAACAGCAAGCTAGGCTATCAACAGCCGTGAGCTCACTCTGCCCCCAGGCTTGCTTTGAACACATGACTTCTTGGTCAGTAGTGATTTAATGCAGCTGGCTACCAACTCGCAGATGCAACTATCAATTAAGGTTGCATAAGTCAACAGCAAGCTAGACTATTAACAGTCGGGAGCTCAATCTGCCCCCAGGCTTGCTTTGAACACATGACTTCCTGGTCAGTAATGATTTAATGCAGTTGGCTACCAACTCGCAGATGCAACTATCAATTAAGGTTGCATATAAGTCAACAGCAACTCTGCCCCAGGCTTGCTTTGAACACATGACTTCTTGGTCAGTAGTGATTTAATGCAGCTGGCTCAGCAGATGCAATTAAGGTTGCATAGGTCCACAGCAAGCTAGACTATTAACAGTCAGGAGCTCACTCTGCCCCCAGGCTTGCTTTGAACACATGACTTCTTGGTCAGTAGTGATTTAATGCAGTTGGCTAGCATTTGAACACATGACTTCTTCACAAGCTAGTTGCAATAAATTGGTAGGAATATAGCAACCCCTTAACATGGGGCCTTCTTTTTCTTTTGCATAAATTTATAGTATATTCCTATTTTGTCAGTGCATCTAGAATAGATCTTATCTCCTTCTTTCCTCCTCTTTCTATTAGTGCCTATATCTTGTATCATAACCTGTATATGTTAATTACTATTTATTATTAATAATTTTATTTATTTATTTAAAATTATTTATTTTGACCTTACCAAAATGGCCACCAAGCCTAACACAAAACGGCTGCCATGGCCCCACCCCCAAGATGGCCACTGACCTCACCAAAATGGCAGCTGAGTCTCCACCCCCTGCAATGGTTGCCACCCTTTAAAGATGGTGGCAATGGCCCCTCCCACAAAAATGGCCACCTCCATGGCCCTGGCATGGCCATGAGGCCCTGAAGTGAAGAGGACGAGGGTGAGTAAGGGAATCCCACCCCAGGGCCCTTTTAAGAAGAAGCTGAGGCTAGCAGTGGGAGCTCACCCCACTCCCTGGACTCGAACCTCCAACCTTTCAGTGAGCAAGTTCAGCAGCTCAGTGGTTTAACCCACTGTGCCACGAGGAGGGGGACTTAAATTAATATTATGTTATAGGCAGTGCCGGCTTTTGGCATTCCGCCATGTAAGCGGCCGCGTAGGGCGACGGGTCCTGGGAGGGGCGTCGCCGCCTGCGGGGCGCCGCCACGGTGGCCGCCCCTCCCGCGCCTCCTGCCCGGGAGCCAGTGCTCCCCGCCCGGCGGCGCAGCCGTCACAGGCGGTGATGCAGCCACGCCGGACGTCACTGCGCATGCGCCAGTGCTCCCCACCGGCGGCGCAGCCGGTGATGCAGCCGGCAGCGCAGCCGGTGATGCAGCCACGCCGGACGTCACTGCGCATGCGCAGGCGTGCGTGACGCACTCGCGCAGCTGTGCGTGATGTCACCACGCATGCGCAGGTGTGCGTGACGTCGCCGCGCAGCTGCGTGTGATGTCACCGCGCATGCGCAGTGACGTTGCCGCGTGGGCTGCCGCGTCCAGCAGCCATGGGGGGGCGCAGAAATAAGGCTCGCCTACCCCCCCAGGAGAGGTGAGACCACCCCTGGTTATAGGAAAGGAGGGGGGCGCAAATCAAACGAAGCCCTCCAGGCCTGGCTCCCTGTCCAGGGAAGCCAGGCAATATTAAACTTAGATATAACTAAATTTAGCAGAGGCCTACAAAGGGCAAGGGCCCAGTTCAGCCTGGAGGCTGCACTCTGGGCCTCCCTCATGGCCTCTGCACCAACCTGTTGCTGGATAAGCTCCAAGGGGTTCCACACTCAATGATGTCCTATTGCAGAATGAGGGAAAAGGGGCTGGCAGCACACTATGCCAGCTCCTCCTCCCTTCCAGTACATTCTGCAAAATTAACCAATCTCTTCTCCGAGGGGAGGAGACAAAATTGCTCCACCCCCCAACTTGTTGGAGGGTGAAGTGTATTGGGTACAAAACTTCGGTTGAGCTGATGTAAGGAAGGAGAAGTTGAGGACGCAGGTTGCTCCGACAACAGCTGGGAGAAGCTGCAAATTCTACTTCTACTTTAACTTTTGTAAGCTCCCTGAGGAAAAGGAAGTATATCACGAAATAAATAAATAACAGCAATAGACTCTCATTTGAATAATACTCAAAATTACGATTAATCAAGATTTCCTTTTGTTATCCTTCAAGCTGTATGAAAGATTAGGCATGCAAGATTGTCACATCAGCCAAACCCCAAACCTACCATCGTAGGTGCAAAGGACTAAGAGCATATTCTAATGCTTGGAACGAAATATGGCATATATACATTGACTGTGAAAGTGAAAAACTATAAACAAATAAAGTAAATACTATTTTTTTCCTCTGTAGGAATTTCTGGAGCCCCCAGTGGCGCAGTGGGTTAAACTGCTGAGCTTCTGAACTTGCTGACCGAAAGGTTGGTGGTTCAAATCTAGGGAGTGGGGTAAGCTCCTACTGTTAGCCCCAGCTTCTATCAATCCAGCAGTTCAAAAACATGCAAATGTGAGTAGATCAATAGGTACTGCTTTGGCGGGAAGGTATCAGCACTCCATGCAGTCATGATGGCCACATGACCTTGAAGGTGTCTATGGGCAATGCTGGCTCTTGACTTAGAAATGGAGATGAGCATCACCCCCCAGAGTCGGACACATCTAAACTTAATCTTCAGGGATTCCAATATGATACCAATTCTCTAGATCAATCTGGCTTCAGGCCTGGGCACAGTACTGAGACAGCTTTGGTTGCCTTGGTGGATGACCTCCACAGGGAACTGGACAGGGGGAGTGTGACTCTGCTGGTTCTCTTGGACATCTCAGCAGCTTTCAATAACATTTATCATAGTATCCTTCTGGGACGACTTGCCGGGATGGGACTTGGGGGCACAGTCCTGCTGTGGCTCCGGTCCTTTCTCGAGGGTTGTTCTCAGTTGGTGATGCTGGGGGACACCAGCTTGGACCCCTGGCCATTGACCTATGGGGTCTCGCAAAGTTCCATTCTGTCCCCCATGCTTTTTAACATTATTTATTTATTTATTTAACACTTTTATATATCGATCTTCTCAACCTCCGCAGGGGGGCTCAGGCCAGTTAACAGCAAGGATTCAATGCCAAATTACAATTTAAAACATCATAAAAGCAATAAAAGATTAAAATACAAGTAGATTAAAATACATAAAAATACACATGAACCAGATCGCCAAGATAAAAAACATGTCCAATTTTGGTCCCCATACATAATCAATGACTTAGTCTATTATTAAACTCAGCCATTGTTCTGGGAAACTGCTACATGGATCAGCCGCATGAAACTGGATGACCTCTCCCAGCGGTTACATCTACATGAAACCACTGGGAGAGGTAATCTGGAGTTTTGGAGCGCGGTGCCATCTCAACACATATGTCCGAGGGAGCCCCTTGGGTGCTGAACCAGTGCCTGGCTGCTGTGACGGTCTGGATGAGGAGGAATAAGCTGAAGATCAATCCCGACAAGAAAGAGGTCCTCCAGGACAGTTGTATGTCCAACTGTCTACCACTATTTTAAAAACTCTAAAATTATAACAGTAAATAAAGAAGAAAACTCAAACACAGAGGCACTCCAGAGAAGAAACAAACAGGAACAGCTAATCACCTCTCAGCAAAGGATTCCCCCAGGCAGGAACAGGGCAGACCTAAAAACTGTCAGGCCATCAAATGCTAATCAAGGTGGCCAATAGAGATATTCACACCTAGCTCCAACAGAAAAGAGTTCTTTCTCCCACCCTGGACTTTCCCCAGATATATAAACCCAATTTTCCTAGTTTCCAACAGACCTCACAACATTTGAGGATGCTTGCAATAGATGCAGGCGAAACGTCAGGAGAGAATGCTTCTAGAACATGGCCATACAGCCCCAAAAAACTACATCAATCCAGTGAATCCGGCCATGAAAGCTTTCGACAATACAATCCTGGAAGATTACAGTAATAGCATTTCAGATTACAGTAATAGACTTAATCGAAGGATGGCACAACCCAGGGTTTGCAAGACCTTATCAGGATTGTTGATAAGGTGACTTGGAAGTCTCTCAGGGCCTTTCCACACAGCCATATAACACTGAATATCAAGGCAGATAATCCACAGCACCTGCTTTGAATTGGATTATCTGAGTCCATACTGATAGCTAATCCACTTCAATGTGGATTTTATACAGCTGTGTGGAAGGGGCCTCATTCATAGCATCAGCATTGGTCCAATTTCACGTGATAGTACATAACAAAAACATATTTCTGTATGTCAGTAAAATGCCCTGGAGATAAATAATGTGCAGATGTTTATGAACAAAGCAAAGCTTTTGGAATTATTAGCCTCTCCTTCAGGACATCACTATTATAGTGGGATAAGGATGTGGCTTTTCATAGTCAAATTTTGTGGTTTCTTTTCTCGGCAACCCTCCACATATAATTAGTGAAATATCCTAGAACTTCCTGGTGAGTAAACAGTGTTCAGGAAGGCTGCTGTCCAAGAGTACAATGCAGCCAAAGACCAGTTGAGCAGATTGGAAATTGACTTAATTTAATATTTCCCAGCCTGGGGATGTTGGAGGTTTCTCTTGCCCTGCCCTAACTTTGTGCCAGGATTATGGTTTTGCATCTGCATCGTAGAATTAATACTATGGTATCATGGGAGTTGTAGCAGGCCCGGATTACCCATAAGGCCACCCTAGGCCATGGCCTAGGGGCGCAAGCCGGGGGGGGGGGCGCAGTTCACACAGACCAAAAAAAAATGTTGAAACAAAACTGCAACGCATGGCATGGAAATGACTCTCTCTCTTTCTCAGGGAGGGGGGGGAGAGTGCTGCAAGGGAGCGGGGGAGGAGGGAATGGTGCCCCCCCTTGCCACCGCCCCCACCCCCTTGTCAAGGAAGGAGGGCGCGAGGAAGAGGAGGCGGAGGGGAGCCCCGCCCCCGGGGCCGCTGCCGGGCATGCACAGCAGGAGGGCGCGAGCACCTCTGCCTCCTCTGCCATGTTCCTGGGTGCCGTGCATGCCCGGCAGCGGCCCCGGGGGCGGGGCTTTCCTCCGCCTCCTTCTCGCGGTGCGCCCTCCTTTCTTGAGTCAAGTAAGGAAGGCATGAGGAGGAGGCGGGGTTTCCCTCTGCCGCCTCCTCCTCGCAGCGCGCCCTCCTTCCTTGAGTCAAGGAAGGACGGCGTGCCGCGAGGAGGAGGAGATAGAGGGAAGCCCCGCTCCCGGGGCCACTGCCTCAAGGAAGGAGGGTGCACGGCGCCGCAAGGAGGCAGAGGGAAGCTCCGCCCCAGGGCTGCTGCCTCAAGGAATGGGGGTGCACAATGCCACGAGGAGGAGGTGGGGGGGTGCAGTAGAGGTTGATTTGAGGGCCTAATTCCAAAGTGTTGCCTAGGGCGCCAAAAGGGGTAAATCCGAGCCTGAGTTGTAGGAGTGATGGTTTCACCAGGTCTTTAGCTTTCTCTGCCCAATAATGCTGATGTGTCACCAAACTACAAATCCTAAGATTCCATAGTATTTACCATAGTTAAATTGGAGTCGAATTTCAGGAGTTAAAGTGGGATTGATTGATTGATCAATCTATCTATCCACATAATCTTCCTTTATCTTCTATACACATAATAAAAGTGAAAAATGTGTATGTGGAGAAGGTGTCCACTTACACAGACAACCTCCCACCTCCACAAACAAGCTATAGTTTCAAGGGCTGAAAAGCCTCCAAAGGCACTCCCTCAACTGTGCCTCAACTGACATTGCAGGTTATAGCAAGCGCCACGAACATGTAGCCCAAACACTGCCAATGTCCTCCCCCAACACTATGGCCCACTATCCAAGGAATGCTTTCATTCGGGGACCATTTCATCCTAGATTTGATGTGTTTCCTCCACCACAGGCAAGCACCCCAGGGTTCCTTGTGGGGGAGAGGCTTGCATACCCTAATGAAGTTTTGAGCTATGCTGGCAGTGGCAAAATAGCCACTGGTAGGGTCTCCCATGCCAGACAGGTCACAACCGAAGGGTCTGACAAAGAGCGTCAAAGGGCAGGATGGGCTCTCTAGCCTTTTGGCAACCATCCTAGGAGAAGGAAAACTCTAATTTCAAACCCGGGCAGATAGTGCTCATTTAACCCTGTAAGGTCAACCATCTAAAGAAAATCAAACCAAACCTACAACCTGAGGATCTTGCTGCCACCATCCAAGCTTGCTAGGCCCCGGCAGATGAACCTTTGATTTAATGGTAATGGGTGAGGACAGTTCTGTGCACGCTGCGCTCCACTAGAAAAATCCATTGCACAGGCTCAAAGGACACATCCAACCTCCGAATCATTAACGCGCTTGTAGAAATCATGGGATGAGTCCTTCCTGAATCTTCGTTCGCAAAGAAAAGCTAAGAAGATTTCATGCAGCTGTGTACTAACTAACTGTACCACAGCCTGGTCTTTGAATGGGAAAATATGGCAGTGTGGACTCAGATAATCCAGTTTAAAGTAGATATTGTGGAATTTTCTGCCTTGATATTCTGGGTTATATGGCTGTGTGGAAGAGCCCTAAGAGTACCAATCTCTATAAAAATTGCTCTACTGTTGTTGATCTGTAAAAAAAAAAAGACTTTCCATAAAAGAGATAGGGGAAGCCTTGAGAAAATATAGGAGGGTTGCAAATGCATAATAAAGTCATGTGGGAATTCCTCCCTTCATAAAATATAACTAAATACAGCCAGACAATTCTATATTAAATGCCTAGAATGATGCAAAGCTGCAGTGTGGAGTATATTGAAGCAAACAAGAAAGGACAGCACTATTCATGAAAGTGGTGAAAGGTTCATGGCTTCGAGTGGCAGTTCTCCACATCTTCCACTGACTATGCCATGAAAAAACCTGTTACCCATGCTTACCAAGGAATAAACCCAATAGAAAATAAAGACTGATGGTTCCAAGATCATTTGCAGACAATAGTGCTGAATTTGAAGCTATAACCATATACAATGTTCCCTCGCTACTTTGCGGTTCGCTTTTCGTGGACTCGCTGTTTTGCTGTTTTTCAATAAATATTAATGTAAATATTTATTGCTGTATTTTTGCTGTTTCTTGAGGTTTTTTTTATGAAGTTTGCATTGAAAAATCACAAAATGTATAAAAATATATTTAAAATATTAATTCTAACACTAAAAGAATATTACAAATAATAAAAAATATGATTTACAGTAGATAGTGTACTCAGTGGATGAATACACACGAAAAATGAAAGTAGGACTTGCACAGCAGCTGCTTGAGATGCTACTTGCCAATGTGAGAATAAGATAGATAGATAGATAGATAGATAGATAGCGTCCCTACTTCACAGATTTTCACTTTTTGTGGGTGGTCCTGGAACGTAACACCCGCAATAAGTGAGGGAACACTGTAATTATAATATTGATTAACAGGGATCTGATGAGAGCTAATGAACCGACTGCACTTTTAATGTGAATTTCATTTTTGTTAAAGAAATAAGTAATAAATATATACAGAGGACTACTCTGAACTATGCAGCCCATTTCTGAGCATGCATACTCAAAACAGTGGTTTCAGTGAACCACATGCCTGAATAAATATACTGAATCCACACAGAGCCCATTCTCTACAAGTTGCCTCTCTCTTCTCAATGACACTCTTTTGTCACTGTCTTGGTCCTAAGTATAGTACATGCCCTTCAGACAGGTTAAGAATAGCTCAGCAATTGAAATTCTGGGTGAAAAGCAACTCCTAAGAAGAGATTGTATCTTAGAAAAAGAGGGTCATGTTCACCTTTTGGGGATTTTTGGTTCCTATTTCTCTACTTTCATTTCCTGGAACGTAACACCCGCAATAAGTGAGGGAACACTGTGATTATAATATTGATTAACAGGGATCTGATGAGAGCTAATGAACCGACTGCACCTTTAATGTGAATTTCATTTTTGTTAAAGAAATAAGTAATAAATATATACAGAGGACTACTCTGAACTATGCAGCCCATTTCTGAGCATGCATACTCAAAACAGTGGTTTCAGCGAACCACATTCCTGAATAAATATACCGAATCCACACAGAGCCCATTCTCTACAAGTTGCCTCTCTCTTCTCAATAACACTCTTTTGTCACTGTCTTGGTCCTAAGTATAGTACATGCCCTTCAGACAGGTTAAGAATAGCTCAGCAATTGAAATTCTGGGTGAAAAGCAACTTCTAAGAAGCGATTGTATCTTAGAAAAAGAGGGTCATGTTCACCTTTTGGGGATTTTTGGTTCCTGTTTCTCTACTTTCATTTCCTGGAACGTAACACCCGCAATAAGTGAGGGAACACTGTGATTATAATATTGATTAACAGGGATCTGATGAGAGCTAATGAACCGACTGCACTTTTAATGTGAGTTTCATTTTTTGTTAAAGAAATAAGTAATAAATATATACAGAGGACTACCCTGAACTATGCAGCCCATTTCTGAGCATGCATACTCAAAACAGTGATTTCAGTGAACCACATTCCTGAATAAATATACCGAATCCACACAGTGCCCATTCTCTACAAGTTGCCTCTTTCTTCTCAATGACACTGTTTTGTCACTGTCTTGGTCCTAAGTATAGTACATGCCCTTCAGACAGGTTAAGAATAGCTCAGCAATTGAAATTCTGGGTGAAAAGCAACTCCTAAGAAGCGATTGTATCTTAGAAAAAGAGGGTCATGTTCACCTTTTGGGGATTTTTGGTTCCTGTTTCTCTACTTTCATTTCCTCGGGAGGTTCACTGCTGTGCGTGCCATCGGTTCAGGAAAAGATTTTGCTTCAGGTTGCCATGTAACAAATGTCTTGGATTTGTTTTCTACTTATCTTTCATGTCACCTGTCTTTAATCTCAACTGTATGTTCACAATTGCATTTATGTCAGTATTTGGAGCACAAACTCTACTGACATCTTCTTTGGATTACTTTTCCATCTCAGCCTTAGATTTAAAATTAACACTAACCCTCTAAGAAAAATTACTATCTATTGAAATGTTGTGTTTTGACTTGAAACAAACAAACAAAGGGAGGATAAACCCCAAGTTCACAGTGGGTTTTTATTATTATCCTGCAGCCTATTTTCCTATTAAACGCAAACCTAACATGACCACAGAAGGGACAGAAAGAGCCTGGCTTTTTGCATTCTGAGAATTAACAGCAAGGGTTAGGGTTAATCTAATGCAATTTTCTGAATCAGCACCCCAAACCGAATCTAAAGTTGACCAAAAACATATTCATAACCCTTTTGATACTAATGTTGGAGAGTGGTCCTTGGTCAAGTGGTCCCTGGTCAAATGTCCCTGGTCAAGTGGTCACTGGTCAAGTGGTCCCTGGTCAAAAAAAGGTTGGAAACCACTGGTTTATAGGTTTAGAACCTAATAATTTTTCCCCCTTTCTGTTCTGTCTTCATCCAGCTATATTTCCCATAATCATTGACTGTTGCACGGAAGTAGCCCATCATGTTCCTGGAAAATGGTTAAGAAGAAATGTGCTGAAGTTTGATTTTCAGAAAGGAAGCGATTTGTGCAAAATACCTGCTGTGATGTAAGTGGTGCAAGGTCAAACTGGCAAGAGGAACATTTTCATAGATTAAACTGTGGAAGTTTAGAATAGTTAGAGCAATTTGTTCTGCAGTTGTTGATAAGACCAATGATATACCAGATTGATATCATTTAGGATTTGGGAAGAGGGTTACTGGCAGCAATAACTGGACATTTAGGTTGCAGTTCTATATACATTTTCTGGATAATGTGTGTGTATGTGTATATATATATATATATACACACACACACATTTCTATGACTGCACAGTTAGGCTGTGACCCACCAACATTTTTACCTGCCACAGTATGGCTATTAATTAGTTAGGGTTATAAAACAATTGCAGTAGTTCATTGCAAAGCCTAGTAAAATGTAAAGGTTTTACCCTGACATTAAGTCCAGTCGTATCAGACTCTGGGGGTTGGTGCTCATCTCCATTTTTAAGCCAAAGTGCCGGCATTGTCCATAGACACCTCCAAGGTCATGTGGCCGGCATGACTGCATGGGGTGCCGTTACCTTCCCACCGGAACAGTACCTATTGATCTACTCAAATTAGCATGTTTTCAAACTGCTAGGTTGGCAGAAGCTAGGGCTAACAGTGGGAGCTCATGCCACTTCCCCGGATTCGAAATTGCAAACTTTCAGTCATCAAGTTCAGCAGCTCAGCGCTTTAACCCACTGTGCCACCGGGTACTCCTAAGCCTGCTTTATAACAAATCAAATTTAAATGTGTTTACATGTTATTGGTATTTCAATATAAACATCCTTTTGAAAAATGTTAAGTATTCTAAATCCAAACAAAGTCTTATTGCAGAAAACTGGGAATTTTTCAGGCAAATATGTATGATTGTATTTTGAAATGACATACAATTTGTATTTATTTTAATGAAATAATAAAAAGAAGAATTAGAACATGGACATACAAAGAAACAGAAACATTTACAGAGAAACAAATTACACAAAGTGAAAAACAAAAAGTTTTTTCTTAATGTAAAAAACTATAAACTACAATAACTAACAGAACAATAGTCCTAACATACAATATACAACCCCCTAATGAACACATACTGCAAAGATAAAAATTAATCTGTAAGACTCAATTTTCTGTTCACTTAAAATATCACTGTATAACCACCCTTCTGCTTTTAATAGCACTCCTATAATTCAGAAAATCAATTGTAGAAGTTTGATGTAAAAAAGTAATAGATAAGCCCAGTCTTTCTTAAAATTTCTCTTTGATCAGCATCTTCTGTTTGGCCATTTTAGCTACCATACATACTCAAGTATAAGCCGACCTGAATATAAGCCGAGGCACCTAATTTTACCACAAAAAACTGGGAAACGTATTGACTCGTGTATAAGCCGAAGGTGGAAATGAAGCTACTGTAAATTTCAAAATAAAAAGAGATACCAATAAAATTACATTAATTGAGGCATCAGTAGGTTAAATGTTTTTGAATATTTACATAAAACTGTAATTTAAGACAACGCTGACCAACTCTGATTAAACCAGTATTCTAACCTTCAATGTAAATGCACATACGTATCCTTCCAATAATAATAAAGAGAGTAAAATAAGGTAAATGTAAAGCTTTTCCCTTGACATGAGTCATGTCCACTCTGGGGGTGGTGTGCCATGCCTCCAAGGCCCATGACTGCATGGCGTGCCATTACCTTCCCGCCGGAGCGGTACCCATTGATCTACTCACATTTGCATGTTTTTGAACTGCTAGGTTGGCAGAAGCTGGGCCTAACAGTGGGAGCTTACCCCGCTCCCTGGATTTGAACCGCCAACCTTTCAGTCAGCAAATTCAGCACCTCAGTGGTTTAACCCGCTGCGCCACCAAGGGGGGAGGCATAATAATAATAATAATAAAGTAAAAAATAGAAATGTAATAATAACAGTAATAAATAGAGTAAAGTAATAAATGTAATAAAATAATACTAATAACAGAGTAAAATAATAAATAACCTTTACTCGAGGAGAAGCCAAGGGGAGCTTTTTCAGCCTAAAAAAGGGACTGAAAAACTGGGCTTATATTTGAGTATATACAGTAATTCACATATTTTCAGAAGCCAGCCTTCTTGACTTGGGGTAGCTATGTCTTTCCCTCTCTGGGTGTAGATTATTCTTGCTGCCATGATCAAATATAGGAATAAGTTTCCGTCTTTAATTTCTAGTTTATCATCCAGTATCCCCAACAAGTAGAACTCTGGTTCCACCATAATTTTGACCGTAACCATTTCTTTTTGCATCATATGCATTTGATTCCAGTATTTCTGGGTTTAAAATAAAATCTAGTCTGAAAGTACTCAGTAACACTCCTTCAACCATCTTTTCCCTCACCACAGATTGGCTGAGTTCATGTAGGCACGGTATAAGATAATACTGTCATATGTGGAACTATGTTACATCTGCTACAGGCCCTTGCCATTGATTTTTTGGCTGTTGGAGAGTGGGGATTGGAAAACATCTGGCTATGTCCTCATAGCTAGATATGCAGTGATGACGTCGTATACCAGGTCTCTCATAAGTCTTAATGGATGATGTGATAATTCTGCATCTAGTTACAGGGACAAAGCCAGACGCTTCTCTGATACCTGCACCACTTTCCTCCAGCTATGAATTTGAGGGACTGCAGCATCTGAATAATGATCTTGGTGGGGGATTGGTTATTAGGGAAGGACACCTGAGTATGGCACTAGCACAGTTGGGTCCAACCTTTGATCTTCCGGGTGTTTGGGATTTCAACTCCCAAAAGTCCTGGCCAGCTTGTTCAGTGGTCAAGAATTCTGGGAGTTAAATCCAAAACACCTGGAGGAGAAAAGGTTGGACACACTGCACTAGCAGGACCCTAACCAACATCCCCATAGGAGGTAAAAATAGAAAAGCTTCATAATTCGTATTGCTTGAAAACTCTTGCAAGAAGTACACTAGGAGGCAGCATTGCATCCATAGCATTGCCGTTCCCTGTCCCGTTGCTGCTCACTTAGATTACCTTCTGGTTGTTTTTTTCCAACTTTTCCTGGCCCTTGTTTTGAAACTACTTGGCGAACACCATTTTTTCAGCCTCATGTTTGCCTTATCCAAAGTTCGACTACATGTCTGTCAACACAGAAATACTGCCAGAGCTTGGATCGGCTCCTATCTTGAACTACAGGTCCCAGAAGCCAGCAAGGACTGTTAGTCATGCTGGCTGACAGTTTCTGTGAGATATAGTTCAAAGAGGCTAGTATTCAAAGAACTGCATTCTCTAGTTGTTTGGAAACCTGTGGCTGAAAACACACATGCTTAACCCATGTTGATATCGGTGGGAATCAAACGTGCTGAAAAGAAAAGTGCCTAGATCATTTTGTGTTTTTCTTATGCAGTGATTGCTTCAAAGTGTGCAAATTGTTTAGAATACATTTTTGGAAATAACATTTGTTTTATTTGTCCCAACAGTCTGTACACCAAGCACAAAAAGCTATGTGCAAGTCCACATAATAAAAATGTGAAGAGGTGGATGAGGCAAATGTCCAAGACTCACCAAAAGATTGGCAATCATGGCAAGAAGAGAAGAAAAACTAAAAGGAGGCGGAAAACCACAAGGAAATTGTAATGGGCTGGCTGCCGAAAGAACTATGGAGATACCACAATCTATACCATGAAATAAATTCAATGAAGGTCTGATCATGACTCGTGACTGTGTACAGCCCTCAATCATGGGCCCTTCCACATTTATAGTACAATGATTCCACTTTAGCTGACATGGTTTCAACCTATGGAATTCTGGAGTTGGGAGTTTGGTGAGACACTAGAGCACTGTAGTCCGAAATACTTCCAAGCTCTGCATAGGAACTTGTCCTGTACATTAGGTTACCAGATTCAGTACTGGAGTTGTCTCCTTACCTTTAACGGTTGTGTAGAAGAGGGAATTGCAACAGCTAAGAGGCAACACTCGCTGAAATACCCTCTTCTACACTCATTAAGGCAGTGGTTCTCAACCTTCCTAATGCCGCAATCCCTTAATACAGTTCCTCATGCTGTGGTAACCCCCAACCATAACATTATTTTCATTGATACTTCATACCTGTAATTTTGCTACTGTTATGAATTGCAATGTAAATATCTGATATGGAAGATGTATTTTCATTCACTGGGCCAAATTTGGCAGAAATACCTGATACACCCATATTTGAATACTGGTGTGGTTGGAGGGGGTTGATTTTTGTCATTTGGGAATTGTAGTTGTTGGGATTTGTAGTTAAACTACAATCAAAGAGCATTCAGAACTCCACCAATGATAGAATTGAACCAAACTTGGCACACAGAACTCCCATGACCAACAGAAAATACTGGAAGGGCTTAGTGGGCATTGACCTTGAGTTTTGGAGTTATAGTTCACCTACACCCAGAGAGCACTGTGGACTCAAATAATGATGGATTGGACCAAACTTGGCATGGATACTCTGTATGCCCAAATGTAAACACTGGTGGGATTTGGGGAAAATAGACCTTGACATTTGGGAGTTGTAGTTGCTGGGATTTATAGTTCACCTATAATCAAAGAGAACTCGGAACCCCACCAATGATATAATTGGGCCAAACTTCCCACACAGAATCCCTATGACTAACAGAAAATACTGTGTTTTCTGATGGTCTTTGGCGACCCCTCTGGCACCCCCTTGCGACCCCTCCAGGGGTCCCGACTCCCAGGTTGAGAAATGCTGCACTAAGGGAACTGGAGATCTAGTAACAAGTTTTTGATCTAATTTAATATCAAACAGAAAAGACATAATCACAGAGTCAGAAGTTCTGATTTCAGTTAACTTAGCTGCATGTTCTGTGATAACTTACAGGAACCACACATTCTGACCCTAAAATAAGTGGGTTTTTTGGTGTATATTGTAGTCTCTATAAAGGATAAGCTTCCCACCTTTCAAATAATGAACAACTGGCAATCCTATTCCTGCCTAATCACCTTTCCCTGCTTAATGCCATCATCGAGCATATCTTAACTTATTTCTGGTTTTGTTCTGCATTTTATTTTGATCTACTTTTTAATACAACCTTTCTGTCTGTCACTCACTTCTTCCTCTCAGCTGGAATG
Organism: Anolis apletophallus; assembly: GCA_030556195.1. Classification (NCBI taxonomy): domain Eukaryota; kingdom Metazoa; phylum Chordata; class Lepidosauria; order Squamata; family Anolidae; genus Anolis; species Anolis apletophallus. Next base: position 30,910,068 of record JARBWK010000006.1, on the reverse strand, counting down.
ATGCTGTTATTGCCTCTGCCTCCTTCCATTAAGCAATATGTTTTCTTACCTTGCTTCATTACTTAATCTGGGTTTTCCTTACAGTTACCTCATGCCTCAATCTATTTTGCTTTCATCATCTTCATTTATCTTTCCTCATTTGTACATATGCAAGACTTTTTTATTTGCTCTGTACTTTAAAGCCAAGTGACCTAATCTACTGCGTAACCTTCAAATTGGATGATAGTTGCTGAAATCTCTATCTTAAAAAATACAATTCTTAATTCCAAGAACATATCCGAACATGAGTTTTTTGAGAAGAAAAAGAGTTTAGAAATTGATATCCTATGTGCAAACATATTCAAATGTATGCATTTGCAATCACATTTAGATGCAAGTATCTGTCATGTGAAGCTGATATGAATCAGAGGTAATTGTTTCCATCCCTTATCCCAATATCTCAATAATTCCTAATCTCAATATCTCCATTACATTATAGCCAAGAGAGCCTTTATTGTTGCATTTTGGCAACCTTAAACTTCCAGGTGTGTGCTGTGTGTGTACATTAAGTACTCATCCACATTAAAAAAGCTCACATGGTGGGGGGTTTTTTGCAGCCCTCTCAACCTCTTCATATTACTATGCTTCTGACTTTTTTTGACCAAAAAAGAGGAAAATGACTTTTGGAAGCTTTTACGGGCTCTATCACACCGCACTGTTGCAGTAGTATTACTTACTTAGGCGATCCCTCGTTGTCCAAGTATGATGGCCTTCCAAGGGCTTTATTTTTCTTGGAAGATGCCTGTGTGTGAGGTTTTTTTGTTTGTTTGTGGATGTCAGCGCACAGCCAATCAACACACAGTCTTCACATAGTGAGGGTCCCTATCAGTGACAACGGTGGCTGCTCAATCTGTTGCAGCCTTCACAGCCGTTGCAACATGTACTTGTTATCTTCCGCTTGATCTGCTGTTGAGGTCTTCAGATCTTCGGAGTGCATGACTCTGACGGTTATGCCCACAGGTTCATTGGAACACACCAACCCCCCCCACCACCACCACCACCACAACAAGGTGACAATCCATCAAGGGGGTGCAGTGGTATTATTCCATATTATTATTATTAAACTTTATTTATACCCCGCCACCATCTCCCCTCAGGGACTCGGGGGGGCTAACATGAGGTCAAACCCAACAGATACAGTAAACAAATGAAAAACATACAGCAAATAATAACTAAAATAAAGTACAAGCAGTAAAAACAATAAAATACAAATAAAAGAAAAATAACACAGTGGGATAAAAACAACAGATATGAGGTAAAATAAAAATTAGGGGCATCGAGTTTAGAACAAGGTGGGCTGGGCCAGATGCAAGGCTAAATTGCCATTGCAACACTGGATCAAATTCTGGGATCTGCAGTTTAGGGAGAAGCCTATTACATTTTCCAGCCAGATACCGCTTGGGCCTCACTAAAATTACTAATTTCAGAATTCCACAGAATGTTGCCATGGCAGTTAAAGTGGAATAATAATGCCTTAATACTGAAGTGTGACCGACCCCTCATATTTTCATTAGATTGCATCAGGAGATGGATCCCCTCTCAACTGTTTTGTTGTTGTTTATTCGTTCAGTCGTTTCTGACTCTTTGTGACCTCGTGGACCAGCCCACGCCAAGGCTCACTTTCGGTCATAGCCACCCCCAGCTCCTTCAAAGTCAAGCCAGTCACTTCAAGGATATCATCCATCCATCTTGCCCTTGGTCGACCTCTCTTCCTTTTTCCTTCCATTTTCGCCATTGTCTACTCTGAGCTTTCCTGTCTTCTCATGATGTGGCCAAAGTACTTCATCTTTGCCTCTACTATTCTTCCCTCCAATGAGCAGTCGGGCTTTATTTCCTGGAGTATGGACTGGTTTGGTCTTCTTGCAGTCCAAGGCACTCTTAGAATTTTCCTCCAACAACACAGTTCAAAGGCATCTATCTTCTTTCACTCAGCCTTCCTTATGGTCCAGCTCTCACTTGAACTGTTTTAACACTCAAAATTGAACATTTTTGCCCCAAATCCAGAACTGTATTTCTGGCCACTTCAATTGTTATTTTAGATCTTTAAAAAAATGACAACATGTGGCAAAGATCTCCTGAAGCTCCGAGGCAGAAAAGTGACACACGCTTAATCGCAGTTACCCACACCTATTGTAAAGGTCTCTCAAGGTAGTTTATATTAATATTGTTATCCTTGCTCATTTATATTTACCTTACAGAATAAGATTTAAAATATTTTACTTTGATGCTCCAAGTATAGCCCTGAAGGGGGATTTGTTTTCTTGCAAAAGGAGAAGAATCTCGTCTGAAATTCTATTCCTAGGACATTTCCTTTCCTTTATCTTTGCTCTTTTTTGGCCTTTCCTTCACAAGAAATTTAATATGTTATGTGTTGTTGAAGGCTTTCATGGATGGAATCACTGGGTTGCTGTGAGTTTTCTGGGCTGTTATGGCCATGTTACAGAAACATTCTCTCCTGACCTTTTGCCCACATCTATGGCAGGCATCCTCAGAGGTTGTGAGGTCTGTTGGAAACTAGGCAAGTGAGGTTTATATATCTGGGGAATGTCCAGGGTGAGAGAAAGAACTCTTGTCTGTTTGAGGATGGTGTGAATGTTGCAATTGCCTACCTTGATTGGCATTGAATGGCCTTGCAGCTGCAAAGCTTGGCTGCTTCCTGACTGTTTTAGTTTTTTGAAGAACTCCAAATTTATAGCTTTAAAATGCCCAGTTTAAGCATTTTCTCATTTAAATAAATAAATTAATTGTGGTAATCAGGAGTTAAGTTATTGCTGGAATCACAACTTTAGCCAATCAAATTAAACTGTTCCTTGATCCATTTTAATTATCATAATTAGTTCCTGTCATTGGAACTAATGCATTGAAGGATACAAACAACACAACTTTAAACATCCAACAGAATAATTAAAAAAACAGAAAATGAAAGCAATAAATCCAAAAAGAATTTAGATTGTGGAATTTAATTCAGCCTTGAAATTCAATGAAAGCTTGTGTTTACTGGGCTCTCTTCATTACAAAGGTGAAATATAAATAAGTAGAGAAAACCTGATAGGAAGCATTATTCATCAACTCACTATAGAAGGGGAAATTGCTCTTGTGAGTTTGCAACATAAAAATATATTGAAAAGATGTATTTAAAATGTTATTTTGTTCTGCATATAGCTGGGGGAAAAAATCAAAGTAATGTAGATGAGTTCTCTCCATTCCAGAGGAGATGTCCTGCTTGCAAGACTCTCACCTATTACCTTCCTCCATATGTTCAATCACGTTCTCATTCTCTTTGCACTCCTCCAGATTGGAGAATTTCTTACTGCCCTTCTTATTTAAACATTCAAATGACATTTCAGTTATAGTGGATTATTTCATGTCAATTCCTAGCACCAGCTGGAACAGTCTATCTCCACCTTGGAATAGATTCCTTTTTAAATCTGGGACATATCAGAAAAATATGTCCCTTTCTCTTTAAAAGCATGTTTTATAATTGTTGTCAATGGATACATCTACACTAGAATTAATACAGTTTGAGACCACTTTAACTACTATGCTATGGAATCATGGGAGTGGTCGTTTACAAGATTTTGGACTATTCTGCTAAAGGGTGTTGGTGCCTCACCAAACTACAACTCCTATGATTGCATAGTATTTATTTTATTTATCGTGTCAGAAGCAAATTGAGGGTACAGTTATAATGTATTTAAAAACTCAAACAAAGTTAAACTTGGCATTATACTTAATGTCCTTTGACCAGAGTGCCTCTGGTGTCGCTGTGAGAAGGTTCTCCATTGCAGGCTCAGGCTGCATTGTAGTAAGTGGTCTGTGGTTTGCTCTTCTCCGCACTCGCATGTTGTGGACTCAACTTTGTAGCTCCTTAATACAGTAGCTTTCTAAGATCTACAAATATACTTACAGGAACTCCTCAGCAAGTGAGAGTCCAAAAGTGGCAGGCGAAAACCCAGAACCTCAATCAGTGGCTGATACCAGACGAGAGACTTCCTCCTGGGCACACAGAAGACTGGACGACTTGGAAGGTGCTGAACAGGCTGCGCTCTGGCACCACGAGATGCTGACCTAACCTTAAGAAATTCCATAGTATTGACTCATATTAATTAAAGTGGTGTTAAAACTGCATTAATTCTATAGTGTAGATATACCCAATGCTTCAATGTTTCAGTGAATTAGTACTTTATCATTATAACTACCAAGCATGGGGTTTTTTTAATTTAGAGAAGAAAATTGCCATACAAACTATAGCAAATTATGCACCAGAAATAATTATAGAGAAACCCAATAAGAATGGAACAAGTGGACACATCCGTGACAAAAACTGGCAAAAATGAAGGAAGCACATTATGAGAAATCATAGTTCTTAAGATAGGTTTAAAAGAGCCTCTCTCTTAAGTATAACTGGAATGCCTCGCTGTCCAGGCATAATGAGAGGTGAAGTACGTTAGGGCCATTAATGGCTATGCCTTGCCACCATCCCAGGCTCACTCACTTTCTTGTGCCCCTTTCAGTGCCCTGCAGGCAGCTGTGTGCAACCCAGTTGTGATGCCCGGTTTCCTCTTTGTAGCAGACACTCATCTGTTTTCCATCTCTTCTGATCTAGGACACGTCTATGTAAATAAAGTTAGTCAGCTAGCTCTCAAGTCAAGCACCAAACGGTTCACTCCCTTCGTTTCTGGCATTTAACCTGAGAACATACACCTTTCCCTGGAGCCCCAAGGAGAAAACCTATACATCTGGAACATGGTGTTATGACATGAAGCTTTGAAAAGCAAACCGCACCCAGCACCACCTCCACTCTGGTTTCTCCACCTGTTTCCATTTAAAGGCAAGGAACAGTTCCCCTACAATGCACATAGAATCTAGTTCAGTCTTCCCTGGATGCCTTTGAGTAATGCTTTCTATTTACCCTAACCACGCTGCATGAGGGCTATAGAACTTGTAATCCAGTACATATAGAGAGTACCAGTTACAATTTCACACTTCACAGTTATAGCACAATAGTTCCACTTTTTGTGCCATGGCAACATGTTGTGAAACTCTGATGCCCATAGTTTGCTGAGGTCCTCGAGTTCTCTGGTGGAGAATTCCAAGAACTCTTCACCAACCTGCAAACCCAAGGATTCCACATGATTTTGCCATAGCATATAGCAGCATAATTGTATACTGTGAAAAAATCCCACGTTGCATGATACTCTATTCAGATATGCTTTGATCTGATCAGAGAGCTTCTTGTCTAGGATTACAAGGTCAGGAGTATCTTAGATCATGAGATTACAGGGCTCAAACCTGACATATTTGTGATGCTACTTACAGAAAGCGACAGTTTCCAAGATTCTGGATGGAGGAAGTGGGGAGAAGTGGACATTTCCCCCCTAAATTTGCAGCAAAAATAATATAAATTGTGTGAAAGCACATCAACACATGAAGGAGGGTCAAATGTGGGTATCTTTAGAGGGAAAGAGGGCACAAGTTGTGGAGTGACGTAAACAGGAGAGTTCCCACATCCTATCTAAGCTGTCATCCTCCCACAGTCGTCTCATCCAAAAGCCATGCAGTTCTGAAGGTGATAAAAATGCAGCACATGGAGTTATATTGTGAATAATAATAATAATCTTTATTTATATTCCACTATATCTCCCGGAGGAGACTCAGGGCAGATTCCAAAACAAAAAAGGCAAAAATTCAATGCCTCAGTGCAAAAACATACAAACATAATATCCTAAAATAACCCCACTTATGACAGCAACTTATAACATGGCATCTATGAATTAAATAAAATGTAACGTATAAAAAAACCCATCTAACATAAAGCCTAAATATAAAACATGCACATTTATTTACAGGAGCCAACGAACTCACTAAGATATGTAAGTTAATTGTGTGGCCAGTGATGTTAACTGGGCAAACATGATCAAACAAAGTCCAAATAGAATGATAGTGTTCAGTCAGAAGTCTAGTGGCGGTCTCTCATCATCTAATCCTCCTTCTCTCCATATGCTAGTGAGTAAAAATAAGTCTTCAGGGAGGGGGCCAGTCTTATTTTTTAAAGGAGCGAGTTCCAGAGGTGAGGGGCGACCATGGAGAAGACCCTCTCTCTAGTTCCCACCAGCCACGCTTGAGATAGGGGTGGAACCGAGAGCTGGGCCTCCTCTGCTGACCGCAGTACCACTTTCTAGGTTTAGTGAGGCCAACAATAATTGAATATTGAAAAAAATTCACAATTTAAGTCCCAATATATTTTAACAACCATGAAATACATTATATAATCAATTCAGCAACTATACAGTGTTCCAGACGCTCCATGATCCAATGAGCTGCTAGTACAGGATTAATTTGCAGACACTCGTCTGCCTCTGCTGCATAGTAGCATTTTCAGTATTTGGATACACATCTTAAAGCCCTAAATAAAATATTAAAAATAGATGTACATGCAATTCTACTACAAAAAATTACTGTTTTGTTGCATACTAAATACATAACTGAAAATAATGTTTCCTTATTCAAACTAAAAAGGGACCACATCTCAATCCTGGAAACTTTGATGTGCACCCAGCTCCCCCTTTATTTCTGAAATCATTCTAGTACATGGCAGCCCTTTCTTTGGGGAGATGGTGATTGGACATTCGGACAACTTGGCCAGTCCAGTGAAATAGATGGTGGAGGATCATCGCTTCAATGCTGCTTCTTCCAGGAATGAAAGAAAGGTATGTGCTATGTGACTACCTCATAAGACAGCCTGCTACCTTGACATGTGGCAGGGAGTATTGTTGCATTGTCAATGCCAAAATAAAATGTTGCCAGTTTAGTCAGTTAATGTGTTGAGAATTCCCTTAATCTAATCGTCCTGCACCCCACCATTGAAGCAACAATTTGGACCATTTGGACGTTTCATCACTACCTAAAAGACAAGAATGTATACGTCTTGATATACTAAAGACTTCCCAATGCACCATAGATCTGGAGTGATTTAAGTAAAACAGCCACATGTATTCTCCTGAATACATTTTCCCTAATAAATCACAGAACCAAAACAAAAAACTGAACAGCCATAAAAAATTATCAAGATTCTTTCAAAAGTTCCTTGAAAGTTTCTTGTCACTTGACAGTTTAAAGCCACAGGGTAAAAATAATAATAATCCAATTATAGGTACTAACGTTTCATTACTAAAGCATTCACACCTTGGCAGATTTTCAGGAACATAGTTTAAAAAAACAATTAAGGATATTATATATCTCAGCACTGTAAGGCTGGAACAACAAATAGGACTGGCAATGCAATCTAAGACATGATTATTCAAGAATTCATTCCACTATGTTTAGCTGCACATCTTATTATCAACTCCATAAGATTGTGGCTTTATTGTCCAGCCTTGGACTAGAAATGTCCATGATTATTTGAGCACTTCCATTTACCTTCCAAGCTATTTTTTTTATGTGCACAGAAACTATGAATAGAGAAAACGTGTGTGGGATTTATGTCCCCAAATTTGGCAAAACTAATTAGCTAACAACAGTGGAAGGAGCAGATTTTGAAAAATGCGCAGAGTTAAATAGAAATGTGCAAGTGTACCTGTATTATTTGACAGGTTAGGACTGTCAAAAGGTGGAAATTCTGAAAATGGTTTAAATGCAGGACCTACACTACTTTGGCCCCTAATCTGTCAAATTTGAATGAACACAGGTTTTTGGATAAAAAATCATTTTATTTTTCAACGTAGTCTCCTTTGAGTTCTATACACTTTGTCCAACGTTTCTCCAATTTTGTTATCCTTTCCAAAAAATAAGATTTGTCAAGGTCATCAAAATAAGTATAGAGTAAAGGATAGAGTACATAGACTTGGCAAGGATTGTGCTATATTGAAAAAAATAGTATGTGGTTTCGAAGCACCATCTTTTAATTAGTCTGAAGACTATGTCACTTGCTTTATTAACACCTGACAAATTGCAGAAAGCCAAGAACACAACCACGTTTCCTCTGGCAAAGGAACTGCTCCCAGTTACCTCCTCCAAGCACACCCAAGATGTAGGGTTCCAGCCTGGTGGGCTTGGGCAGAACCTGGGGGCTCCGGGCCAGGCACCAGTTGCCCCAGGGGAGATAGAGGATGATGGGTGGCCTGATGCCTATGACACTTCAGAAGAGAGCCTGCAATGGGATAACACATGGCTGGAGGGTTATGGTACCGCAGATGAACTTAGTGAAGATTCTATAGAATTCGACTCTGATGATTATGAAAGGCCCGGTGGCCTTGGGTCTCAGGAATGAGTGGCAACTCCCTTCCCAGATGCGGAGTTGGGAAATGGGGAGTTTTCTGGTTCTCATTCTGATAGCGATGAAGCTGGGCGCGCTAATGAGAAGGAATACAACAGGAGAGATTCTATCTCGGCTTCCAGGAAAGATAGGAGAAAGTGAGTGTGGTGGGCACACAAGAGTTAGCTTCTATATCTACCCGGCCTGAGAAAACTTTTGTTAGATCTGAAGCCACGTTTAACTTGATCACGTCTCTTGTTTCCAGTCTCCACGTTCTTGTTACCGCCGGAGCGGTTTGGATCTTGTTTCCAGCAAACGTAGTTGCGTCCGGACTCTAGTGCCTTGTTTTGGAACTTTGTTCTTTGGGATTTGCATCCGCTTGGATTTTACTCAAGGACTAAGCTGAACTCTTTTGGATTGCTCTATTTTTATCTCTTTGGACTATTATATACTTTATTCTAAATAAAAGAACATTATTGCATTTGCCCGTGTGTGTGTGGTCTGGGGGGGGGGGGGACTGCCTGGGTTCTGAGGTGCAACACAAGATTATTTCAGGTCGTTTCCTGGGCAGGATTTGGCATTGCGGAAAAGGCAGGATACTTTAAAAAAATCTATGCAATATGTAATCCTTTTTAAAATTATATGTAACCAGTGGACCATGTATCAAATCAATGAGTTCTGATTATAATTTAAAAGGTTCAAAAAGCAGATTAATGAAAAATAGACGGTATTGTCGAAGGCTTTGATGTCCGGAATCACTGCATTGTTGTAGGTTTGTTGTTGAAAAAAACCTCATAACCTCTGATGATGCTTGCCACAGATCCAGGCAAAACGTCAGGAGAGAATGCCTCTAGAACATGGCCATATAGCCCCAAAACACCTACAACAACGCAGAAAAATAGACTGTCAGAAAACCAGAACAGTGTGGGAGAAATTAAGAAGTATGGCTGAAGGCGAAACTAGATTAGGACTGATTTAAATTAGGTTGGGTCAGGGAAAGGCCATGGCCTCAACCCAACCTGTGGAAGTTTTCCATCAGGCCAGTTGAAGTTTTCCAATTAAGGATCATGGAGTTCTTCTCTTAAATCCTTTCTCAAGCTTCACCTCAGAGATTATCCGAGGGAGGTTTCACTAACTTCAATAGCTGAAGTCATGATCTGAATACCTTGGTGGCTCTGTTCTACTCTAATTAATACATAGTTGCAAAACATCATTTTGAGAAGGAATCTCAGGAGAGTAACACTCGGGGAACACTGATGGAAGAAGCAATACAAGACATGATGATACGAGATGGTTCCGCAGATTAACATTATCAGCAAAGAGATTCCCCTTAAACATTAAGAAGAATTTCTGATGGTAAGAGCTATTTGATAGTGGAATATGCTGCTGCAGAGTGGGGTAGAGTCTCCTTCTCTGGAAATATTTAAGCAGGGGTTGGATGACCATCTGTTAGGGATGCTTTCATTATGTGTTTCTTAATGGCAGGGGGTTGGACTGGATGGCCCTTGTGGGTTCTTCCAACTTTGATTCTATGATTGTATAATACATTTTTAAAACAGCCAAAAAGGTGATTACCCGTATATACTTGAGTATAAACCAACCCGAATATAAGCCGAGGCACCTAATATTACCACAAAAAACTGGGAAAATATATTGACTTGAGTATAAGAGGAGGGTGGGAAATGCAGCAGCTACTGGTTAATTTCAGAATAAGAACAGATACCAATAAAATTACATTACTGGAGGCATCAGTAGATTAAATGTTTTTGAATATTTAAATAAAACTGTAAATTAAGATAAGACTGTCCAACTCTGATCAAACCATTATTCTAACCTTCTTCAATGTAAATGTGCTTACGTATCCTTCCAATAATAATAAATAGAGTAAAATAATAAATGTAATAATAGCAATAATAAAGTTCAATTAAATATGTAATTATCTATATATTAAAAAAAGACAAAACCGCTGAACCCACAAACACCAAATCAGGCCACACAACCCCCCACACCACAAGGTATGTTTACCACCCAGAAAATTCCCCAAAAACTCAAACAAAACCGTCAAAACCCCCAAAACACTTTGGGAACTACAATTCCCATGATCCCTGTGCAAAAGCTGTATGGCGCATGCGCGGACATACTGGGCCTCCCCCCCCCAACAGAGAACAGCTCAGACAAAAACACCAAACAGCATTTGGCTGGTAAGGACAGAAAGAGAGAAGGGAAACGCGTGCCCCAGCCAATGCAGAGATGACACCGGACAGAGGGAGGCCCGCCAACTTCCGCAAATCTGGGCCTCAATAAGGATGCGGCCTGGTGTCCCTCTCGCCTCCGCCGGCCTCAAAAACAAGCTGGCTGGGAAAGGAAAAAGTGCAAGCCACACCTCCTGCAGACTAAGGAAGTAAAAGGGCAAGGAAAATAACAAAGCCACACCCTCTGGACTGAATAGAGAAGGGGAGAGGACAAGTGACGCCCCCTCTGCTGACTCGGCAAAGAATGGGGCAGGAAAGAGCAAAGTAAAAGGCCTCAAAAACAAGCCCGGTGGAGGGGAGGGGATCTCCGTCGGATGCCTGCGAGAAGGATGGAAAACGGAAGAATAGCATGAAGGAAGGAAGGGAGGGACAGGAGGAGAAAACAAGGGAAGGAAGGTAGGATGGATGGATGGGTGGAAGGAAGGACGGAGGGGAGGAGAAAGGAAGGAAAAAGGAAGGATAGCAGGGAGGGAAAGGAGGAGAAAGGAACAGAAGGATAGAAGGAGGGAAGAAGGAAGGTCGGATGGATGGATGGAAGGAGGGGAGGAGAAAGGAAAGAAAAAGGAAGGATAGAAGGAAGAGAGGGGAGGAGACAGGAGGGGAAGGACACAAGGAGGGAAGGAAGATAGGATGGATGGATGGAAGGAAGGAGGGGAGGAGAAAGGAAGGAAAAGGAAGGCTAGAGGGAAGGAAGGAGAGGAGGGCGGGAGGACAAAGGAAGGAAAAAGGAAGGATAGCAGTAAGGGAGGGAGGAGGAAAGGATGGAAGGATACAAGGAGGGAAGGAAGGTAGTATGGATAGATGGAAGGAAGGACAGAAGGAAAGGAATACTATTTCATTTTCTTCCTTTTCCTTCCTTCTTTGCCTCTTTCCTGCCTTTCCTGTCCACCAGACTATGCCACAGCAATGCGTGGCCGGGTACAGCTAGTAATAATAAATAGAGTAAAATAATAAATGTAATAATAATAACAATAACAGAGTAAAATAGTAAATAGCCTTGACCCGAGGGGGGCTTTTTCAGCCTAAAAAGGTTTATACTCGAGTATATACAGTAATTAGGATTCTCTGTGCAAAATTGGGACAGTTGGGGGCATCACAAAGAGATGCACAATGGAACAAAAATGCTAACTTCAAATACACGAGATCTCCTGGTGAAGACTGGAGAAGAGATCTTTCAATTGATGAAAATATATATTAGCATTTATTGGGAGGGATGATTAAACTGACATATATATGGATTTCCTATCACATACTGAACTTTCACTTTGCTCTATTTAGTTCCTCAGTAATGGGGTGCAAAAGAGGTCAAGCTCAGTACAATGCCAGGTATCATTGCAACTGGCATACAAGACCGCTCTGAAAAACGGATCAATGAAGTTTTAAACTCAGTGTCTTGTCCAAGGTTATCTTAATTAATCACAGAGGTGTTTTTTTCTAGGAAATAGTATTTACGTCAGAAAGGTACAACTTTATTTGCACGTATTACAACAATACTCAATTCTAAGCCAGTATTGTAAGTTTCAAGGGAAAGGGATGCCAGGGGCAGCCTGGGAGATAACAGCTGTCATCCAGACAAATGTTGGCTGCTGTCCTAGGTACATTCATTCCAGAGTAAACAACATGCATTTTGAAGGGACCTACGGTGCCAGCATGGAAAATATTCTCAAATGTGGTTTCTCAGGTTTACTATGATAATTGAAGCGATCTTTTATGGAACGCTCCAGGTCACAGAAAATTGGTATTCTGGTATCTGTTCCAGAACAGGGCATTATTTTAAACATAATTCTTGTGTGTCTGAACAGGCACCAACCCTAGCCGTTGGACACCCAGTTGAGGCAAATGGACACATATATTTCAACCCAGAATGCAAATAAAGAAGAAGTTACCAGAACACTCACTAGAGATATGAAATTTCAGTGAACTTGCACACTTGTAGTAGGACATAGAGTTGCAGCATACAATAATTCTTATAGACTACTAGGAGCCCCCGGTGGTGCAGTGGGTTAAACCCTTGTGCCAGCAGGACTGAAGACTGACAGGTCGCAGGTTCGAATCCGGGGAGAATGTCGATGAGCTCGCTCTGTTAGCTCCAGCTCCTCAAGCGGGAACATGAGAGAAGCCTCCCACAAGGATGGTAAAACACCCCCTGGGCAACGTCCTTGCAGACGGCCAATTCTCTCACACCAGAAGTTACTTGTAGTTTCTCAGGTCACTCCTGACACGGAAAAACAACCAAACAAACCCCCCCAAAACTAGGGATGTTATAAAACTTTTTAAAAAATGTAATGGAAAAGGTTAACAAAATGTTGCTGCAGCTTTGTTAACTGAGGTGTGTTATTATTTTTATAAGACAGATTCATAGAGCAGCAAAAGTCAATATAAAACAATATTGAACAGTTTGAAATATAAAATGGCAAAGGATAGTTAAATCCAAAGATTGATTAAAGAATTCTACTGCTAGAAGAAATAAGTGCTGTTTAAAATGATACCCCTGTACAGATTTATGTTTGTCAATTAATGCTTTATGGGTTTTGCCTTTTGTTTAAATAACGTGTCAGTATTCTTCTAGGTTTTTCTGTTTTTGTCTTAGGCTAACTGTAGTTTTGATAGAAAATTGCCAGAGAAAGAAATGTTCTGTTTTGAAAGAAAGAGATGATGTAGTACGTCTTGGGAAATAGATTAATTGAAGATGGCACTGCCAATGTGCTATCATATTGGCCAAGATTATGCATTGCTCTGGCTTTGCAGGTGACTGACCAGGTATGCAAATCTGGTTGAAAGGGGAGACCTACACTTCCTTGATGTTTAGTGGCTTGGAGAAAGTGGTAGGAATTCATGCCAAATGATTTGCCAAAGGTGAAATGTTTTTTCCCCTATTATAGAGATAATGAACACATAAATTAATGGAAGGCTTAATAGATCACCAGGCAAGATTTCAAGATTTACTCTTCGTAATTCAGAACAACATATGTACAATCGTGTGATCAGTTACATCGACTCACACAATGTCCTTTTATGAGAGATTTAAAATGGTCTTTCTTTGTCCATGTGGAGAAACTTCCTCCAGCAGTTCATGAAGTAAGAGTACACTCTCTGTTTCGCTCTGCTTCTCTGCAAACACTGCACAACTCAAGCCTGAAAAATGTAACAGCATCCAAAAGTCCCAGACTCAGCCAGCTCCCTAGGCATAGCTCAACCAATCAACTTCATGCATCTTATTTTACAGTTGACCCACACACACTAACCAATTTCTTACATGCTCCAACACAATTTTATGTTGGGACCCCTGGAAAGCAACAGTGAAGATATTCCAGCATTCCTGTCCTGTCCCAAACTCACTCAGGGCTGTAGAACATTTTATTAGATAACGCCCCTGATCTTGTTCTCTTCTCATTTGATCTTTTGTCATGGATGGAAACAACCCTTGTTTATGAAATGGGAAGTGGGTAGGGGGAATAACCAGTGAAAACGGGGGAAATGGTCTTCTTCCTTCAACTCCCCCTAAAATGTACTATCCTGTTCTGTCCAGCACCCCCTTTTGGCCTCAGCCTGGATAATGGAACAATACCAATCTTTTTAAAATACCTGGGCCATATTGGGAACATGCTCCCAATTATTCATACTTCATTTTACTTGCTAAATTCCAAATGGTTAATTAACAGTTGCTGTCCTAATCACTTTTTTGTTTATATTTAAGTGGACAAGGATGAATCACAGGAAATAATTGGTACTGATACCACCCTTCTTTCCAAGTCTGTACCACCCATGCATTATAACTTGTATTTATGCAAGTATTTTAGTTACCTCTTGCTGCTCTTCCAATATGAGACTCACCAATAATAGCCAAGATCACATATAATTACTATTATCTAAGGCTAATACTGCATAAGATTAGGAGGGAGCATATCGGAAATGATCAGTATGATGTAATAATGGACACATATCATGCTAATTTTTTTATATATGGCGTTCTTCTGGTATATTCACCTTGCAGGGAATGATTCAGCTGCATCTGCAAAAATGCTGCCATTTCCCTCTCTGATTAGTGGGACATTTGATCTCTGGCTGGAAATTTGGCTGCACTTTTCTCCAAGTGCAATGAAATTGTTTTTGACTGCTCTCCTCCTTCTCCAAACCACTAAATGGCTGTCTACTCCCTCAGCTGTTAACTGGTCAATGGAGCACATCTCTGATCTTGCAAGCAGCAGGATTTGGAGGCCAGACAAGCTGCTGGCCATGACAGTATTAAACTGGTTCTAAAAAGAAAAAAAAACTCAAACCCAGGGATTTGTATTAAATGAGGGGTGTGGGATTTTAAAAAATTCATATGTCAATTAAAACATTTCAATCCTGCTTATTATGTTGAATCTGTGAATGCGGAGCAGAACTGAACCCAAGAAATGCAGTATCCTGAGCTGCAGGAAAATGCAATGTTTTTTTCTTAACCAGTCCACTAAGATGCAATAATGCTTATATCCATATCCATTTGGGATCACCCCAGTTTTGAGCCCTCCATGGGACATACTCTGATCGGCTGCAGCACATTATCTCGCTTCTTCCAGAATTTCTGGATCATTTTTAATGCACTGTTTCTGGCTTGATGCATGCTGCAGTACACATTTATTTATTTATTTATGGCATTTATATTCTGTCCTATCTCACCTCTGTAGAAGGACTCAGGACGGCTAACATTGGGGATGTACACTTTTGCTGTATGTTAGTCTGTTTAGCCTGTGATTGTGTTCATGATGGGAAAGGGATGATGTTCCTGATGGTGGGCCTGGGCCTGTTGGCAATGAGGATGAGGGTTTGCCTGGGCCTGAGATAAGCTCAGACGAGAGGCCCGAGCTGTCTCAGGAAGATTCACAAGGCCACATTCCTGGGAGAGGTCCTTCACAGTCTTTCTCAAAGCAACTGTCTGAAGATGATTTGTCAGGTGCAGAAGTTAATGAGAGTCAAGTTAATGAGAGTGTAGATTGTTTACCTTGACTTTCAAAAGGCTTTTGACAAAGTCCCTCACCAAAGGCTCCTAAATAAGCTCTTCAGCCATGGAATCAGAGGACAGGTCTTGTCCTGGATTGGAACCTGGCTAAACTGTAGGAAACAAAGGGTGGTAATAAACGGACATTTCTCTGGGTGGAAAGAGGTGAGAAGTGGCGTACCCCAAGGTTCAGTTTTGGGTCAGTTACTTTTTAATTTATTCATTAATGATCTGGATGTAGGAGTGAATTCTGAGGTAGCAAAGTTTGCAGACGACACTAAATTGTTCAGGGTAGTTAAAATGAAACTGATTGTAAAGAGCTCCAGAAAGATCTCTCGAAATTGAGTGAATGGGCAACAAAGTGGCAAATGCATTTTAACCTAAACAAGTGTAAAGTCATGCACATCGGGCAAAGAACCCCAACTACACCTACAAATTGATGGGGTCAAAGCTTTCCGAGACAAACCAGGAAAGGGATCTTGGGGTTTTGGTGGACAGCTCAATGAAGATGTCAACCCAGTGCGCTGCAGCAGTGAAAAAAGCAAATTCTATGCTTGGCATGATCAGGAAGGGAATCGAAAATAGGTCGACAAATGTTGTATTGCCTCTCTACAAATCGATGGTGAGGCCACATTTGGAGTACTGTGTACAATTCTGGTCTCCGCACCTTAAGAAGGATATAACAGAACTGGAAAAGGTACAAAGAAGGGCAACAAGAATGATCCAAGGGATGGAGCGGCTCCTTACGAAACCAGGTTGCAACGCCTTGGTCTTTTCAGCCTTGAAAGACGGCGTTTAAGAGGTGACTTGATCGAAGTGTATAAAATCATGCATGGGATAGAAAAGGTGAATAAAGAAAACTATTTTCTTTGTCACAAAACACTAGGACTAGAGGGCACTCCCTAAAGCTCCAAGGTAGGAAAGTTAGGACTAATAAGGGAAATATTTCTTCACCCAGAGGGTCATTGGGTTATGGAACTCACTTCCAGAAGAGGTTGTGAGCTGTCAGCCTGAACAACTTCAAGGCAGGATTAGACAGATTCATGGATACCAAGTGTATCGGTAGTTACTGAAAAGGACATTCAAGTGCCACCTCGGAGTTGGTTGAGGTAGGCAGGATTTCCCTGGGTACTGGTTGTGGGGGGTCGGGAGCAGGTCAGGGTTTTGCCCTCCCTTCTGCTCGAGATCCCCGTGTACAACTGGGGGCCACTGTGTGATACAGAATGCTGGACTAGATGGGCTGAGGTCCGATTCAGCATGGCTCTTCTTATGTTCTTAGATAGAAGGCAAGGCTTTTGTAAACAGAGACAGAGTGCTCAGGTACAAAGAAGATTACAATAGTTAGTTTACAAGAAAAGAGAGATTAAAAAAACCCTTTATCTGGTGTTAAGGTCAAGGGAAATGCTTTCCTTTCAGTTTTGGGATCTGGAAAAGCTTTATATTGATTCATGGGAAATAGTTGTCTCAGTTGAGTCAAGGTTGCAATTTCATGACAGTTTTGCTTATAGGATTTCTTAATTTTATGTACCAAGGTTTTGCAAGCTCCTGATTTGTGTATTGAATTTTTCATGCTGCCATTTGTCATGGATCCTTGTGTCTGTTTCATGGATTTTTATATCTATGGATTTTGTTTTGCCTTGAAGCTTATGGACTAAATTTTGGTTCGGAACTTTACTGTTTTTGCTAATTTTACTTCTTTGCCTACTTATAGTTTTCAATACACTTCTTGCTGATTTTACCGAGTCGGTGTGGTGTTTAAGGTCAGAGGTATTCCTGCTCTGGTGTACAACAACTTTGTGGACCCCTCAAACTGGCTACAAACAGAAACATTTGTTGCTTGAAAAGGAGTTCTCTGTTTCTCAGAAGCCTGCAGGTAGACCAAGTAGTGAAAGACTGGACGTATTGCCTGTTTATTTTTAAGGTAAATGAAGAAATGCGACAGAATAATGGCAGTTGAGTGGCTTAACCTGGTATGGGGACGGATTAAAGAAAACATAGCTGGTTGGAAACTTAAGAAAAAGCAGCCTACACCACAATGTTTTAAAGTCCTACTTGCCTGTCCCATTTACAGTGTTCATAATACTGATTCATAATTATTGCCCAACTTAAAATGCGATAAGGAAGCACATGAAACCTCAGCAAACAAAAACTGTTCAACCTTTCTTTGAAGTGATATCTGGATAAACTCTGAGTAATCTAAAATGGTAGGTCTAATGTCTTTGATGTGTAAAGATGCTTTTTCGTGCTATGTGTACAGATTAAGCTTGTTTGCATCTTCCATATGCAGTATGGATTCATATTCTGCAAGATATAAAGGAATGTAATGGGTAATTTACATGTTCCGCTTTGGACAGGAAATTGGGACTCTAATGTTGAATATATGGACCATAAGATACTGGCCAACATTCTATATCGGTTAAACATACTTAAATAAGTATACTAAATATACTTAACTAAAGTTGGATCCACAACTGGAAAATAATGCATTGATACCTCAATTGCAGTGCTGTTAGAACATATGATGTTCCTTTATTTTCAAAGTGAAAGCAATTCTTTGAGGCTTTAATGCAGGGGGTCTCAAATATTTTCAGTTTCATGTGGAGCCCCAAGAAATGTTTATATGTAATATTGTTTGTAATTGGCATTGAATGCTTCCCTCTTTTATTGGAAACTGCCCTGAGTCCCCCAGGGGAGATAGGATGGGTTACAAATTATTATTATTATTATTATTATTATTATTATGTTATATAATATATATATAATGTATATATATCAGGCATGGGCAAACTTTTTTACCAACAAAAACTTAACAGTATTTCAATGAACGACTCCAGGGGTTCATCCAATCCAACCCCCTTCTGCCATGCTGGAAAAGCACAATCAAAGCACAATCAAAGCACCCCCAACAGATGGCCATTTGTCAGGCCGGCCGAACGCCGAAGATGAACCACGCGGAGGCTTTCCGGTCAATCCAAATTCTTTATTCAGGTACACAACAGTTGAAGCCAAAAAGTACCATCCCAACCCTCCCCAGCCCTCTAATCCCCCAACCTTGACAACCAGCCTCAGTCTCATGGGACTGTGCGGCTCCCTTGGGAATGGCCCTATCTCCCTGCTCCCAGACGGCCAGCTGGGGTTTGTTATGGCTAGGGTGCTGGTCGGGATCCGGATCCCATCGGCCTTGTTGATGGCCGTGGACATCGGCTCCTGACAGCCATTCAGTCTTAGTAGTATCAGGAGGAGGAGGAGAAACCCCAGGGGCCATCCTGCCCATGCATGAAAAGCACAATCAAAGCAGCCCCTGAGGACTGGGAGGAAAATAGGGCTTTGAGATCAAGCAACGTGAGGGGGAAAGGATCTGGACGGTAGGCCTGTGCTATCATGCTTCTAAATGTTTCTAAAGTACTTACAAAACTAAAATTCTGAGGGTGAAATCTAAGTGGCACTGGCACTTTGTTTCTATAGTGTTGCTAAAGTTCTGGTGGTGAACATGTCACCACCAGAACTTTAGCAACACTATAGAAGCAAAGTACCAGCGCCATCTAGTTTTCACCCTCAGAATTTTAGTTTTGTAAGTACTTTAGAAACATTTAGAAGCATGATAGCACAGGTCTACTAGGCCGCAAGGAAAAAAGGCTTTTGTCAGCATGGGGGCCAAGGGGAAAAGCCTTTTGGCAGCAAGGGAGGCAGGTTGAAAAGGCTTTTGGTGGTGAGTGAGGCAGGGGAGGATTAGGAAAGAGGAGGGAAAGTTTGGAGGGAGAGGGAACCGCAGAGCCCCTGAGTATGCTTTGCGGAGCCCCAAGGGCTCCACAGTGCACACATTGAGAATCACTGCTTTAATGTGATCTTTATAAACTCTCCTTTTAGTCTGCAATTTCTAGAAAAACATTATTTTGCTATTCGTGTCTGGTGCCCAATTAAATCAGGTTGGAATCATGGGTAGGATGGGGTAGGGTGGCTGGAGGGTGGGACAGGTTGTTTGATTATTATGTAATTCTGAAACCATGACATCACCATTTAAAAAAACCCTCAAGTTCTGAGATTCTCAACTCAATAGCGTGTGTGAGTTACATTTCATTGACATTGTATTATTTTATTACATTTTAATAAATGCAGTGGTCCCTCCACATTTGCCAGGGTGAGGACCACCTCACTAGTTCACTCGGTCTTCTGGGCAGGCAGAAGGGGTTCAAATGGGGCAACTGTGATGCCACAGATGGATGAGATGTGTATGGGAAAGGGGATTGCAAAAGAAGTCATCCTCCTCCAATCATTCATCCATCCATTGACTCACTGGAGCAGACAGACTGGCAGGAAGGGGACTGGATGGGAGATTTGTGCCCTCCAATCAATCACTTGCTTGGAGGCCCCCATGGCGCAATGGGTCAAACCCTTGTGCCTGCAGGACTGCTGGCCAAAAGGTCAGCGATTCGAATCCAGGGAGTGTGTGAGCTCCCATCTGTTAGCTCTAGCTTCTCATGCAGGCACATGAGAGAAGCCTCCCAAATGATGACAAACACCCAGATATTCCCTGGGCAATGTCCTTGCAGGCTACCAATTCTCTACACCAGAAGCGACTTGCAGTTTCTCAAGTTGCTTTTGCCATGAAAAAAAATCACTTGCTGGCTCACTGACTGATTCAGTGGGATGGGCAGGAGAAAGTAGATTGGATGGGGAGAGGGTGAACAGATGTGCACTGGTCTCCAGGGCTGATGGAGGGCACAGGATGGGGAAGGGGGAAATGTAAGAGTTATCAAAGCTTTTTCCCATTACCTTTGCAGTATTAACCAGTACACCACCTGCCTTCCTTCTATGTATATAGATATGTAGATGTGTCTGTCAGGAGAAGCCTCCTCATTCAGTTTAGGATACAACATTTAAAGTTCCAATGTCTGTTCACTCACTCAAGCGGAAGGGGATTAGATTTAGTCATTTGCAGCTGTTCTATATTCATGATGACTACTTAGACATACCCAAGATCCAAGTCCCGAGACTCATAGCCAGACCTTAAAATCGAGGATCCCTAACAGAGGAGGCAATATCATTCTGTATACAAGCATTCCCAGAGTTACAAACAGCCAATTTACAAATGACCCATTGTTAAGAACGAGGGTAAGACAACCGGAAATTAGAGAAATTAACTCCGGAAAGAATTTTCATGGGGAAAATGCATCTCCACTGAAGTTTTATCACCAATCCTTGTTTCCACAACAAGCCACATTTTTCAAAATCCAAATATCACATGGACAGCGAAACAAACACAAAGGGGGTGTTAACCCTTCCCTTTGCTATCCAAAGCTTATATATATATATATATATATATATATATATATATATATATACACACACACACACACTGTGTATATATATATATATATATATATATATAGAGAGAGAGAGAGAGAGAGAGAGAGAGAGAGAGAGAGTTTTGACTGGAGTTACACATAAAAACTTACCTGTTCCAACTTACAAATTCGCTTAAGAACAAAACTATTGAACCTATCTTGTCCGTAATGTGGGGGCAGTTTAGTCTTGCTTTACAACAGCATTTGCACAGCACCATGTTATCACCTAAAATAGGGCTATGCGGTAAATTCTGATTTCTGTATCTTTTGAGGAGGGCTGTGTCTTTCAGAAACAATGGAGACAATGATTAGAACAATACAAGTAAACCCAGTGTGCCATAGGTTTTCCTCCCACACTTTAGGTAGAGTTTCATCATCTTTCCTCACTTCACCCAGTACCTACTGCCAGCTATGCAAGGTGGAGATTTCCACAACGTATGTGGCCATTTGCAGGAAAGAAATTACACATTACACTTTCTCAATGAGGTGTGTGAGTCTACACCCTGTTGAAAGTTATCAATAGAATCCACTGGAGACAGAGAATCAGTTTCCATTACAATAAAGACTGACAGCTTCAAGATAAAAAAAAGGTGTATGACTCTCCAAAGCCTTTTAATTACACTTTTCTGATAACATCAGTTGCAACTGCTACGGTAGGTCAGAATTAGTCGCTTTTCCAAGACAATACTTGTTACATGTTTCACTGTAACAGCTACCCTCAAATTGAATGTGAGCGGTGTAATTTTGCTGAATGTGGAAAACCTTTTGTTAGAGGGTCCTGCTGTTGTTGTGTCTTCAAGATATTTCCAACTTGTGTTGACCTTAAGGCAGGGTTTTCTTGACAAAATTTGTTCAGAGGCACGATTTGCCCAAGGGTACCCAAGAGATTGCCATGGTCAAGCAGGAATTCAAGCCCTGATCTTTGGTAGATCTCTATGGGCAGTATGCATCTGATTTTCTGAGTTTTGCCTATTCTTGTTGGAAAAGTTGCTCCATCTCTGTAAGACTGGATGAGGAACATTGGTGAACAACTCCAAATTTTGCCCTCAACTGGATTGACTGGGCCATTCTAAGAGCTTTGAGTTCTTGATTTTAGACACTCCAGTGTTACCTCTGGCTTTGTGTTTAGGGACATTTCTTTCTAGAAAGTATGCCTCTTCCTCGGTCCCAGTCTCAGATCCCTTGCAGACTAAAATGTTCAACCATTCACCTGCCAATCAGTCATGACCAACTTATCTGCTGCTGTCAAGATTCTGAATTGGTATAGATAAGACCTTTATTTGATCAATGGCTTTCCTCTCACCACTTTTCCATAAATCTCTGCTTGCAGAAAACTTGGGTGACAGCTGACCTAAGTCCTTCCACATAGATGTATAAAATCCACATCAAACTGGATTGCAGAGCAGTGTGGACTCAGATAATCCAGTTAAAATGATTCTGGGTTATATGGCTGTGTGTTATATGGCTTAAGGACAGTTTCTTCCACCTCCATCCAGCTGCTTCAGAATTACCATTGACCACTTGTCCCCGTCCGTCGTGTCCCCCCCCCCACACACACACTTTGATTACAGGTAATTACAAGCACAATATTTTAAATGATCTTTGTGTATTAAACAAATTTTGGGTATATTGAACTATCTCAACCACCCAGTTTTCGATTTTGGAGGATTTCAGAATTTGGCTTTCTGCATAAAGGGGTCTCATACTGTACTACTTTCCTTATGCGGTCACTCACAGCCTTCCTACTCTACAGTACTGCTGTATTTTGTAGTAATTAATGCCTGAGGGATGGTCAAAATCTGTATTTTTTCTTAAGCAATCCAATCCTGACTAGTGCATTTCCATATATTTAATCTAGGCTCGCCTGCATATCTTCTTGTACTGAATGATGTTGAAAATATGCTCTTCAACAAACTCCAAGGCCTTCCAGAAACAGGTATATTCTATCTCAGGCATAGACAAACTTTGGCTCTCTGGGTGTTTTGGACTTCAACTCCCGGAAATACCAGCCACCTTACAGGATGTTGGGAATTGTGGGAGTTGAAGTCCAAAATACCTGTAGAGCTGAAGTTTGCCTATGCCTGTTCTATCTGAAATCATGTGGCACTAAGACTGCATACAAGTATACCTCAGTGAACTACTTACGTGACTTCTGAAAGCCATAGGTTATAGCACATCTTATGTAGGTGTGTCACAGCATAGGGTGGGAGTAAACACTATTGTTACCAATATATGCCTGATTGATCCTGTTTAATTACCAATTGTGCCAAATTATTTTGCAATTTCATAGTAATAAATAACTCATGTACATCAATTATTATGAATGCTAATTCAATCAATTTCAATACATAGCTGTAACACTGTAAAGAAGCAGGCAAGTACATTTTGTTTTACCTTAACAAGATTTATGAGCATTTATTTTACACAATCTGTAGCCCATTTATCAGTCTAATAATACAGAACAAACCCTAGGATTTCAACCTTTCATTACTTGAGATCTGCTAATAAATATCTAGCTTCACCAATATTGTGAACAACCAAAAATTGTGCAAACTCCACTGAAAAGTTTATTGTATTCCCCATTGTTTTCTGCGGAAAATATTAAAAAAATTAATTTATTTAGCAAGGAGCAAGATTTTGAAATGGTTTATTGTCACAAGCAATCTAATATTGTTATATCATTGTTATAATTTATCATAGAGAAAATAAGAGGAAATTAGCTAGTTCTAAGCAAATAAAGCAGATGAAACAATCCCTTTAAACTAAACAGGATAAAAAAATCTAACTGTCTCAAATGACATAGTAAATTTATGTATTTACTGTATTTGTATCCTGTCTTCCTCTACCCCAAAGGTATTATAATTTATTGTTATAATAAATAAAGAACAACACTCAAACACAGGGGAAGTCCAGACAAGAAACAATCAGGTACAGCTAATCATCTCTCAACATGATCAGAAAGGGAATCGAAAATAGGTCGGCAAATGTTGTATTGCCTCTCTACAAATCTATGGTGAGGCCACATTTGGAGTACTGTGTACAATTCTGGTCTCCGCACCTTAAGAAGGATATAACGGAACTGGAAAAGGTACAGAAAAGGGCAACAAGAATGATCCAAGGGATGGAGCGGCTCCCTTATGAAACCAGGTTGCAACGCCTTGGTCTTTTCAGCCTCGAAAGACGGCGTTTAAGAGGTGACTTGATCGAAGTGTATAAAATCATGCATGGGATAGAAAAGGTGAATAAAGAAAAATTATTTTCTTTGTCACAAAACACTAGGACTAGAGGGCACTCCCTGAAGCTCCAAGGTAGGAAAATTAGGACTAATAAAGGGAAATATTTCTTCACCCAGAGGGTCATTGGGTTATGGAACTCACTTCCAGAAGAGGTTGTGACAGCTGTCAGCCTGAACAACTTCAAGGCAGGATTAGACAGATTCATGGATACCAAGTGTATCGGTAGCTACTGAAAAGGACATTCAAGTGCCACCTCGGAGTTGGTTGAGGTAGGCAGGATTTCCCTGGGTACTGGTTGTGGGGGGTCGGGAGCAGGTCAGGGTTTTGCCCTCCCTTCTGCTCGAGATCCCCGTGTACAACTGGTGGGCCACTGTGTGATACAGAATGCTCTTCTTATGTTCTTAACAAAGGATTCTCCCAGCCAGTAATAAGCCACACCTAAAAACTGTCAGGCCATCAAATGCTAATCAAGGTGGCCAATTGAAACATTCACACCTAGCTCCGACAGACAAGAGTTCTTGCTCCCACCCTGGACATTTCATAGATATAAACCCAATTTTCCTAGTTTTCAACAGACCTCACAACCTCTGAGGGTGTCTGCCATAGATGAAGGCGAAACGTCACGAGAGAATGCTTCTAGAAAATGGCCATATAGCCAAAAAAAACCTACAATAACCCAGTGATTTCATCCATGAAAGCCTTCGGCAATACAATTAATATTATTAAATTAATTTCCAAGCCTAATGTTCCAAGCTCTAAGCTAGCATAGCCAATGGTGAAAACGTCTAGCAGTTGTAGCCCAGGAGCATCTGGAAGGCTATGTGATTTCCACCCCTGATTTAAAGCATTTTATCCCATCCTTTAGCCAAAAGGTTTTCCAGAATAGATGCATAAGAAATTAGTGAGAAGGTCTTCATGTCACTCAGGCATACAATGCAAATTACATACAAGGAAAGGGAGATTGGAAGGAAGAAGGCAAATTAATTAATTCTAATTATATAATTATAATACTCATAATGTGTACCATCTAGCCCCAGGCATAATGGAGAAACACCTGGTTGTTGCACTTATATTGTATGTTCCTGCAATTGGCATGTTAATTGTATACGATGAAGTGCTCAATCAATCAATCAATCAATCAATCTTATGCCATCTCTCCAATTGTTCAAGAGTGTGAACTTCATGTTTAGGCTTGGGTCCCATCTCCAATATATCTCACAATATGACAGGTATTCCAGAAAACAGATATTCCAGAAAACCCATGTGTGACAATATTTTTGTACTGGATTTCTCTTGTACAGGGAGTGAACAATTTTCTGAAAACACATTGCTGCAAAGGTTTTCCAGACCAATAAGGATAGCTAGAAAAATCTGGGCCATTTACTTATAATACTTTCTCTCATAAAAATGGGGCATCCTGAGTATAATGATAGAAATAAAGCCTTAACATTACCAACATTTTGACCTTCCCTTGTATGGCTCAGACAACAGTAAACTCTCACTTTTGAAGTTTTTAATTCTCATTTTATCTTTCCCAAATCAACCATGTGGGAACCATAACTCATGAAACTTTTCAGTTCTCATCAAACCTCAAGAAATCACTATCTTTTGTGAGATCTATTAGTCAACCTACTGACCTTCCAACAGATCACACCCAAATATGCTAAATTTGGGGAAAAAATGGCCTGGAAGAAAGAGCAAAAAAGCCCACTGTCTCAAATTAAGTGACGGAAAGACAAAAAACATTGTATATCCACAAGCTCTGCAGAACGCCAGCAACACCACACACCGACAACTCCACAGGACTTCAACATCCCACCCACCAGAACCCACAACGACACAGCCATGACCCCACCAAGACCGTAAGTAACATCAATTCCAACCCTTACATACTCAGACTTCTTCGCATCTCCTAAATAGGGCACAGCAACGCGTGCCGGGTACAGCTAGTATCCTATATAAATTAGTCCTAACACAATAGATATCTGTGGCACAAGTGTATTTCACAACACAAAGACCATTTAGATTGGGAATGAGAGATAAAACAATCCATTTCACAGTGCAAGCTTTCTGTTGAAGTAAAGCAGCAGTGAAGGGCCTTCCAAGAGAAGTTCAGTAAGCTTCTTCTATGACACCCATAAATATTATCTCAATCATAGAATTATAGAGTTGGAAGAGACCTCATAAGCCATCCATCCAACCCCATTCTGTCAAGAAGCAGGAAAATCACATTCAAAGCACGCCTGACAGATGGCCATCCAGCCTCTGTTTAAAAGCCTCCATAGAAGGAACCTCCACCACACTTTGGGGTAGAGAGTTCCACTGCTGAACAGCTTTCACAGTCAGGAAGTTCTTCCTAATGTTCAGATGGAATCTCCTTTCCTGTAGTTTGAAACCATTGTTCCGCGTCCTAGTCTCCAGAGCGGCAGAAAACAAGCTTGCTCCCTGATTTCAGGGGTCACAAGGAAATCCCTGATGGTCACAAGACTGGCCTGGGCTGTTGTGAACAAGCGTCTGCAAGTGATGTCACAGGCAGCCACTGTGTGATCACTGGGTCACCTAACAACAGGCAAGAATTACAGAGGTAGCTTAGTCAGACATATAGGGCTGCACAAGAAGCAGTACAAGGGCATTTAAATCACTCACTGGGAAATCAGAATGGAAGGTAGAGGTCAAGAAGTGAGAGAAGCAGGAAAGCAAGGAGTCAGCAAAATACAGAGATTGTGGAATACAGCAACTCCAGCTGCAAACAATCCAGTATTTAGCCGTACCAAAAGAGACAGGAAAGAGGAAAACTGGAATGGTGGGGGAATAAGCTGACATTTGGAAAGGAAACCAGGTAAGAGTTTTGGGGGGCATAAGGGAGTGTATAGTAGATGGGAATGAGAGCTTGTAGGAACAGAGCTGGATTCCTTGTCCTCCTCCTCCTCCTCCTCCTCCTCTCTCTCTCTCTCTCTCTCTCTATATATATATATATATATATCTCAAAGTATGTGTGTATGTAGGTTTGGTTATTGGTTTGTACCACAAAAGCTCCTTCATGACTTGATGGATCTGGACCAAATTTGATATATACATTTCATTATCCAACTTAAACTAATCAAGGGGTTTTAACTTTTGAAAAATTCTATCCCTTTTATGACCAGAACAAAGGAAAAGGAAATTGGTTGTTGCTAGGATATATATATATAGGTATGGGAGGAAAGAAGAGGAAAAAGAAAGAGAAAAGGGTAAGAAAGGAAGGGGGAAGGAAGGGAGGAATGAAGAAGAAATGCCCCAAAGACAGCCTGCCTACCCTTGCCAGAGTCTTGCATGGGGACATTGTGAAGTAGGCCTTCTCAGAGCTGCTGGAGAAGGGAGAAAGCAGGGGAGTGGGAGTGGCCCCTCTGACACCCAAGCAAAAGTAACTAGCCTAAAACGAGAACAAAAAAGATCGTGCTCAATGCCCCTACAAATATCCTGAAATTCCAAGACTTAAGAATGCTTCAGCGGAATGTTGATGTCAACTTGACATTTCTGCACTCAGGCAACCAGAACTTGATGATGAGACTCAAGACAGAATCCAGAATTTCAAGAAGTGAAGGAGGCGTAGGAGTCAAAACCTATGATTACAAGAATTAAAAACTCTATGATAACTCTCTACCTACATTTTAATAATAGGTTCCTTGTACTGTTTTTGGTCTGAAATAATATTAAATATGTGCTAATTATTATTATGGGTGAAACAAAATATAAACATAATAGCTAAGGGGCAGTTTACAAGATCACGCAAAGGAAAAAATTTGCAACTCTTCCTACCAACATACCTTTCCACTCCTTTGCCTCTAGAAGTGATGAAGTGTCACTTCTGGTCATCATTTTATAGGGGAGATGAAGGGAAAATACTGCATTTTGGCACACTCAGGGAGGTCTGTAGCCCAGGGCAATTGAAATATCATAAAACATTGTGACTGCTCTACAAAGGTGGGGAAAACCTTTCAGCCTGAGGGCTGAATTTAGTTTCAGACAAGTTCTCAGGGCCAACATTCCAGTGCTGTGTGTGGGCTACAGAGAAAAGGATTGGGACCAATTTGCACTTAAATTTGGGAGTAAATTTGGGAGTAACAAAGGCTTGGCCACACCATTTTAAGCTTTTGACTTCTCTCTCTCTCTCTCCTCTGGCATTACTTCGCAAATGAAGATTC
Organism: Anolis apletophallus; assembly: GCA_030556195.1. Taxonomy (NCBI): domain Eukaryota; kingdom Metazoa; phylum Chordata; class Lepidosauria; order Squamata; family Anolidae; genus Anolis; species Anolis apletophallus. The sequence continues at coordinate 30,881,777 of JARBWK010000006.1, read as the reverse complement.
TTAAGGACTCACCCCATGCTTTTTACAAGCGCTTTTATAACTAAAAAAAGCCAACCCAAGATAGGCAAGTCCGGTTGCAGAAAGCACAGCAGAAAGTCTTCTTAGGTGATGTTGTCTCCAAGTTCTTTCTGCGTTGTCGTTTCTCTTCGAGACCTGTTTGGCGTGTCTTCTCGAAAGAGGCCGCAGCATTGTGGATAGTGCGTCTCCATGCCTCCTGATGTGAGGCCAGGGTGGACCATTGTTGGTGATCAATCTGGCCGAGCCTGAGATGTTGTTTCAGGGAGTCCCAATATCTCTTTTTTGGGGTGCCTTTCTTGCACTGACCTGTGGCGAGTTCACCATAGAGTAGTATCTTTGGGAGGCGGTGGTCCTCCATCCTAGAGATGTGCCCTGCCCAGCGCAGCTGTGCTTTCAATAGCATGGCCTCAATGCTGGTGATCACTGCTTGTTCAAGGACAGCAACATTCATCACATAGTCAGTCCAGTGTACATTTAGAATTGAGCGAAGACAGCACTGATGAAAGTGTTCAAAGAATTGTAGGTTTTGGCAATAGGTGACCCATGTTTCAGACCCAGAAAGGAGAATAGAAAGTACAATAGCTCTGTTCACACTGGTTTTTGTGCTTTGCCTCAGGTGTTTGTTACTCCAGACTCTTTTGTGAAGCCTTCCAAATGCACTATATGCCTTTGCTAATCTGTGATCTATCTCTTCGTCAATCTTGGCATCTGAAGAGATGATGCTTCCCAGGTAGGTGAACTGCTGAACGGACTTAAGCACAGATTTGCCTATGCTGACGTGGGGATGATGGTGTTCTTTCTGTGGTGCGGGCTGGTAGAGAACTTCCGTTTTCTTCAGGCTGACTTCCAGCCCAAACAGTTCTGCAGCTGTTGCAAAGTATGTGCAAAACCTAGGAAGTAATCAAATCACAAAGAAGAGGGAATGACCCTCTGCGACATCCTAAAAGGCCAGATGGGGACATTAGGATGGAGAAATTCAGTCTCAGAGCTGGAGATTCCCATTTCAACTTTAAAATATAGCATGTAAATAAAACTAACCATTACTAATTTCATGCTCAGCTAAGAGTTGGTAAGTTATGATATGTGTGCATGCGCGCACGTATGTGTGTGCATGTGCCTGTCTAATCAGACTAGGATATATCAAGGCTTGTTAGCTCCCAGCCATAGATAGTGGCTAACTTGACAGGACAAAAAGTTGTCATGACTGGTGTTGTAGATTACTTGTTGCCACTAAATCTGGAACTTCCACATGATCTAAAGAACATTTCAGCCTTGTTTGTTCAGGTAGCCCATTAGTCTTATATAATTAACACTGGCCCTTCATATGCTTGCACAGAAATATTCCTGGACTTTTGAAAAATGAGATGTCAGGAAGTGGATTCTGAACCTCTAAAGCGCAAAACAGCCATGCCCTTGCTTTTAGTAATATTAACAGCCAATAAGAGCCACTGAATGAAGAATCAAAAGCTAACTTTTGAGCATTTAAAAATTAACAAAAATGCCTATCAAATCACATATACAGAGTTTTAATTGCTAGTTCACATGATATCTATCTAGTATCTATCTCTCTTTCTTTCTTTTACTGTGAAATATAGACAGACATTATTCTGAGATTTCTATCTTTACATCTCAAAATAAATATTGATTTAGATACTATGCACGTTACTGGAAGAAAGATTGTACAGCCCAACAATTTTGTTTCCTGGTGTCTTGGGCTTTTAAGCCTGTTTCTGAGATTATTTGGGGTGCTGATTCAAAAACTTGCATTGGTAGACTGCACTAGGTCTAGTTTCTTAGATAAGGTTATGCATTTTTTAATGCACTGACAAAATCTCTGTTTTCCTAACAGATCAGATATAACAGGTTATTTAGTCTTAACACCTGAAACCATTGCCAAGCATATAATCTGGTTGTATTTCACAAGAGAAGATTATATTCTAAATTGTTTTTGGCTCTTCTCTGAAAGGTCATGCTTTTTTTTTTAAAAAAAGTTACAATCTTCTAAGAGGCTTTGAATGCCATTTGCAAAATTGTGTGTTGGCCAGTGTTATTAGCCGCTCCACCGGCCAAAAAAATTATCTTGGGGTTCAGATTTAAATCAGGGGCGGACAAAGTGCAAACCTTCAGATATTGTTGAATGGCAGTTTCCAGCATTCCTGATTGACTTGGGCTCTTTTCTTGCCTTCTGTTCCTGTATCAAAGAAGAGAGAGGGCTTCTCCGTGGTTGCTCCTTCTCTCTGGAACTCCCTTCCCTTTGAACTTAGAACACCCCCTCCCCTCTTTTAAAAAACAATATGTACTTATGCTCCATAGCCTATGGAGAGGGTGATGAGTAATGTTATCCTGTCCAACTTACCTATCTGAATGTATCTCCCTCTATGAACCAGTTCGTAGATTAAGATGTTTCAAGGAAGTCCTGCTCTTGACCCCACTGGTCTCACAGGTACGGCTGATGGGGACGAAGGACAGGGCCTTCTCAGTGGTGGCCCCATGGCATGGAACTCTCTCCCAAGTGATATCAGATTGGCCCCCTCCCTCCTGATCTTTAGGAGACAGCTAAAGATCTGGTTGTGGAACCAAGCATTCTGCCCATCATAGGAATATTTAAAGTTAATGTTGAAAGTGCAATGACCCAGGACTGTTTACAGACAATGGCTATGTCTTTGTGTGATATGCAATGTTATTTTATGTGATGTGTTTAATATTTAATGTTTTATCAGGAGAGGGTCAATTTTGATGTTTTATACTGTTTTTTTATTGATGGCATTGAATTGTTGCCAACAGTGTGAATTGCCCTGAGTCCTGTTCGAGGTTAAAAAGGGCTGTAAACAAATACTGTAAATAAATAAATAAATAATCCCTCTCCGATCCAAACAATGTCCTTGTTAAGGGTATGCACATCCTGAGAGCCACTTTCATATCTATATCTTCTATTTGTATATCTTATATTTAAACAGTATTTACTGCTCACGTACTTTATGCGGCCTGATCGCCATCTTCTCCATGGGGTCTACTTTTATCTGTGTTTTAATCTATTATTGTTGTTATTATTTTTAGAGTGTTGTGTTTTTATGACTGTATGCGGCATTGAATGTTTACCTTTTGCTTTTGAAGCAGCCTTGAGTCCATTCCGGGAGAGAGGGCAGGTTAGAAGTTTTGTTGTTGTTGTTACTGTTGTTATCAAAGTTCAGGTTTCCAATTTGTGATGCATGGTTGTAAAAGTTAGCAGTGGAAAAAAGACAGACAAGATAAGGATCCACTCATTTGAAATGTGCTGCTGGAGGAAAGTTCTACAGATAACGCTGTTAAAAAGATGAGAAATAAATGTGTCTCCGAGCAAATCAAGTCTTAACTGACACAAGCCAACTGAAATACGAAATCTTCTAAAACTGTCCACATGGGTGGAGTTGAGCTCTTTCTGGTATGCAAACTTCATTCCATGTACACAGTTATGAAAGGCATTGTAGGAAATTACCTTCTGGCTGTGTATATTTGAAACAGCATCAAGCTTCTCTCTCGTTTCCTTTGTGCTGTCTCCATTCTGCCAGTTTGCATCTTGAGGATCAGAACAATCATTAACTTGCATGGAATTACTTTCAGGCTCTGTGTATAATAAGAGGCATATATGAAAGAAACACCATCCCCTTCATTCAAGAAAAGTCATACATGCAAAGATGGGTTTGACTTTGAAGGAGCTGGGAATAGCCACGGCTGACACAAAGCTCTGGTGTGGGTTGGTCCATGAGGCCACGAAGAGTTGGAAGCAACTAAGCCAGTGGTTCCCAAACTTTTTTGGCCTACCGCCCCCTTTCCATGAAAAAATGTACTCACCGCCTCCCTAGAATTTTTTTTATTAAAAAAATGTAATAGCAATTAAACAGAAAGATATATGTATTAATGCAGTAGTTATCAACCTTTCTAATGCCGTGAGCCCTAAAAGTTCCTCATGTTGTGGTGACCCCATCCATATTTGTGTTGCTACTTCATAAATAATTTTCCTACTCTTCTAAATTCTAATGCAAATATCTAATATGCAGGATGTATTTTCATTGTTACAAATTGAACATAATTAAAGCATAGTGAGTAACCACAAAAACATTTGGGAGTTGCAGCTGCTGGGATTTATAGTTCACCTACAATCAAAGAGCATTTTGAACTCCCAACAGCAATGGATTTGAACTAAACTTGAGCAATAGAGAATACTGGACCTTGGAAATTGGGAGCTGCTTGCATTTTCCTTCATGCCATGGCCATCTCCCAAGAGGCGCCTGTAAACGCTGCAGCAACTCAGGGGGAGTTTGCAAACGTGGAGGCTTTCCTTCTCCGCTGGACCAACTGGCAGGCACACACTCGCAAGCGCGCAACTGTCTCAGCCTGCCAGTTGGAATCCCCATGCAGGCGTTGCCTGGAAACTGCAGCAAGCACCCCCTTCCTCTCCTCAACTCCGCCCACGGCGCAGTCCCTTATCGCCCCTTCCTTCCAAGGGTCCCATTGGATTCCTTCCAATCCAACGGGTCCCTTGGAAGGAAGGGGTGATACAGGACTGCGCTGTGGGTGGAGTTGAGGAGAGGAAGGGGACGCATGCTGCAGTTTCAAGCAGCGTCTGCATGGGGTTTCCAACTGGCAGGCGCACACTCGTGCGCTTGCAAGTTGGAATCCCGCCACCGTCCTCTTACAGAGCTTCAGTGCCCCCCAAATTCTCCTGAGCCTCCCACCGCCCCCTTGGATTGCCTCACCGCCCACTAGGGGGCGGTACCGCCCAGTTTGGGAACCACAGAACTAAGCGAATAAACAAGGCCTCACAAAATCCGGAAAACACCTCGAAATCCGAAACACTTCTGGTCCCAAACATTTATGAGAAGGGTTACTCATCCTGGATGACTAAACATGAAGCTGCTTTGGATCAATTGTGAGATAGCATGACTCATTAGAACAGGCACTAATTAGTTATTGGCAAAGTGGGAGACTGCAGTACAAGTGGGTAGACTCAATCCACTCATCAATTTCTTTACAAATCAGTGTTCTAATAATGATCAACATGGCTTTGAGCAATCTAGCAGGGCTGTTATTATCGAAGTGGGCTGCTGTGAGTCTTCCAGGCTGTATGGCCTTGTTCAAGAAGCATTCTCTCCTGATGTTTCGCCCACATCTATGGCAGGCATCCTCAGAGGTTGTGAGGTCTGTCGGAAACTAGGCAAGTGAGGTTTATATACCTGTGGAGTGTCCAGGGTGGGAGAAAGTACTCTTGTCCGTTTGAGGCGGGTGTGAATGCTGCAGTTGGCCACCTTGATTAGAATTGAATGGCCTTGCAGTTTCAAAGCCTGGTTTATTTATTTATTTATTATTTATTTCCATCATTTCTACCCTGCTTCTTCTCAACCCCCGAGGGGGGACTCAGAGCAGCCTAACTACGGCAACGATTCGATGCCACATAGTATACATATAATAAAAGCAAAGTTAAGAATAAAATACATTAAAATACAGCTAGAATTAAAATACATAAAAATATAATTAACATTAAAATGCATCATGTACATTCACAACAGTTAAAACAGTATTCCATCCATAAGCATTAGGTCTTGTCCACCAGATTGCCATCTCAATCCAATCAAAGTGCTGTATCGTGCTAAAGTGCAAACGCTTGGTCCCATAACCAGGATTTCACTTTTTTCTGAATACCAGGAGGGATGAAGCTGATCGAATATCAATAGGGAGTGCGTTCCACAGACGGGGAGCCACCACCGAGAAGGCCCTATCCCTCGTCCCCACCAACCGCCTTTGAGATGTAGGCGGGAGCGAGAGCAGGGCCTCCCCGGATGATCTTAAGGTACAGAATGGGACGTAGCGGTTGATGCGTTCGGACAAGTAAGCTGGGCCAGAACCGTATAGAGCTTTAAAGGTCAAGACCAGCACTTTGAATTGAGCTCGGAATTGGACAGGCAGCCAGTGGAGCTGACACAACAGGGGGGTGGTATGCAGGGGCGGCCCCGGCGATTCTGCCACCTACGCGGTCGTGTAGAGCGTCATCGGCTGGGAGGGGCACCATCGGCTGGGAGGGGGGCTGCCGCGCCGACTCCGCGCCCCCACCGCCGCCGCACTGCCCTGCGCTGCCATCCGCGCACGCGCAGAAGCACCTACAGGCGCTATAGCGCCTGTAGACGTTTCTGCGCACGCGCAAACGTCCGCGCACTCGCTCCCGAGTGCCTGCCGCTTTGGAGCCAGCGTGCATGCGCAAAACCTGCACTGCACGCATGCATGCTGGCTCCAGCGGCAGGCGCTTGGGAGCGAGTGCGCTTGCGTGGACGTCGCGCGTGCGCAGAAACATCTACAGGCGCTATAGCGGTTGTAGGTGCTTCTCGCGTGCGGCTTGCCGGCAGCGCAGGGAGGCGCGCGCGCAGAAAGGTGCGCCGCGGAGGTGTGCCGCGGCCGATGGGGTTGGTTGCGGCGGCAGCGTGGCGGTGTGGGCGTGGCGGCGGTAAGTGACGCGGCGGCGGGGGGGGCGACAAAATTTTCTTTGCGTACCCCCCCAAATTAGGTCAGGCCGCCCCTGGTGGTATGCTCCCTGTATGTAGCTCCCGTTAGTAGTCTGGCTGCCGCCCGTTGGACTGATTGCAGTTTCCGAACTGTCTTCAAAGGCAGCCCCATGTAGAGTGCGTTGCAGTAATCTATTCGGGATGTGACCAGAGCGTGGACGACCGTAGCTTCTTCCTTTCTGTTCTCCACCCATGAAAGCCTTCGAGAACACAAATCGAAGTGTCTTGGAAGTCGCCTGCAGAAGGGCCATTCAGAAGAGCCTCCTGCTTGCCAGGCCTCATCCTTCCTGGCCTCCCTGAGAGGATGCTCCTGAGTGGCGCGCCTTCTTCCCGTTGCTAGGCGACGGCCTCCTCTCTCTCTCTCTCACCAGAGGACCCTCGGCCGCGCGGCTCTCACCCCGCCATCGGAAGCGGGCCTCCCCTTGGCTGCCTGGGCGCGGCGTCACGCGCTCGCCCGCCGGCCCGCTCCTCAGCGGCGCAGCCATTGGGCCCCGCGTCCTCTGGCCACGCGGCGTCATTTTCTCACACCATCGCCCCCCCTCCGAGGCCTCCCCTCGCGCCGATGATTGGCCGGAAGAGGGAGGGGGCGGGCTCGGGCGCGCCGGCCTCCCATTGGGCGCGGCCGCTCTGCCGCTCACAGGCTTCCTCCGGCTGAGGGCTTGGTTTAAAGGCGCGCCTCCAAGGCGAGTGGAAACCACACCGAGTGGAGCGCCGAGGAGCCAGCCGCTTAATGTATGTACTGTGTGCCTGTGCATATCTATCTAGTTGTGTGTCTGTACTTGGGTGTATGTGTATATATATGTGTGTATGGGACGCTATATATATATATTGTGTGTGTAGATATATACACGCACACACACACACAAGCTGTCCCCTGTCACGTGTTGCTGTGGCCCAGTCTGTGTATATGTGTGTGCGTATATATGTGTGTATATGTGGTTTTGCGAATGCGTTGTAATGTATTATTTATTTTTTGGCTTTTTAAGTCTCACTGTGTTTTTCATTGTTTTTATGAATGATGTGTGTGTGTGTGTATCTCAATTCAGGCCTGGGCTAACTTGGGTGTGTATCTATATATCTACACACACACATACAGATACATACTAAATATGTGTGTGTATGGGACTATGTGTGTGTGTATGGGACTATGTGTGTGTGTGTGTGTGTGTGTGTATGGGACTATATTATATATATACACACACTATGTGTGTATGTGTGTGTGGAACTATATTATATATATACACACACACACATACCAGGCCTGGGCAAACTTCAGCTCCCACAATTCCTAATAGCCATCCATGTATGTATATATACTTGGCTGTGTATGTATCTATATATCTACACACACATATATACACATACATACTAAATATATGTGTGTATGGGACTATGTGTGTGTGTATGGGACTATATGTGTGTGTGTGTATGGGACTATATATGTGTGTGTGTATGGGACTATATATGTGTGTGTGTATGGGACTATATATGTGTGTGTGTGTATGGGACTATATATGTGTGTGTGTATGGGACTATATGTGTGTGTGTGTATGGGACTATATATGTGTGTGTGTATGGGACTATATATGTGTGTGTGTATGGGACTATATATGTGTGTGTGTATGGGACTATATATGTGTGTGTGTCTATGGGACTATATATGTGTGTGTCTATGGGACTATATATGTGTGTGTGTCTATGGGACTTATATATATATATATACATATTTATTTATTTATTATTCCATCTTGTATTCCGCTCCTCCCTGCAGGCTCGGGGCAGATAACAGCATATAAAATAGGCTGGCATGTGACATCCATGCAGCCATACAATAAAATACAGACATAAAACGCAACATCACAATTTGAGACATAAAATAAAATACAATGGCATTCCCTGGCCAGGGTACCGATTACATACACACACACACACACACACACACACACACACACACACACACACCAGGCCTGGGCAAACTTCAGCTCCCACAGTTCCTAATAGCCATCCATGTATGTATATATACTTGGGTGTGTATGTGTGTGTATGTATATATCTACACACACATATATACACATACATACTAAATATGTGTGTGTATGGGACTATATATATGTGTGTGTGTATGGGATTATACACACACACACCAGGCCTGGCCAAACTTCGGCCCTCCAGGTGTTTTGGACTTCAACTCCCACAATTCCCAATAGCAACACATATGTGTGTATGTATGTGTGTGCGCGCGTGTGGGATGTTATAATTTTATGTGTGATTATATATAAGTTCTGCAGAGAATTGGGGAGGGGGTTGGGTTGTAATGCATGAGGTTTAATGTGTTATGTATATAGATGTATATGCAAATAAATTTATAGACACACCCTAATATCTGTGGTAATTGTTTGAGGAGCAAGTAAACACATATTATATTGGGAATATTATAATAGTGAGCTGGAAATTCCATCTTAACTTATCATTTTATGTCGGGTGTTCACATTGATTGTCATCCTTGTGAAGCAATGCATTGTGGAAGCACTTAAGTTGCAAAACTCACACTTTTCTCTCATAATACTATACTATCTCTCTGCTATTGGAATCTGTTAAGTGGGTTGGGGAGGGAACTGTACAACCCCCCACTCCCAATTATAAGGTGTGTATATGGTTTGGACTTGCTGTATTTGTTAGCCTTGAAGATATAACAATATTCATCTCATAAAGACTAGTATTGCTGTTTCGTTACATTTTAGTGGTGGATTGGGTGTTGGACTAAGACCTTGGAGACCACAGTCTGAATCTCCATCTAGACATAGAAACTGACTGGAAATGCTGGGTATGCTACAATCTCTCAGCTTCAGAGGAAAGCAAACCCCCTCTAAGCCCTATATCTCAGGATCTGATCCCAGATTTTATGTGTGTGAGAGGAACAACTTGAGAAACTACAAGTTGCTTCTGATGTGAGAGAATTGGCCGTGTGTAAGGATGTTGCCCAGATGTTTGATGTCCTTGCAAAGGAAGCTGGAGCTGACATATGGGAGCTCATCTCGCTCCCTGGATTCGAATCACTGACCTTTTGGTCAGCAGTCCTGCCAACACAAGGATTTAACCCATTGTGCCACTAGGGTCCCCAGATTATCTGCTTTGAACTGGATTATATGAGTCTACACCACCAGATAGTCCAGTTCAAAGCAGAATATCTGTATTTTATATGGCAGTGTAGAAGAAACCAGGGTACCTTCTACAATGTCCTTATATCCCAGGATTTGATCCTACATTATCTGCTTATCCCAGATTATATGGCAGTGGAGATTTATATAATCTAGGGCCCTTCCACACGGCTATATAACCCAGAATATCAAGGCAGAAGATACCACAATATCTGCTTTGAACTGGGTTATCTGAGTTCACACTGCCATGTATTCCAGTTCAAAGCAGAAAATGTGGGATTTTATTCAGCCGGTTGGAAGGGCCCCCAGTTCAAAGCAGATAACTTGGGATCAGATCCTGGGATATAAGGTCAGTGTAGAAAGAACCTCATGTAATCCAGTTTAAAGCAGATAATCTGGAATCAGATCCTGGGATATAGGATAGTAGTATAGAAGGGGGCTGACCTGAACAAATCTTGCCAAGTTTGACAAGTTGCTTTAAATCAGAAATGAAGGCACACAACAATGAACTGACATTAAGTTCATCTTACTTACTCCCAGGTAAATATTTATGAGGCTATAGACCAGGCCTGGGCAAACTTCGGCCCTCCAGGTGTTTTGGACTTCAACTCCCACAATTCCTAGCAGCCGATAGGCTGCTAGGAATTGTGGGAGTTGAAGTCCAAAACACCTGGAGGGCCGAAGTTTGCCCAAGCCTGCTGTAGACCAAAACTAGACATGCATAGGATTGCATGGAAAAAATCTCTCTGCTGCTTCTGAAATAATTTTGGACTAGGGTTGTGAACTCAGAGCGGGGCAGTTCTAAGATTGGCTGCTCCGTGAGAGCACTTTTCTTGTTTCCCTCCCTCTGTCTTTTAAAGCAGCCCTCAAATTGCATAAAAAAGAAAGTAGGGACATTTGGCATGCCATTCTCTGGCCGTGTCCAAGTTTATGAAAAGTCCTTGGCAGCATGTGAATGGGTCTTCTTTTCTTTTCCCACCCTAGAGTTGTGTCCAATTCTTAATGCCATGACAACATCTAGAAAGAGAAAGGGCAAACAAATTTGGCCAGTGATTATTAAGAAGAGCTTTCATGGTCTCTCACTGCCTGTTTACTCATGTTGTCTTTATCTAGGTGTAGTTTTTATCTGACTTCGATATGTGGGATCCAGCAATGCTTTAGAATTCTCTCTAGTTCAGGAATGGGAAATGGTCATTCTGTTAGTGGATTGCAAACCCCAGTACCCCTTGCCATTATAGCCGATGATATGGAATTGAGGTTCAGTGACATCTAGAGGCCAAAACAATTCTCAGATGTTCTGCAGAGAATCCTATGCTAAGGAAGAATGAGCAAAAAGCCATTGCACCTTCCCTTCTTCAGCTGCATGCTGTAGCCCCTGGTGGCGCAATGGGTTAAACCCTTGTGCCGGCAGGATTGCTGACTGAAAGGTTGAAGGTTTGAGTCTCGGGAGTGAGGTGAGCTCCTGTCTGTCAGCTCCAGCTTTCCCCTGGGAAAGGTACTTGTAGATGGCCAATTCTCTCACACTAGAAGCGACTTGCGGTTTCTCAAGTCGCTCCTGACACAAACACACACACACACACAAACTGCATGCTCCTTTGGGCACTACAGCAGTCCATTTCAATTTGACACAGTGAACATAACCGCTGCTGTTCAGAGAGGAAGGTCAAGCTGATAAGGGCAACCATGCCTTGGTTGTGGTTTCTTTCCAGAATCAATTTGGTAGTAAGAACTGGACTTGGCTGTGGTGATCTACCAACCATACCACTGCACTTTCTCTGATCAGACCTTGCTGTGTTGCTCAAGACAAAGCATATTCTTTTTCACAGGTTTTGTCATTTGAGATGTGTCTGTTGTAGCAAAACCTCCTAGTTTCAAGGTACTTTGTTTTTGTTTTCCCTTTTCTAGTGTGTTGTCCTCTGTTCTTGAAAGTAATCACATAACTTCACTTCTCTTTTCCTGCTTAGATTTGAAACACTGATTACAGTGGCCTGCCTACCTGAACCTAATTGGGGACAGCAGTAAAGTACACGGTGTCTCTTGAAACTTTCAGAGAGGAAACCATGTTAGTGTGCTGCAAGTAAAGACAGGAATCCAAAGCTTTGTTCTAGCAGATTTATCACAGCAAAAGCATTAGTGGGCCAGGCACACTTCATCAGACAGATGAGACTTAGTGCATTTTGGAAATGGTATCTCCGCCTTCCACATAATGATTTTTATTGATGTGAACTAAAATGATGTATCTGTGGTTGCTGATCACTTAGGAGTAGGAACTCATCTCATTTTTTAAAATGAACTCTTAAATCCTCTTTACTTCACTCATTTAAAAAAATCTCAATGTGCCCTAATTTTTGTTCTGTCCTTTTGCTGAAATCCTTTTCCTGAAAGGCACACAGCATTTTATTTCTTCACTGAGAACTACCTGCTCCCTTAACACATGATTTGCAAGTAGACATAATAAAAAAAATCCCTTGGCAGCAAAGAGGGTTTGAACATTGTTCTTGTAAGACAGGATTTTTCAGTAAGGGTCTCCTGATTGTTAACATACCATGAAACATGGTAACTAGAAACACTGCCTAATTATTCCATACTAGTTGAGTCAATGTGATATGGTGGTTTGGGTTGTTGGACTATGACTCTGGAGGCCAGAGGCCTGCTCAGCTACAGAAATCCTCTAGGTGACCTTAGGCAAGTTATATTCTCAGCCTCCGGGAAAGGCAAAGGCTCTGAAGAAATTGTGCTGAGAAACCTTTGTGATAGGTGTGCCTTAGGGTGTCCTTAAGTTGAATATTACTGGAAGGCCCTAAACAATTCTTATCAGTCGTGATTGGCTTATTTGCAAAAGTGATGGGATTAGCAGTTAACATGGAAAATAGGTGACCTATCAATATGCGGGTAGCTTTTGACTGTGGCAGAGTACTTCTGCTACAGGACTAAGACAAATGTAAGTCTTTGAACCCATCTTTACTGACCTTTTAATGCAGCTTGAAGCTAGTGGCGGGCAAACAGCAAACTCCCACAAAAGAATGTGAAAGAAAGCCCATAATGCACAACAGTATTCTGTGGTATGTGTAATCACCATCCAGGCCTCAGGCTGGTTCAAGAATTCCTGTGTAATGATCTGCATAGCGAAATCACTTTCTTCAATACCCGTTTGAAACTGCATCAAGTAGTTAGTGTAAATTGGGCCTGAGCTAGGTTTAAAGGTGAAGGGGAGGTTTGGTAATTTTACTTTGAATATGTGGAAAGGAGGAGTGGATGGATGGAAGATACCTTCTGGCTTGGTCTAGGGCAGGCCTGGGCAAACTTCGGCCCTCCAGGTGTTTTGGACTTTAACTCCCACAATTCCTAACAGCCGGTAGGCTGTTAGGAATTGTGGGAGTTAAAGTCCAAAACACCTGGAGGGCCGAAGTTTGCCCAGGCCTGGTCTAGGGCCATACTTTAGATTTCATCTACAAAATTTAAGACTGAATAGTAAATACGGAGGCAGAAGAGAATAGAGCTACTACAAGTTGATTAGTGATCAGTGACACTTACAACTATAGTATGTTTTGCAAGCGAGCAAGAGCCAATTTACATTTTGAGAATGCTTTCCTTAGTTAATAGCAGATGCCCATTTCAAGAAAAAACAGATCATTTGGGGACTCTATAGACATTGAAAAAACTTGTACACATTGTTTCATAACTGATGGCAGTTCAGCCATGTTGCCCACTCTCATGTCCAGTATTACACTTCAGACATCCTAACAACAACAATTGTATTTTCTTCAGCGTTTTAGCCACATTTTCTGCTCTGAAAGTCACCCAACACTTGTGAGGCATGCAAATTAACCCATGAATGAACAGGACCACAGTGCTACAGCTTAGAATAAAATGCATATATGCTTGGTTTAATTAAAACAAAGCAAGAATAATTGTTGGTATATCTGTTATTGAAACTTACCCTGGTGGTTTTGTAAAAAAGAGGGAGAGTGAAGTGACCTGGAAGTAGGAGACATGTTCTTTAGAGTCCAGCTGCAGAAGCAGATTGGAGAGTTTATATCTGTGTGTGTGTGTGTGTGTGTAAGTGTGTGTAAAGGTTTCCCTTTGACATTAAGTTGAGTCATGTCTAGGGGGTGATTTTCATCTCAATTTCTAAGCCAAAGAGCCGGGATTGTCTGTAGACGCCTCCTAGGTCATGTGGCCGGCATGACTGCATGAAGCGCTGTTACCTTCCCGCCTGAGCGGTACCTATTGATCTATGCATATTTGCATATTTTTGAACTGCTATGTTGGCAGAAGCTGGGGCTAACAGTGGGAGCTCGCCCCGCTCCCCAGATTCGAACTGCCAACCTTTTGGTCCTCAAGTTCAACTCAGCGGTTTAAGCTGCTGTGCCACCGGGTTAGAGAAACCCTGAAATTTATTTTCCTGTGTCCTGTAAAAGCTTATGCCAAATAAAATGTGTTGGATGTTAACATGCTACAAGGCATCATGCTGATTTTGCTGCGGAGGGATGAACAGTGCTGCCACCCTCATAGTTCTCATTATCTAGTTGCCATTTGTAGACATGGAGCCATGGTGGCGCAATGAGTTAAACCCTTTTGCTGCCTGGACTGCTGATCTGAGGGTTGGGTTGCTGACCTGAAGGTTGCCAGTTCAAATCCATGAGACAGGGTAAGCTCCTGTCTGACAGCTCTAGCTTGTGGGAATATGAGAGAAGCCTCCCAGCAGGATGGTAACACATCTAGGCGTCCCCTGGGCAACGTCTCTGTAGACAGCCAATTCTCTCACACCAGAAGCGACTTGCAGTATGTTCTCAAGTTGCTTCTGACACAATAAAAAAATCTAGACATGCTTTTTCATGGGAGGTCTAAGAAGAATCAAGGCTCCAGAGAATAAAGATATTTCATTCCAACTTCTTGGAATAATAACCAAAAGTTAATCTTGCCACATAATTGATGCAGTGTACTGTGTTATGTCTTGGTGCAGTCGGACCACATTCCTCAGTAGAGCAAGTGTCATCATTTGACCTAAATGACTGCAATTTACAATAGTGTGTGGCAAGTAACTCTTGCTAATCTGCGATGACCCATTAAACTCTTGGTTTTGTTTTGCGCCAAACTAACATGACATCCTCCTTGGAAGGTAATTTAGATCTATTAAGTGTACTTTGTGCAGCTTTCCTTGAAATCTTAGGTTGCAACATGTACCACGTAATTGACTAGCATGTTAAGTAGATTAAGCTGAACACTTAGTGATTTCCTGGAAAAGAGCTTGTGGATTTATTACTGCTCAGACATCTCTTTTAATCTTCATGTAATGCAAGAAACTTGCTCTTATGTAAGATATATCATTTGAGCAGGGAGCAGTTTGCACTGCACATATGTTGGATCTGCTGGCTATTGTATTGTATCACACGTCAGACACTTCCCAAGTGTTTAGGACTGTGTGATGTATTGGCAAATAATGCATGAAGATCCGAGTAGGGTGGCCTTTTGCAGCTGACAGATGGTAATTTTGTCAGTGCCGGTTGTTTTTAAGTGCAGGCCAAGGTCTTTAGGCACTTCACCCAGTGTGCCGATCACCACTGGGACCACCTTGACTGGCTTGTGCCAGAGACTTTGCAGTTCGATCTTTAAATCCTCATATCGTGTCAGCTTTTCCAGTTGTTTCTCTTCCATCCTGCTGTTATCTGCGATTGCAACATTAACGATCCATACTTTGTTTTTTAACATGATCATGAGGTCAGGAGTATTGTGCTCCAGAACTCTATCTGTTTGGATTCAGAAGTCCCAGAGAAGTTTGATGTGTTCAGTTTCTGTAACTTTTTCAGGCTTGTGATATTATTATTATTTATTATTATTATTATTAGATACATAACAAGATTAGTACACATCAAACAAGATCACTCTGCTGGCTTTTGCATTTGATTGCACGGTGGACACTCCTCAAATGTCTGGGACTCATTTATCAGCGAATAATGCATGCAGATCCGAGTAGGGTGGCCTTTTGCAGCTGTAATTTTGTCAGTGGTTATTGTTTTTAAGTACAGGCCAAAGTTTTTAGGCACTGTTCCCAGTGTTTCGATCACCTCTGAGACCACCTTTGCTGGCTTATGCCAGAGTCTTTGCAGTTCTATCTTTAAATCCTCATACCGTGTAAGCTTCTTGTCAATTCTGCTCTTACCTGGGATTGCAACATCCATACTTGTTTTTTCCCCCACAATCATAAGGTCAGAAGTATTGTGCTCCAAAACTCTTTTATCAGTCTCAATTTGGAAGTCCCAGAGTACTTATTGTTGTTATTATTATTATGCTTTATTTCTCTAAAAAGAGACCCAAAACAGCAAACAACACTAAAACAATACAATGAAGAATTTTAGGAGTCCAAAATATGTAGCAGCAAGGAGGAAGCTGCTACCAGTTTGTTTTTGAGTTGACTTTTCCAAACTTTTCCCATTTATGTATTTATATCCTGCTTTATCTTTCCATACGGAGACTCCTATGGAGATTCAAAGCGGCTCACAATTAAAAATATTACACTGCAACTTAAAATTGACTAATATACAATAATAAAACAGTATTATCATTACATATTATATATTGTCAGCAGTATTATATTTAATATAGTTATATTATATTAGTAGTAGTATTATATTTTTACATTATATTATATGTATATATATATTATATGATCATTATATATTATATTATCAGCAGTATTATATTTAATATATTAATATATTATTATATTGTATTAGTATTACATAATTTTACATTACAATATTATATGTATACTGTATATAATATATTATTAGCATAGTGCAATATTAGTATTATATGTCATAATATTGTACTATACTGCAATATTATTAGTCATATATAATATCTAATTGTATATTATATTGTACTGTATTATCATAGGAGCCCCTGGTGACGCAGTGGGTTAAACCGCTGAACTGCTAAACTTGTTGACCGAAAGGTCGCAGGTTTGAATCCGGGGAGTGGCATGAGCTTCCGCTGTCAGCCCCAGCTTCTGCCAACCTAGCAGTTCAAAAGCATGCAAATGTGATTAGATCAATAGGTACCGCTCAGGCGGGAAGGTAACAGCGCTCCATGCAGTCATGCTGGCCACATGACCTTGGAGGTGTCTACGGACAAAGCTGTCTCTTCAGCTTAGAAATGGAAGTGAGCTCCACCCCCCCAGAGTCAGACATGACTAGACTTAATGTCGGGGGAAAACCTTTACTGTATTATCATACCACAAGATATATAAAATATATATTGAAGGGCAGAGATTGCCTTGTGTAAACCGCCCCAAGTCGCCTTTGGGCTGAGAGGGACAGTATAGAAATGTGATAAATAATAAATAAAGAAAACACCCATTCAGAAGCAGCCCTGCAGCACCTAACATCCTGCTTTGCAACAGCTGCAGAGCTCTTTGGACTGGAAGTCAGCCTGAAGAAAACTGAAGACCTCTACCAGCCTGCACCACAGGAAGAACACCATCACCCCCCACGTCAGCATAGGCAAATCTGTGCTTAAGTCCGTTCAGCAGTTCGCCTACTTGGGAAGCATCATCTCTTCAGATGCCAAGATTGATAAAGAGATAGATCACAGATTAGCAAAGGCATATAGTGCATTTGGAAGGCTTCACAAAAGAGTCTGGAGCAACAAGCACCTGAGGCAAAGCACCAAAATCAGTGTGTATAGAGCTATCGTACTGTCTATTCTCCTTTATGGGTCTGAAACATGGGTCACCTATCGCCAACACCTATGACTCCTCGAACGCTTTCATCAGCGCTGTCTTCGCACAATCCTAAATATACACTGGACTGACTATGTGAGTAATGTTGCTGTCCTTGAGCAAGCAGGGATCACCAGCATTGAGGCCATGCTATTGAGAACACAGCTGCGCTGGGCAGGGCCCGTCTCTAGGATGGAGGACCACTGCCTCCCAAAGTTACTACTCTATGGTGAACTCGCCCCCAAAAAAAGATATAAGGACTCCCTGAAACAACATCTCAGGCTCGGCCAGATTGATCACCAACAGTGGTCCACCCTGGCCTCACATCGGGAGGCATGGAGATGCACTATCCACAATGCTGCCGCCTCTTTCGAGATGTCACGCTGAACGAGTCTCGAAGAGAAACAACAACGCAGAAAGAACCGCAACTTGGAAACAACATCACCCAAGGAGACTTTCTGCTGTGCTTTCTGCAACCGAACTTGCCTATCTCAGATTGGCCTTTTTAGTCCTCAACGTGCTTGTAAAAAAGCGTGGGATGAGTCCTTCCTAAGAATCTTCGTTCACGAAGTAATGCCGAGAGAAATGAATCTGTATACCTTACCTTAATAAAACGGAATGTTTATATGTGTGCGGAGGGCGGAAGGGCAGCGTTCTGATTGGCAGCCACTTTCACAGGCCACAGCGACCAGCGCGGGTGATGGACCTGCACCAAACTTGGCACACATAACCCCCCTAACCCGCTTCACGTCCTGGTACGGTTCGGGGGACATGGCCCATGGATTATGGGATTTGTAGTACTTTCTAACACTTTGGTTCCCACAGACCACTGAGGCCACCAAAAAGGGCCAATACAGACCACACTTGGCACACAACCCCATGCCCCACTCTATCTCCTGGTGCAGTTTGGAGGAGGGTGGACCGTGGATGATGGGACTTGAAGTACCTCTACTCACTTCCCAAGTCCACTGCAACCCTTATCCAATTACTGATCGAGACCAAACTTGGCACACACAGCCCCCATGACCTGCTGCAGGTTCGAGAAGGACGGACCAGGGATGATGGGACTTGAAGTACCTACACTCACTTCCCAAGACCGCTGCGACCCCCATCCAATGACTGATCACGACCAAACCTGGCACATAGAGCCCCCATGACCCACTCTACATCCTGCTGCAGTTTGCAGGAGGGTGGACCATGGATGATGGGACTTGAAGCACATTCACTCATTTCCCGAGACCGCTGCAACCCTCATCCAATGACTGATCAAGACCAAAGTTGGCACATAGAGCCCCCATGACCCGCTCTACATCCTGCTGCACTTTGCAGGATGGTGGACCATGGATGATGGGACTTGAAGTATTTCTAATCATTTCCTGAGACCACTGCTCCACTCATCCAATGACGAATCAAGACCACACTTGGCACACATAACCCCCTGACCCCTTTACGTCCTGGTGCGGTTTGAGGGACATGACCTACGGATTATGGGATTTGTAGTACTTTCAAACACTTTGGTTACAACAGACCACTGAGGTCACCAAAACGGACCAATACAGACCACACTTGGCACACACAATCTCCATGACCCACTCTATCTCCTGGTGCAGTTCAGAGGAGGGTGGACAATGGATGGTGGGACTTGAAGTACCTCTACTCACTTCCCAAGTCCACTGCAACCCTTATCCAATTACTGATCGAGACCAAACTTGGCACACATAACCCCCATGACTACCTTCACGTCCTGGTGAGGTTCAGGGGAGGACTGACAATGGATGATGGGATTTGTAGTACTTTCACACCCCTCTGTTCCCACAGACCACTGCGGCCCCCAACAAACACCGATAAAGACCACACTTGGCACACAGAGCCCCAGTGACCCACTCTACATCCTACTGAAGTTTGGAGGGGGGCAGAATGTGGATGATGGGACTTGCAGTACCTTCCCTCTCTTTCCAAGACTGCTACAAACCTAATCCAATGACTGATCAAGACCAAACCTGGCAAACAGAGCCCACATGACCCACTCTACATCCTGGTGCAGTTTTGTGTGAGACTGACAACAGATGTTGGGACTTGAAGTACCTTCACTCACTTCCTCAAAACAATGCAACCCTCATCCATTCACCAATACAGACCAAACTTGCCACACACAGCCTGCATGACCCACTCTACATCCTGCTACACTTCTCAAATGACCCGGGCACCGCCGGGTCCCCAAGCTAGTAATAAATAAATAAAACACCCTACTAGTTTTTTATGCTATTAGTATTATATAATACATTGTACTATATCCTAAGTTGTTGTATAAATATAGTTTATATTATTAATAAGAGAGAGAGAGAGAAATAGAGAGAGACAGAGAGAGACAGAGTGAGTGTGAGTGAGTGTGAGTGAGTGTGAGTGAGTGTGAGTGTGTGTGAGTGAGAGAGAGTGAGAGAGAGTGTGTGTGAGTGTGAGTGAGTGAGTGAGAGAGAGAGAGTGAGAGTGAGTGAGAGAGAGAGAGAGTGAGAGAGAGTGAGAGAGAGAGTGAGAGAGAGAAGGAGAGAGTGAGAGAGAGAGAGCCAGTGAGAGAGAGAGAGAGAGAGTGAGGAGAGAGAGAGAGAGAGTGTGAGTGAGAGAGAGAGAGAGAGAGAGAGAGAGAGAGAGAGAGAGAGAGTGTGTGAGAGAGAGAGTGAGTGAGAGAGAGTGAGAGAGAGTGAGAGAGAGAGAGAGTGAGAGAGAGAGTGAGAGAGAGTGAGGTGGGGGGTGTGGTGAGAGAGGTAGTGAGAGGTGAGAGAGAGGTGAGTGAGAGAGGTGGTGAGAGTGAGGTGAGGTGAGGAGAGTGAGTGAGAGAGTGAGTGAGGTGGGGAGTGAGGTGAGGAGGTGAGGAGGAGGAGTGAGAGGTGAGTGAGGGGAGAAGTGGTGAGGTGAGTGAGAGGGTGGTGAGTGTGGGTGGTGAGTGTGGTGAGGTGGTGAGGTGAGTGGTGAGGAGGTGAGGTGAGTGGGTGAGGTGGTGAGTGAGGTGGTGGAGTGAGGAGAGGTGGTGGGTGAGGTGAGGTGGTGGTGAGGTGTGTGGTGGTGTGTGTGTGTGTGTGTGTGTGTGTGTGTGTGTGTGTGTGTGTGTGTGTGTGTGTGTGTGTGTGTGTGTGTGTGTGTGTGTGTGTGTGTGTGTGTGTGTGAGAGTGTGTGTGTGTGAGAGAGTGTGTGTGTGAGAGAGTGTGTGTGTGAGAGAGTGTGTGTGTGAGAGTGTGTGAGAGAGTGTGTGAGAGAGTGTGTGAGAGAGACATGAACGTTCCCCATTTGCAATTCTACACTGTGGAATTAATGCAGTTTGAGATTCTATCCAATGCTGTGGAAACCTATGAGTTGTAGCTTGGTTAGAAGTCTAAAAGACCTTGCACAACTACAAATCTCAGGACTCTCTAACATTGAGCCCATATTAGCAGCTATAGTGCTGGGAATCTTGGGGAGGGATTGCCCTGCGCGCGCCCCCTAGTTGCGAGGGATGGGAACGCCTCTTTTTTCCCCCAATTCACAAGGAAGGCAAGAAGGCAGGAAGTAGGCGTGGCTGGGAGAGAGGGTAACGCGCATGCTCGGCCCTTGTGTTTTCAAGGTGACAGCCGGGGAGGCATGGTGAGTGCGTACGCATGCGCGTTTCTCCCAATGCCGCCCGGAGCCGGGGATGGGATACCGCTGCGTGTGAGTGAAAGGCCTACACATTTCCTAAGAGTCCTAGGGCTAAAGTAGCCAGGCTTTGTTTTCTGTTGGAGGAGGAGGAGAAGCAAGGCGAGAAGCTGGTTGAATGTCAAGAAGGCAAGGCAGTCACAAATTCAAACACTGGCTAAAAACAGGCCTGGGCCAACTTGGGCCCTCTGGGTGTTTTGGACTCCAACTCCCACAATTCCTAACAGCCGCCAGGCTGTTAGGAATTGTGGGAGTTGGAGTCCAAAACACCCAGAGGGCCCAAGTAGGCCCAGGCCTACACAACAACATAAACTTAAGTGGAGTATTCCAGCAACTTTGCCCTATAGTTTACAATTAAGCAATGGATCTGATGGCTGAGATTATTTTTGAATGCGGTTGTTTCCTCAGGGCGTAGGGCATTCCTACATAATTAGTAAGATCAAAGGTGAGATAGTTGCCAAATGTGTGAACAGGAGAGGTTTCGGCTGCCGTATCAGTGCTTTGTTTTGTTCAGTTATCAGGCATTTTGATCACTGGTGGAGCTGTTCAAGGCAATGTTGTTGTTGTTATTGGGTTGCTGTGAGCTTTCCGGGCTGCGTGGCCATGTTCCAGAAGCATTCTCTCCTGACGTTTCACCCACATCTATGGCAGGCATCCTCAGAGGTTGTGGGATCTGTTGCAAACTAGGCAAGTGAGGTTTATATATCAGTGGGAGAAAGACATTCCACAGATCTATAAACCTCACTTGCCTAGTGAGTATATACATAGTTCTAATATAACATCTCTCGAAAGATCTCTCGAAATTGAGTGAATGGGCAACAAAGTGGCAAATGCATTTTAACCTAAACAAGTGTAAAGTCATGCACATCGGAGCAAAGAACCCCAACTACACCTACCAATTGATGGGGTCAAAGCTTTCCGAGACAAACCAGGAAAGGGATCTTGGGGTCTTGGTGGACAGCTCAATGAAGATGTCAACCCAGTGCGCTGCAGCAGTGAAAAAAGCAAATTCTATGCTAGGCATGATCAGGAAGGGGAATCGAAAATAGGTCAGCAAATGTTGTATTGCCTCTCTACAAATCGATGGTAAGGCCACATCTGGAGTACTGTGTACAATTCTGGTCTCCGCACCTTAAGAAGGATATAACGGAACTGGAAAAGGTACAGAAAAGGGCAGCAAGAATGATCCAAGGGATGGAGCAGCTCCCTTATGAAATCAGGTTGCAACGCCTTGGTCTTTTCAGCCTTGAAAGACGGCGTTTAAGAGGTGACTTGATCGAAGTGTATAAAATCATGCATGGGATAGAAAAGGTGAAAAAATAATTTTCTTTGTCACAAAACACTAGGACTAGAGGGCACTCCCTGAAGCTCCAAGGTAGGAAAATTAGGACTAATAAAGGGAAATATTTCTTCACCCAGAGGGTCATTGGGTTATGGAATTTACTTCCAGAGGAGGTTGTGACAGCTGTCAGCCTGAACAACTTCAAGGCAGGATTAGACAGATTCATGGATACCAAGTGTATCGGTAGTTACTGAAAAGGACATTCAAGTGCCACCTCGGAGTTGGTTGAGGTAGGCAGGATTTCCCCGGGTACTGGTTGTGGGGGGTCGGGAGCAGGTGAGGGTTTTGCCCTCCTTTCTGCTCGAGATCCCTGTGTACAACTGGTGGGCCACTGTGTGATACAGAATGCTGGACTAGATGGGCTGAGGTCCGATTCAGCATGGCTCTTCTTATGTTCTTATGTAACATAATGATTTACATTTGTTTATTATTTTTATTTATTATATTATTTGGACTTATACGCCGCCACTCCCCAAGGGCTCGGGGCGGCCTACAGTCATCTATTACATATAGGCTAATAAAAGAGTGTTTGCGGTGGTGCGGCCGAGCGAGCGACGGGAGGAATATGTGCCAGCGTTTCGATTGGCTGCCATTGTGGGATTATTTGCATAACGGGCTCTAACTGGCCAGCCTCAGAACTCCAACATTCTATGGCCCCAGACAGAGGGGATTGGTTGCCACTGAAATGGAATTTGCATAACTGCCTCCAAATGGCCAACCACATTCAAACATTCTAAAGTGACTCAGAGGGAAAGGGAAAGGCCTCAGGCAGTCAGGTTCACAGCACTGACAGATCAGGACCAAACTTGGCAAACAGGCGACCAATGGCCCACTTCACTACCTGGTGTGGTTTAGGGCAGGAGGGGCCACGAATGATGGGATTTGCAGTACCTTCATGTCATTCACTTCCCAAACAATGCTAAAGCCCCTATAAAACACAAACCAGCCCCAAAATTGACAAAAAGGCTTCCTTAACTTGATTTTCCTGACTAGGCCTCAGCTCATGGGATATTGTTAGGCTTCCTTAACTTGATTTTCCTGACTAGGCCCCCGGGACTCGCAGTACCTTCACTAAGTTCCTGAGACCACTGCAAGCCACATAAACATCTAATAGGAACCAACCTTGGCCTTCCTCAAATAACCCGGGCACCGCCGGGTCCTCAGCTAGTATAAAATATCACAGAGATAAAACAACAATTGAGCAAACTCAGAGGATTTCCCGCTAGCAATCAAAGGCTAGTCAGAAAAGATGGGTCTTGCAGGCTTTGCGGAAGGAAAGAAGGTCATGCAAGGCCCGCACATCACTTGGAAGGGTGTTCCAGATTGACGGCGCTACTACCGAAAAGGCTCTGCGCCGAGTTGATGTAAGGCGGATTTCTTTAAAGGTCGGCACTTCCAGGAGGTTCGTTTGTTCTGAACGGAGTGACCTCTGGGGTTGGTAGGGGAAGAGACGGTCCCTCAAATACAACGGCCCCAGACCATGCAAGGCCTAGAAGGTTAACACCATCACCTTGAAAGTGATCCGGTGCTCGACCGGAAGCCAGTAGAGCTGCTGAAGGATGGGTGTTCTATGACATCGCACTGGAGACCCAGTGAGAAGTCGGGCAGCGGCATTCTGGACGAGCTTTAACTTCCGGATCACTGACAAGGGCAGGCCAATGTAAAGGGCATTACAGTAGTCCAGTCTCGAGATGACCGTAGCTTGGAGCACCGTGGCCAGGTCATCTCTGGATAGGTAAGGGGCCAGATGCCTAGCTTGCCGCAGATGGAAAAAAAGCAGCTTTGCTAACGGTGGAGGCCTGGGCTTCCATTGACAGCAATGGGTCAAAAATGACCCCGAGACTCTCTACTGAGAATGTCGGGCATTATGCTTCGGACCAGACCAGCAAGTGGTCGCATATAGATGTTAAATAATAAAGGGGAGAGAATGGCCCCTTGAGGGACCCCAAGTTTGGTACTGGTGTGGCAGGGAAAGAGATTGATAGTTCTTTTCCAGCCTATAAATCTTGTCAGTTGTATGCAAGTTGGTGGGAGATAGTCCTAGTTAACTTCAGCAGAGGTGACGCTAGCCTACATCTCAGCTGGATGCTGGAAAATAACATGGCAAACAGTTCAAATCTGTCTGTGGCTGTTTCGGCTGCTGTGTTACTGGCCTTTTTAAAGTTGGCAATCCTTGGTCACAGATAAGTGTTGTCTGATAGCCTGTTTTGTAGTTGTTACATTTCCTTTCTGTTTCTGAAATCCTATGTTCCGTTTGGAGTAGTTTGAAACATTTAAAGCTTTAGTGGTTCTTAACTTGTGGGTCCCCAGATGTTTTGGCCTACAACTCCCAGAAATCCCAGCCTATTCATTTATTTATTTACTATATTTCTATACCGCCCCTCTCAGCCCAAAGGCAACTCGAGGTTTACATCTGGCAATTAATGCCCACAGAATAAAACACAATTAAAAACAATTATACAATTACCATATAAAAACAGTATACAATTAACAATTAAAATAATAAAATACAGTTCTCAGCATCTCATCATTAAAATCATTTTCCATCGCATCGTCATATCATTCCAAAGATCTCATTTAAACAATTATACTACATCTTTAAATGCCTGCTCGAACAGCCAGGTCTTGACTCTCTTTCGAAATGTTAGGAGGGAGGAGGCCGATCTAATATCCCTAGGAAGGGCGTTCCATAGCCGAGGGGCCACCACAGAGAATAATAATAATAAAACTTTATTTCTAACCTGCATCCATCTCCCCGGAGGGAACTCTGAGCGGCTTACATGGGGCCGTGCCAGAACAACACATCATAAAATATCAACAACATAAAAGAGCAATAAACATAATAAACACAATAAACACAATAAAATACATCTGTGAAAACGCAACAATACAGGTGAATCTAAAAACAAAATCGACAAGGCGGGCCACATGGCCATATAGGATATTTTAAAAGGCCCTGTCTCTCATACCTGCAAATCGGATCTGCGAAGAAGGCGGGACCGAAAGCAGGGCCTCTCCGGATGATCTTAAACATCTAGATGGTTCATAGGGAGAGATGCATTCAGACAGGTAGGCTGGGCCAGAACCATTTAGGGCCAGTTTACTAGCTGTTGAGGGCAAAACATCTGGGGACTCACATGTTGAGAACCACTGCTTTAGAGCCTCTTTAAATCAATGTAGATGTTTTATTTAGGTTTTATGTCACTATATGATTATGTTTGATTAAGTATTGTTAAATTTATTGGTGTTAGGTTTTAATGTTTTCTTATGTGGGGTGATTCTGTATTATTTTGTTGGGCTATTTTGAATTATTTTGTTTTATTGTGGCATTTAATGTTTGCCCTTTTGTATGTTGGAATCCACCATGAGTCCCCTTGGGGAGATATGGCAGAATATAAAGTTTATTATTATTATTAATAATAATAATATCAGAAGTGAATTGAGGGTACAGTTGTAATGTATGTAAAAACACAAACAAAATTTAAAAACTTAGCATTATACTAAATGCCCTTTGACCAGTAGCTGAGCACTTGGAGTGCCTCTGGTGTTGCTATAAGTCCTCCATTGTGCATATGGAAGGGCTCAGACTGCATTGTAGAAGGCGGCCTGTGATTTGCTCTTCTCCACACTCGCATATTGTGGGCTCCACTTTGTGGGCCCATTTCTTAAGGTTATTATTACGATTATAAACAATTGCCATAACAGTTGTTAGACCAGTGAATAAAGCGGCTTTGTCAAAAACATGACCCTTCAACATGCAATCGCATACATTGCTCTGCTTACATATACCTTCATTTAAGTATACGTTCATAAGATAAAGCAGATAAACCTTTGCTCCACTTATATAAACATTGATATCTCTTTTTCTTCCTCTTTACAGCGATACCACCATGCCTGGATCTCTTCCTGTGAATGCTGAAGCCTGTTGGCCAAAAGATGTGGGAATCGTTGCTTTGGAGATCTATTTTCCTTCCCAGTATGTTGATCAGGCAGAGTTAGAGAAATTTGATGGTGTCGATGCAGGGAAGTACACCATCGGCTTGGGCCAGTCCAGGATGGGCTTCTGCTCAGACAGGGAGGATATCAACTCTCTCTGCCTCACTGTAGTCCAGAAGCTTATGGAGAGGAACAGTCTCTCTTATAATTGCATTGGGAGACTCGAAGTTGGAACAGAGACAATAATCGACAAATCCAAATCTGTAAAGACTGTCCTGATGCAGCTCTTTGAAGAATCTGGTAACACAGATGTGGAAGGCATTGATACAACCAATGCCTGTTATGGAGGCACTGCTGCACTCTTCAATGCTATCAACTGGGTGGAATCCAGTTCCTGGGATGGTACGTTTGAGTATCTGTTTAAGAAAACAGTCTTAAGAATTTTGCAAAAGCAGAAAACAAGTGTGATTGATTAGCTCCAGTGAACTTGCTGCATTATCTCACTGTAGTCCTCGGAGGCAGCCCTTTCTAGATAGCAACTCTCAAGAGCTTCTGCAATACATTTTGATAGCTAACATCCATATAGGTCAAGACACATGTAAAGTCTTCTGCAATAATCTGTTCTCTAGTGTGAGTAGACTTCTTCTCATATCTCAACTATTGAATCCTCTGTACAATCTGAAATAAATAGAATTGGTGAAAGTGTGAAATGGGGAATGCCACCAAAGCCCTTTGCTGCTATTCATACTATAGGGGAATTGGTGTTCATGATTCATCTATGTCTTGGTAAGCATAACTATGGAACCAGCTAATATTGCCTGCAGTTTTTCCTCCCGTAGTCCGGCGTGCCTTCTTCTGGTCTTCTGGATTGCAGGTCTTTACCAGACCCAGCCTGCATGACTACTAAGACTGGAAGTTGAATGACACCAGACTGACAAAGCCTGCTTTGGGCAGCAAGAAACTGATATAAAATATACTGAATCTTATTAGAATTCTGTCTTCCCAAAAATGTGTAATAAAATACATCCAACAGTATTTCATTTCAGCAAATAGAGACATTTAAAACATATTGAACAGGGAATGTATAGTTATATTCTGTTACATAAAAATATAGAATTCAGAGATTATCAATCTTTTTCCGACAAAAGATAGTCATCAGTAGAGTTGGTTACATTCCCAAATTAACACAGGCACTAACTGTAACTGAAATCTGATTTCATTGGAACTCCTAGTATCGTACATTTATTGTGCTGTTCTCATTGCAGATTTTGCAAGGAAGTAGTCAATAAGGTTTTTAATTGCAACAACTAGAAAAATTGAAATATTTGAAAATTTGTTTGATTTAGAGAACAAAATGTTGGATTTAGATAGAATTCAAACCATTACTTCATACTGGGCTCATTGATACTCACTAAAAAGGCTCATTTTCCCAATTTGGAAGGTTTTCTGTTAATATTGGCATGCAAACTATCAACTGTGTTATTCTCAAACTGATGGCAGAAATGCACACAAGTTAGTGGCATCAACATTGAATTTGTTAGTATAGTTAAACCCCTTGTGCTGTTTGAAGAAATTTTCAGATAGGATTGTTCTTACAGATGCTACCTGGAAATTGTTATACAGATGGTATCTGTATAATAATGATTTTACATAAAAAGGCGGTTCATAAATATACAGTAAACAATACCAAGGACTTTGTAACACATACTGAGCATATTAAATGGCTGCTACAGGTTCAGATTTATTTGCCCTTATTTGTAGCAAGGAAGTTACACTTCACGAGATTGTTCAAAGTACCAAGAAATTGTTATTGCTAGAATGCCTAGCATCCTTTTTACAGTATTTTCAGAGTAAATGCTTTTTCCTTTGCAGGGCGCTATGCACTTGTTGTTGCCGGAGACATTGCTGTTTATGCCACTGGAAATGCTAGACCAACTGGAGGAGCTGGTGCTGTCGCTATGCTTGTGGGTCCAAATGCACCTCTTATTTTTGAGAGAGGTTAGTGTTGGTTTCATTAATTGGTCATATTACTAGTTCTGGCACTGTTTCAATCTTCTTACTTTTTGGGTAGCTATACAAGCATTCTCCATTGCAAGGTACTGCAAGATTACAGTTGTTCTTGACTGTTCTCTCCCCATTTGTCAGGAGGAAAAAATAGTATTTTTTCCATTCACATAATTAAAAGCTAGGATCTTGAACATACTGTATATGCAGGAAAATGCTTGTTAGGGCAGCAGTTTCTTTGTGAGAGCTGGCTGTCCAGATTCCTGTCCTTCTCCCGGCAAGTCTATTAAAAACAAAGCACTTCTCTTACTTCTCACATCCCAGCATTCACGTGCTGTTCTGCTGTTCTCTCATTACCTTGAGATGAGAAATGAAACTTGTTAATGGACTCCAGACTCTGTACATCTCGGTCAAGTCTGTTCTTTTTGGCAGGATTGCGTGGGACCCACATGCAGCATGCCTATGACTTCTATAAGCCTGATATGGTATCTGAATATCCTGTGGTTGATGGAAAACTGTCCATACAATGCTACCTCAGTGCATTGGATCACTGCTACTCTGTGTACCGCAAGAAGATCCACGCTCAGTGGCAAAAAGGTATGTTTTCCTAGACAATACTGTTGCAGAACCGATGGCTTCCTTGTTAATAATCTAAGCCTTTTCTATTTCATGTGGGAAACTATTATTGCCCCTTAAGCATTTGTCTGTGTTTTTCACAGGACTATACACTTTGTTTTATTTAGGAGAGCAGAATATCTTTCATAAACACCCTATAACACATTATTCAGTCCTTCATACCTGTGGCATGGAGTTATATCATACTGAACCTGTTCAATGATGATAGTGTGAATTTTAAAAGATTTAATGAGTCATGAGAAGGAGGATGTTCTTAAAACAGGTTTGCAGGGTTTGTTTTAATGTTTTACGCATCCTGTGAGCTCTTGACATAAACAGAGGAAAGAATGGTTAAGAGAAGGAAGCAGTAGGGATATAGTAGCAAATGACACTAAATAGATGGCTTGTGCCATACCAAAATAATTACAATAGCAAATAAAAGGATGCAAGAGATAGGAGGAGTCAGAGCACAAAATCAAAACATTAACTGGTATACAGTTAATTGATCTGAACTCGAGACTAATTCTTTTTTCAAGATCTACCCTCCTTACAGATTTAAAGTAAAAGGAATCTGTTGCAGAAGTAAAAGTACACAGAAATATGAGAAACGTTTGTGCATTGGAAATTTTCCAATCTTAAGAGTTGTGACCATTATGTTTCCATCCATAGGAGGAGAGATGTTCTTGGCAGCAAAGCATGTAAATTGTATATATCTCTAGGCATTAGAAATGACCCACAGATTTTCACAAAGCATGAGTTATAAGATCTATCTTTTCTAAATGTGTGTTTAATGTGCTGTTTTAGGCAGCATATCATCAATGTCTTTTTCTTCTTTATTCCTAGAGGGAACTGACAAAGACTTTAATCTGAATGACTTTGGCTTCATAATCTTTCACTCTCCATACTGCAAACTTGTACAGAAATCTGTAGCTCGTCTGTTGCTAAATGACTTTCTTGCTGACCAGACACACATAAATGAAAATGGTGTCTACAGTGGACTTGAAGCTTTTGGGTAAGAGAAATAAATACCAGGCTTAAATTAAAGAGACCCCATGAAAGTGAGAAATAGGAAGTGCTGCTTAACATCAGCAAGCAGTTGATAATTCCGTTCTGTTGATTTTTTCTTTAGTTTTCCTTTTATATTTAAGAAATGCTTGAGATACTTTAAAAGATTTTTCCTTTGCAAAACGTGTTTTGGAAAACTGGGGAAAATACTGCATAGGTTTTCCCCAAAATTATCACAATTATAGTGTTGTTAATAAGGGATAGCGTTAATATTGGAAAGTGCTTGTTGTACTTTTAAAGGTTGTATATTATTTGATGTCATGGCCTATGGCTGGTACAATAAACAGTTCATTCACTCAATAAGCCTTGCAGGACCTGGCTGTTTAGACAGGTGTTCGATGTCTGACAGCGGCTAATTAACGCTTGCCATCCTGCCATACCACTACCATTCTCCATGTACCAGCTATGTCTCGCTATGATTTTATGTAACTGTTTTAAGATGTAATTTTATGTGTTTTTAACCATGTGTTTTATATGCTGTTTTTATATGTTGTAAACCACCCTGAGCCTCGGGAAGGGCGGTTTATCAAATCGAAATAAATAATAATAATAAATAATAAGGAATATCTTAAAATACACTTAAAATAAAAAGTGCCATCTGCTGGGGGTATTTTGATTATGCTTTTCCTATGCTGCGGGGTTGGACAATACAGTCTCGTGTGGTCTCATCCAACTCTATGATTCTGTCTGCACAGTAGCTTGAGGTGGGAGTGAGAATTTGACTCATTTGTGCAGACACATTTTCCCTATCTTTTTGCACTTGAATACAACATGGAAGTCCTTAGTTATCTTTGGTTTCTTGTTTTATCTCAACTGGAATAATATAGTTAATAACCTGAGTACAAACCAGGTTCTTAAAACAACTTGAGACTGTGTTGTCAAGTTTTGGACAGAAAATATTTGATCCTTGTTGATGTGATTAATTAGCTTTGTCAAATTGAAATACTGTAATTAAAGGAAGGCGGTTCTCTTTTCTTGGGTAGCATAATCTAGATATCTTTAAAAGAACTCGGAAATGTAAGATATTAAATAGAAGAGAGAGCAGATGTCGGTTACGCATTGACTGAATGTCTACCATTTCTTACTGTAAAAAAAGCAATAAATTCAACATTTCTCATTTTCAGAGATGTAAAACTAGAGGACACCTACTTTGACCGAGATGTGGAGAAAGCTTTTATGAAGGCTAGTGCTGAGCTCTTCAACCAAAAAACAAAAGCTTCCTTGCTTGTTTCTAATCAAAATGGAAATATGTACACACCTTCAGTCTATGGCTGCCTTGCTTCCCTCCTAGCTCAGTAAGTGAGACTGGCAATATCCTTGTAAATATTAACTCCCAATATATAAATTGGGATAGATGGGAAAGGGAATTGTGGGAGGTGAATAGATGTTTCTGCAGGCTGAAAGGAAGGACCCCTACCCAGGGAGAGTCCATCTCATGGACCTCTGTGAGCTGTAGGAGAGAATCCATAAATGTTGGCATATGGATGCCCCATGCACAAATTCTCAGGATGCTCCTGAGCAATTGTACATGGACACAAAAAATGAACTACTAAACTACGAAGAGGCACAACAAAAGGGGTCTGTAGACCGTGGAGAAAAATTCACTATTATGATAATAGTGAATTTTTCTACATGGTCTACAGACCCCTTCAATTGTGCATGGACCACAGAGAAGGTGTCCCAAATGATTTATAAGCGGATCATGGAGGAAATCCTCCCAGGGCAAGGCTCCTTATCATTTCTGTGTGGGTCACAGTGGAGAATCTCAAAGGGCTTATATGCAGGTTACAGGTTGTCCATTCCCAGATGTATAGTTTCTGTGAATAAATGTCACCACACAAAGTCAACTGCATATTTAGGGTTTGTAGCTGAAAAAAGAGTTGGTAATGCTAATCATTTCAGTTTGAGACAGAATAACTTCTAAAATCTTGTTTGACTGGAGACGGCTAGTTTTGTATTGTGAAATAAAAAGAAGGGGAAAGGCCTTCAGGCAGCGCAGGCTGAGAACATCTCATTACTTAGAGCAGCTGGCATTGAGGATGAAAAACAAATTAAAAGAGAACATTCTGTGTGCCTTAATTCATCTAATATAGGAACTGTTGCCTGGAGCAAACTTAATTTTACATAAAAATATTAGGACCAGTCTTCCTTAATGTACCCTTTATTCACATCTTGCCCTCTGGCCTCCAGGTACTCTCCTCAGCAGCTGGCAGGTCAGAGAATTGGAGTTTTCTCTTACGGTTCAGGATTTGCTGCTACCCTCTACTCCATCAAAGTTAGCCAAGATGCAACCCCTGGTAAGTAAAACCCTTGACAATAAACACACAATCATTGTTTGGCAGTTATGGAATCACAGATTCAATGTTATTTAATACCTTTTGGGATTCCACACAAATCAAAGTAATGGAGAATTTTGATTGAGCTCATTTGTGGCCTTTGCTTTCTCTGATTCTGTGTAGTATCACAGAATTCAGCATTCTGAAAATCATGGTTTTCTAGCGTATCTGGGCAGTATAGCTACCAAGTTGGAGATATGAATGTGATATTTCCTGACAGTCATGATGGACTGGTTGAGTAAGACTTGCATAGTTCAGAATGTAGGGCACTCTTAACTCCTTCCTCCTTCATGTAGTAAGAAAAATTATAATCATTTTTATTCCCCTGATGATTGTTGTTTCTTCTCCCTTCTCGTAGTACAGAATATTTCTTTGTTCAAAAGCAATCAGAGAAATGCTAGCCAAAAGGAATGCAGTAATGTAGCATATTCTGTGTTTCTGTAATAACCTGGGATTTTAACCTGTAGAAAAAAGGATTACCCAAGATACAGGAATACCAGTTTTAACAATTGTAATCCTTAGTTGCATCATGGATCCAAATGTCTCATTAGGTCACTTTATTTGTCCTTGAATTCACAACTTTAAAGTGTCAATTTAATAATAGTGTATTCTAGGCAAAATCTGAAGAATAGACATAAAAACTATTTAGAAGTGGGGAGTATATGCTTCGCCAGTTCTTATTTAGATAGGATTCCCAGCATCCCTGGCCATTTACTGGAGCTGATGGGACTTGTGAGTGCAATATAGTAATATAAGTATACTAAATAAATACATAAAGATTGTATTTACTGCTACTGTTATTGTCTGAATCTGGCATTGAAATATTGCCATCGTTTGTAAGCCGCCCTGAGTCCTTCTTCAGGGGTGAGAAAAGCGGGGTATCAATACTGTAAATAAATAAATAATAAATATCTGGAAAGGCACAGATTTCCCATCTAAATTGCCATGTTAAGACTGTAACGTTCTGTAGGGTGGTGCTATTTAAAAGGATGGTGATGATCATGGTCCTTGAAACATGAGGGGAGCAGGAATTGATAATCTTCCACACTTTATAGCTTGCTGTCAAATGAGTTGGGCATTAATTTCATATCTTTGCTAAAGTATAGTATTGGTTGTAATGGATATGCTTGGTGTTGTTGTAATGTTGAATGTAGTATTGTGCAATGTTTGTGCTGATGTAGTTATCTAGCTTTATTGTAGGACAAGGAAATCAATATGTTGTCTACTTTTAATTTCCAATTGTCTAATTATTCTTTCAGCATAATATTCAGTCTGGTTTCTAAAAAATACTGTTTTATACTTCAGGCTCTTCCCTTGATAAAATAACAGCAAGTTTGTCTGATTTGAAAGCAAGGCTTGATTCAAGGAAACGTATCCCACCGGAGGTATTTGCAGAAAACATGATGCTTAGACAAGAGACTCATCATTTAGGTGAGTGGTAGCAGTGCCATGAAATGTGTTATTGGGTGGATTCAGTCTATCATTGATAGGAGTGTGAGTCCCTTCAAGTAACCTGTTAACCCCAATAATTTCAGAGGGTTTTCTAAGGAAAGGGTGAGGGTTTTGCCAGTTTCTTCCTCTGAAAATATAGCTTATATTACCAGAAATTCATTGGCACTCTCTCATCCAAGTAATAACTAGGACTGACCCTGCTTAGCTTTCAATATGATACAGGATTTGATTCATTTAAGGTATTTAGATAGATCCATTGAAACCAGAGGGACTTAAGTTAGCCATTACCAAGTTTGACTTTGGGGTCAAGACACTGTTTGAAATGGTGCTAATTTTACCATAAATACAGAAATGTTGTCGAAAGCTTTCATGGCTGGAATCACTGGGTTGCTGTGAGTTTTTTCAGTCTGTATGTCTATGTTTCAGAAGCATTGTCTCCTGATGTTTTGCCCACATCTGTGGCAGGCATCCTCAGAGATTGTGAGCTCTGTTGGAAGCTAGGCAAGTGAAGTTTATATATCTGTGGAATGTCCAGGGTGGAAGAAAGAACTCTTGACTGCTTGGGGCAAGTGTGAATGTTGCAATTGCCCACCTTGATGAGCATTTAAAGGCCTTGCATCTTCAATGCCTGGCTGGTTGCTGCCTAGGGGGATCCTTTGCTGGGAGTTGTTAGCTGGCCCTAATTGAGTCTTGTTTGCATACTGTTTGAGAACACAGAAATGTTGGACCACTCTAACAACTACCATGCCAGACTACAGAGAAAAGCCATTGAAATCCACAAGCATGTGGACAATTTCATCAGTAAGCAGGAAATCATGAAAATGAACAAAATCTGGCTACCAGCATTAAAAAACCCTCTAAAAACAGGACAGTAAATAAAAAACAACACTCAGAAAAAACAAGGGAATTCCAGACAAGAATCAATCTGGGCCAGCTAACATCTCCCAACAAAGGACCCCCAGGCAGCAACCAGCCAGACTTTGAAGCTCCAAGGCCATTAAATGCTAATCAAGGTTGCTGTAACATTCACACTTGCGCCAAGCAGACAAGAGTTCTTTCTCCCACCCTGGACAGTCCACAGATATGTAAACCTCACTTGCCTGGTTTCCAACAGATCCCTCAACCTCTGAGGATGCCTGCCATAGATGTGGGTGAAACGTCAGGAGAGAATGCTTCTGGAACATGGCCATACAGCCCGGCAAACTCACAGCAACACAGGAATGATATCTATTAAGCAACGTGGAATAGTAAATCTTATGCTGAATATAAATTTTATATTCTGGCTATTGCCTTTAGCTGAATGGCTTCCTCTGGGACCTGAACATCTTTGTTGTTGGCTGCATTCAAGCCACTTCTCAACTTACACTAATCCCAAGGTGAAGCTGTCATAGGGTCCGTTTTGCAAGGCTTCCTCTGCCAAAGGTCCCTCAGTGGATTTTCATAGTAAGAATCCTTGCTTGGTGTATAGACAAAAATGGAAAGCATGAGAATACTAGGCTTCTAATTGTTGCACTTCTGTAATTATGCAATGAGATGTGCGTCCCTGCTATTGGGAGAGTGGCTGGCAGAGGAATAAATGAGACTCCACATTACTTTGAAGGCATGGCTTTCCTCCCTTTTCTGTGCTTTATTGTGACACCAGTCATTTCAGAGTCCGGTAACATTTTCTCAAGATAAAAACAATCAGATCCTCAAAACCAATTTGGTGTGTCAGGACAGATATCTAAGGATCTTGTGATAAAATTGGGACTCAACTCTTTCTTGAGAGGATCTGGCTTTTCTCATTCTTACAGCTAATTGTATCCCAAAATGTTCTGTGGATGATCTCTACGAGGGAACCTGGTATTTGGTGCGAGTGGATGAGAAACACAGGAGAACATACGCCCGTCGCCCGGTCCTGGGCGATGGGCCATTGGAAGCAGGAGTGGACGTTGTTCACATGGGCCTTGCTCATGAGGTAAGTGTCATGCCCATCCATTCCCCTTCATAATACCCAGGGGCCAATGCACACATAGAAGGGCTGCTCCTAATTTCAGTATAAGACACTGAGAGCAGAATGTCAAATGACACACAGTGTTTTTCACGTCATGCAGAGAAATAGGTGAGCTTCACACTTGGATAGCATCAGTGCTGTGTAACTAAAGTTGGGGTGTGCATGGGAGAGAGGATGGAATATTATCTCAAAAAGCATGAATGCATCTTTGATGTGTCCCCAGTTCCTTAATCATAGTCTCCTGTTCCCCATGTGTGAATCAGACCCATGGAAGAGTTGATCCTTTTCTAACCTTTCCTTTTTTATTTTTCTTTGTCACGAAAATAAATTACAGACTATTAAGCGCATGTAGTGGAGTATGTCTAGATTTGCTCTTCCAGTAAGTTACTTTTCAGCAACCCTTACCAAATCATACAAATCTCTCTTTTCCTGAGCTTATATAACATGGGCACCCCTTCATTTCTGCAATTCTTTCTGCTCTTGCACTGTGCCCAACACTCAATGACTCACATTCACAATGTCTTCTAAAATTGATTAACTGAAAGTCATTCTTTTACATTAACCTCTTATATCAGTCCTACATCTGAAATCACATAAGTAACAACAGTTTTGTTCTAATCTATTGAACTGCCAGGAAAACATGCATTAAGCAAGGAATATTTTCTGTAGTAAAAGTTTTTACCCTATAAGGAGCCCCTGGTGACACAATGGGTTAAGCCCTTGTGCCGGCAGGACTGCTGACCAAAAGATCAATGGTTCGAATCTGGGGAGCAGAGTGATTTCCCGTCTGTCAGCTCCAGCTTCCCATGTGGGGACATGAGATAAGCCTCCCACAGGATGGTAACGCATCCGGGTGTCCCCTAGGTAATGTCTTTGCAAACAGCCAATTCTCTCACACCAGAAGCGACTTGAAGTTTTTCAAGTCGCTCCTTATGCAAAAATAAAAATTACCCTATAAATCCAATTTAGCTTCATAGGCGTCATATATTGCCTATAATTGTAAAAGACTGGCCTCCATTATGTTTGGAATACATCATGGTACATCTTTACTTCCATGTTCCCAAATTGAAAACATGCCCAGTTGCTTTTGCTTACTGCAGTTAAAAGATACCAAAATTGTTTAATGTCATTAATATACTGTAAATCTGGGACATTGATAATAATAATATTTGTTACCTGCTGTTTTGATTTTTCTTTATTCACTAATTTGTCAATTTCAGATAATTATCCATTCATATCCTAGCCAATTTGGGGTGGGGAGGGAGGTCAAACCTGAAAAATTAGAAAGAAAAAATGTGTGTAGCCTGACAAGCTTTGAATAAATGGTCAGGTGAAAATTGTGGCTTTCTGCGGAAGTATTCATGCTTTCTTCAGTTATGAATACTTCCCGAAGTCTGATTAGGGAGAATCGTTCACTGAGCAGTAGATTTTAATGGAGAATTGTCTGGGCCAAGAAATTAAGACTGAGTTATTGTTCCCTCATGTCTAACTTTTGTTTTAAGAACTGGGAACACTTACAATTGACGAAAATGGCACTTGTGTCCCTTTTAATGTGTTCTGATCTATGGCTTTGCTTTTTCTTCTCTCAGCACATCCCCAGCCCTGCTAAGAAAGTACCCAGAATTCCTGGAAAAGCAGACTCCGAAGCAGTTGCTGTTTCCCTTTCCAATGGAGAGCATTGAGATACCTCTGTGAGGTGGAAGTTGAAAAGATTAGGGGAGAGGTGGGGATGTACACAGGATTAAATATTTCTCACCTTTTGCTGTACAGTACTGCTTAATTAGAGCATGAGAAACTGTTACTCTTGAGGCTCTGTCTTTTGATGTGGTTTGTTGACATGTAGTTTTCATGACACTAAAAAGTGCTTGTGCTTCCTGGAACAGAAATCACTACAAGAGTGCTTTCTGGGAAAGGTAGTTTGTTTATAAACAGTCATGGTTCAGAACTAGGTACTTTAATTTAGACTCGGGAAACCATCCGTGGTATTTTTCCTTCCCCCAAACCTCATTTTAACATCTCTATAAATTTTGTAAAAATTATTGTTCAGCAAAGAAGTAAGACTTCTTTTTCAAGCCATTATTGAAAGAAATTGATGTGACCTAAAGTCATGAGTGTGTGTCAGTCTTCAAAGTTAGGGTCCTATGTGCCTTAACAATCTAAGCACCCTGTCTCTTAAATATAAACTTAATTATATCCCTCAAAAAACCCCATCAGTTTGGGGAAGGTGCAGTTGATTTGTTTTTCAAGGTGCTATTAACTGGAGAATTATTTTCCAATTGGAATTACTAGTTATAAAACCTAGCTGGAAAAAAGTGGAGGTCGGTGACCATTGACAATTGGGATTTCAGTTTGTGTCTATACCTTAAGAACTACTTTATTTCCCATTCCTCAATGACATAAAGACCATTTTGCAGTACTAGCAAAACTAAAGGATCCTGTCCCCACCCTTGAAGTGTAAGGTTATCCAAGAGCAGGTTTTACATATTCAGCCTCCAAGGAACTTTCCATATGCTCAGCCTAAAAATGGATCATTCCTGGAATATTTTGCTTCTGAAGTCTTCTTTGGGCAGTACAACAACAGGAGTTGCTTTGATCTATGTAGCATCTTATTTCAGGTTGATTTGAAATTATATTTCTGCTTCTGTATGAATTACTAGAAGGCCATCAACTGTCAAAGCACTCACTTTAAAACAGTTCTATACAGGTTGGAGTCCCATTAGAGTCCTCTAGCTGTATTTGGACTCATTTGATAAAACCACCTTGGTAGGTTGCCTGCTTGCCTAAGGCATTGCAAACTGAGGGTGTTACCTGAATACCCAACTGAACATGATACATGGCTTGTGTGCTCCATTTATTTGCAAGTTGTTCCCTTTCATTGGCTTTCACAGACCTGCTTCAGAGCAGATACTTTTTGACTATTGCGATTATGCTTTAGCCATTGTAAGCATGTGTATACACAAGGCTTAAACGGCTGGGGGGGGGGGGGAGGACGGGGCCTGAGGCTGTTAGGAATTGTGGGAGTTGAAGTCCAAAACACCTGGTTGGCTCAAGTTGGCCCATGCCTGATATAGACACTCTTGAGGAGAGTCCACTGACTATTGGATGGTCCTAGAAAACTGGAATTAAAAGTAAAACGGCTCATGGCTTGTAAAATACAATGCATTGACACCAAACTCACACTCTGCCCTACTTTTATTTTGCTCTAAAACCTTTTTAAAAGCTTTGGGGGGGAAATAAACAATTGCAAGAATTGGTACCCATTATGCTAGGTTACAAAACATGGGGTTTGATGTTCGATAGTTTGTTTTTCAAAAGTACATGACTAATGTTTGACAGTTTCTGCATCAGTTCATCATGTTGGACATGCTTTGACTTAACTTGAGTGGATAAACAAATGGTCTCAGTGCTGTGGCTCCGTGTGACAAGCCTCATGTCTGTCCACATGATGGAAGCATATCAAGTCCATTGCAGGCAATGGACAGGGCAAGAACCATTGCACAAAATGTAACCTTTATAAACCTCAGTATGATGAGGCATTTGCCTTGTAAAATAAACATTGAGCTGTTTGAACTACTTACGTTTGTGTTCTCTTGCTTTGCATCATAACCAGTCTGACCTTGAGGAATTGGCTACAGGCCAACTAGGTGGCAGAATTAATTCAGCAGAGGAGTCATTGTTGCTTGTCTCTGTGTTCAAGTCTGCAACCGCTGGAATCAGTCCTATGATTTCTCAGTGAGATGTTTTTCCTTTCCTGCTCTGTATTGCAGCTGTATCTTTATGTAAGAAAGGTACTTAACATACAGACAGACTAGATATGGCCCAACTCATTGGTGAAATTGGGAGGTACAAAACATACCCATTACATGTATATACAGTAACTTCAAACCAAACCTAGCTGATAACCATGTACAGTTCTGTATCTCTGAAGTCAAAGCTCGTAAAATGTGGTAGATAGCACGGCTAACTGCTGGGTTAAATCTGAAGTGTAATCAATAGAACTGAAACAAGAGAAAGTCTTAAGTCTTTTTAAAGATTTTATTTCAAAATTACAAAAAATGCTAAGAGCAAGAGTTGAGTCAAACCAGGCCAGACACATAATTTATAAAATCAAGCAGAGTTTTGAGGAGTGTTTCAGGCCCTGATAGGTAGGGTGCACCTTCTTTGACTCTTCCTCCTCTTTGGGTTCTGGTTGGCTGATTATAGGCACAGCCTCTATGGCCCATTTCTTCTGAACTCTGTGCAAAATAATTCTGTAGATCCCAGTTATTGAACCGTGAGTGTTTCTTCCATGGTTATTCTGAAAATGCTCCTCCGTGATCCCCAAATTGATCAGGACTTTTTTCACCTCGGCTTCTTCCTGTCTTAGCGTGCCACTTTCTGACAAGTATTTCGGATCCAGCTTAAATGGTTCCAAGGGCTTTGGATATTGCACTCCTTTCATCCATTCTCTGCTCATGATGTACTCGATGGAGTAGCGTTCGGATGGGACTGACTGAAGGATTCCTCGAATCAGCTTCTGGCAAGGTTCGGAAAGGAACGAGGGTAAGATATATATCCCTTCAAGAATGCACTTCTTCAGTTTGGCCACTGTGTCTGCTCGAAAGGGCATGACTCCGGTTGCCATAAAATAGAGGAGAATCCCCAGCGCCCAGATGTCTACATAAACCCCAATGTAGCTCTCGTCCCTGAAAAGTTCTGGGGCGGCATAAGGAGGGGAGCCACAGAAAGTGTTCAAGGTTTCCTCTTTTTTACTTATCGTGCTGAATCCAAAATCTCCCACTTTCACACAGGTGTTACTGGTATAAAACACATTTTCGGCTTTCAGGTCCCGGTGAATTATATTGCTGTCATGCTGCAGAGCAAAAAGAGAGAGAAAAACAAGACCTTAGATGGCTTCTGCTTTGTCTCCTTGCAGTACTTAGAGGAGTTCTTAGCAAGAGGGATCCTAATGAGCTGTCTTCAATTACAACCCGCTATACTGAATGCTAATATCGCTTGGAAATAATTATTGACACCATCATGCGAAAAATGGAAGTGCAACGAAGAAAGCTAGTCTTCCATACCCTATTTATAATTGTTGTAAATGTTGTTAATGGACTACAACATCCAGTATCCCTCACCATTGGGAATCGATGGGAATTTCAATCTGGCTTTCATGGCCAGAATCACTGGGTTGCTCTGAGTTTTCCAGGCTGTATGGCCATGTTCCAGAAGCATTCTTTCCTGATGTTTCGCCCACATCTATGGCAGGCATCCCCAGAGGTTGTGAGGTCTGTTAGAAACTATGCAAGTGGGGTTAATATATCTGTGGAATGTCCAGGGTGGAAAAAGAAGTCTTGTCTGCTTGAGGCAGGTGTGGATGTTGCAATTTGCCACCTTGATTAGCATCGAATGGCCTTGCAGAGTGAAAGACTGGCTACTTCCTGCCTGGGGGAATTCTTCATTAGGAGGTGTTAGTTGGCCTTCATTACTATTTCATTATTGGCGATTTGTAAGACAGAACCAATTAGTAACTGCCCATTATGACGAAATTTTGAAAATTTTGTTAGAGTTCTGAAATGTTCACCGCCAGAACTTTAGCAACACTGTAGAAGCAAAGCACCAGCGCCACCTAGTTTTCACCACCAGAACTTTAGTTTTGTAAGTACTTTAGAACCATTTAGAACCATGATTGCCCAGGCCTAGTGTTTAAGCATTACTGCATTTGGTAGTACCTACAGTATGTAGACTTGCCCACAGCTGCAAGGTATATGGTAGACTCCTGTAGAGATGAGAGGATCCCTTTTGTCCTTTGCTGAACGTAGTATTTGTTGGATTTTCTTAGTGGGTCTGCAGACGGTTTGTATGTTGTGTTTCTTCATCAGTTTCCTTATGAGGTCAGTGGTTCCTTTGATGTATGGTAAGAACACCTTTCCTCTGGGTGGATCTTTGTCTTTACTCTCGTGTCTTGTTCTTAGTCTTGCAGCTGCAAGGCCATTCAATGCTAATCAAGGTGGCCAGTTGCAACATTCACACCTGCCTCAAGCAGACAAGAGTTCTTTCTCTCACCCTGGAGGAATTCTGGGAGTTGTAGGCCAAAATTCTGGGAGTTGTAGACCCACAGGTCTACAACTCGGAATTCTGGGAGTTGTAGACCCACAGGTTGAGAACCACTGCCATACAGCCTGGAAAACTCAGAGCAACACATTATCTGGACAACTTAAAGATATGCAGAGGAAAAAATGCCACTGGAGAGACGAACACAATGAACTTACCATGTGTTTAACAGCAGACAAAATCTGGGAGAAGATGTGCTTGCTCTCCACTTCCGACAACTTTCCTTCCATGCTGATCTTAGCAAACAGATCCCCTCCACTGGCATATTCCATCACTAGGTACAGTTTCGAGAGCGTTTCCATGACCTCGTAAAGCCGGATGATGTTGGGGTGGTATAACTTTTCCATGCTGGATATCTCCTGGGAGAGTAGACGTTGTGTCTTCTGGTCTAATTTTGTTTTATCCAAGATCTTGATCGCTACTTTTTCTGCAAAGAAAGTTGTTACTTGTTAATAAATAAAAGAGATATAATGCTGAAGAAAGAAAATAACATGCATTTCCTTACCATACAAATGATCCATCTAGTTCCATAATATCTATCCTTGGTATCAAGCTACTTACTAAAATATTATTTTAATAAATGTTTACTGGTTTTACTTCTATATATATATATATATATATATATACACACACACACACACACATACACACACACACAGTGTGTGTGTGGTGTGTGTGTATATATATACTGTATATATATATAGACACACATACATACATACATATATACACACTGTGTGTGTGTGTGTGTATATATATATATATAGAATACAGAAGTTAAAAACTCTCTCTCTCTCTCTCTCTCTCTCTCTCTCTCTTATGGCACTGATAGCAAAATCCACCTCCACGAGAAAGTCAAGAAAGGGGCATTTTCCATCCTTGCAAAAAAAAAGTAGTTGTGAAAATGTATCTTTTTTCAGGTATTGGACTACAACAACAACAACAACAAAACTTTATTTATATTCTGCCTTATCTCCCTGGAGGGACTCAGGGAGCATTCCAAACTTAAAAGGTAAACATTCAATCCCTGAACACAACAACAATACATCCATAGTAATACAATTTGGCAACCCAACATATAAAAACAACATATGACTTAACAACTAAAATTAAATTTTTAAAAAGCCTGTTCTATCAGATATAAGACAAAAGATCAGACAT
The DNA here is from genome assembly GCA_030556195.1 of Anolis apletophallus. Classification (NCBI taxonomy): domain Eukaryota; kingdom Metazoa; phylum Chordata; class Lepidosauria; order Squamata; family Anolidae; genus Anolis; species Anolis apletophallus. The sequence goes on along the minus strand of JARBWK010000006.1, from coordinate 30,838,679 downwards.
CAAACAGAAGCATTGGTTTCCCAGTTCCTTGGGGGCAAATAGATTGATCTCTCGAAATTGAGTGAATGGGCAACGAAGTGGCAAATGCATTTTAACGTAAACAAGTGTAAAGTCATGCACATCGGGGCAAAGAACCCCAAATACACTTATCAACTGATGGGATCAAAGCTTTCTGAGACAAACCAGGAAAGGGATCTTGGGGTTTTGGTGGACAGCTCAATGAAGATGTCAACCCAGTGCGCTGCAGCAGTGAAAAAAGCAAATTCTATGCTTGGTATGATCAGGAAGGGAATCGAAAATAGGTCGGCAAATGTTGTATTGCCTCTCTACAAATCTATGGTGAGGCCACACCTGGAGTACTGTGTACAATTCTGGTCACCGCACCTCAAGAAGGATATAACGGAACTGGAAAAGGTACAAAGAAGGGCAACAAAAATGATCCAAGGGATGGAGCAGCTCCCTTATGAAACCAGGTTGCAACGCCTTGGTCTTTTCAGCCTTGAAAGACGGCGTTTAAGAGGTGACTTGATCGAAGTGTATAAAATCATGCATGGGATAGAAAAGGTGAATAAAGAAAAAAATATTTTCTCTGTCACACAACACTAGGACTAGGGGGCACTCCTAAAGCTCCAAGGTAGGAAAGTTAGGACTAATAAAGGGAAATATTTCTTCACCCAGAGGGTCATTGGGTTATGGAACTCACTTCCAGAGAAGGTTGTGACAGCGGTCAGCCTGGACAGCTTCAAGGCAGGATTAGACAGATTCATGGATACCAAGGGAATCAGTAGTTACTGAAATGGACATCCAAGTGCCACCTCTGTGTTGATTGAGGCAGGCAGGATTTCCCCGGGTACTGGTTGTGGGGGGTCGGGAGCAGGTGAGGGTTTTGCCCTCCTTTCTGCTAGAGATCCCTGTGTACAACAACAACTTCTTGGCTTCAGCTAGCATCCTGAGTGTAGCCCAACCAATCAGCTTTGTTCTTTGCATTTTTCAGTTAACACACTCAGGCCTGGATTACCCATAAGACCAACCTAGGCCATGGCCTAGGGGCGCAAGGCGAGGGGGACGCAGATCACAGACCAAAAAAAATGTTGAAACGAAAATGCAACGGATATGACTCTCTCTCAAGGGAGGGCGGGGGGAGAGCGCTGCGAAGGGGAGGAGGGAATGGCGCCCCCCTCGCCCCTGCCCCCTTGTCAAGGAAGGAGGGTGCGAGGAGGAGGAGGCGGAGGGAAGCCCCCTGGGCTGCTGCCGTGCTGTGCACGGCACCCCTTGTCAAGGAAGGAGCGCCTCTGCCTCCTCCACCATGTTCCTGGGTTACACGCATGCCCGGATGCGGCCCCGGGGGCTTCCCTTCCTTCCTCTTCCTCCTCGCGCCCTCCTTCCTTGAGCCTTTTTGGGGGCATAATTCCAAAGTGTGGCCTAGGGCACCAAAAGGTGTTAATCCGGGCCTGAACACACTCACCAACTGATTTTTACATGCTCCAACAAAATCTACCCCTTGGAAGGGAAATTCACTCCTGGAAGAGTTATCATGGCAAAAAAGATATCTCAACTGAAGCCTTATAACCAATCTTTGCTTCTAAAATGATCACTGGGACAGAAAATGCGGTGAAATCTTCTGAACAGCCAAACAAACACCACATGGTTGTTAAAACTATCCAAAGCTTGTCTGTCTGTCTGGAGTTACACTTAAAATGTACCTGTTATTACTTACATACAAATTCAACTTAAGAACAAACCTATATTGTCCGTAACTTGAGGACTGCCTGTAGAGTCTTTTTTTTCCTATCTGAAATAACACAGAATGCTTTCACCCGGAGAGCTCAAAACACTGTCAATCACCACATTGCTTCGAAATCCAGACCTAGAATTTTCTCCATTACCCCAGTTGGGGTTTCAAGTCCTACTTGTACATTGTATTTTGAGAAGTTGAGGAGAGGAGATTAGGTCATTCTAATAAAGCAGCCTGGCAGACAGTTTGAGAAGGCAAAGCCTAATGTCTGATGTAACCATCTGAAACAAAGCTCAGAGGTGGCACGGTAGGTTTCACCTAGAAAGGCGCTTAAGTATTATGTGTGTGATGCTAAATAGCTTTTGCATGCACCTTTAAGTGACACAGGCATGGTTTTGATAGGGTTAGGTTCAACAACAACAAAAGTAAATGCCAAGAAGTTCTAAGGAGCATACTGTACCTTTGAGTAAAGTACACAGAGAATTGCATTCTAACCCTTTGAGAGTGGACATAATGGATCGCCACTCCAGGCTGGCACTTCCAACCCTTTTGATCTTGTCACTCATTTTGCCCCCTCCCCGAAGATCCCTCTCTGGATCAGATACTTTTTGTCTCCAGGCAGGGCCGTAGCCAGGATTTTGATTCGGGGAGGGCTGAGTTTGATTCGGGAGGGGCTGAGTCTGAGTAAGGGAGGGACTACCCTACCAAACCTTTTGCATTGTTATCCTAATAACCCCATGAATGTGGGATATAATGAGCATGGTGATCAGATCATGATATGAATAAACATAACAGCTTAAATAATGTACCAGTAAGGCCTTCTCGCGGACCACCCTGAGAATTTCGGGGAGGGGGCTGAAGCCCCCTAAGGGCCCGCCCCCCCGGCTACATGCCTGTCTCCAGGTGATCTTTATGTGGACTGGCGGATATGTTGTTCAATGGGTTCACTATGATAAGTGTATCCTGATGTTATCAAAAGTTAATAGGAACGGACAGACCCAGTTGTAAAAAAGACCAACATAAATATTTACACAATTGGATCATACATTATCATGCAATTAGATCACACACATTAACGCCTGAACTATGTATTCATCCACAGGTACTCAACACCTTATTCAGTTCCTCTCCACAACTGACCCATTTCTTTCCCAGCATTTCCCTATCTCTAAGCCATCTTTCCTCTAATACAGAGGTTTCTTCAGAGATTCAATATTCCCTGCTTAAGAAAGACGCTGATAGGGAGCTGTTTTTTAAGTTGCTAATGGAATTTAAATTTTATTTTCTGGACGTTACAGCTCCTAAAGCCTAAGAGCTGGCTTTAACACAGCAGGTTAAGCACCAGCTGTAGTCAATCTTGTCAATCTGCCAGTTCGAAGCTGGGTCAGGGCGAGCTCTTGGCCTTTAGCCCAGCTTCTGCCTACCTAGCAAAAATGTGATTAGATAAATAGGTTGGTGAATCAATCCAAAAGGAGAAAGGAAGTTACAAACTAGTTCTTTGGCACGAGGATGGAGCGACATCCCTTCCCCACCCCCGTGGCTAGAACAGAGCACAACACCTTCCAAGATACCGAAAGATGGGGAAAGCCAAGATATATACCTCTTATCTATGTGTAATTGTCTGTCTAGTTGTGTATAAAACAACATTTAATGTCTACCACATATGTATGTTCTGTGTTCCACCCTGAGTCCCCTTCGGGGTGAGAAGGGAGGAATATAAACACTGTAAATAAGTAAGTAAGTAAATAAATAAAAATGGACAAAGAGAGGAATTGCCACTTCCTACATGAATTTATTTATGTCTTAACTGACAACAACAAAAACCTCTTGACAAGATGCAGGCTTGAGACTTTAGCACTGTCATTTCCCCCTATGCTCCTATAAGAGATTTAACACTTTTGCCCAATGAAGAAGCTAATGGAGTTTCAAAATGTTTGCATTGTGTATTCTATGCATGTTTGGGAGGACCTATAAAGGTACTCCTCTCCGCTGGCTCCCCCTTGTTGTGGGGGAGAGGCTTGCGTACCCTAATGAAGTTGTGAGCTATGCTGGCGGTGGCATAATAGCCACCGGTAGGGCCTCCCATGCCAGACAGGTCACAACCGAAGGGTCTGACAAAGAGCGTCAAAGGGCAGGATGAGCTCTCTAGCCTTTTGGCAACCATCCTAGGAGAAGGAAAACTCTGATTTCAAACCCGGGCAGGTGGTGCTTGTTTAACCCTGTAAGGTCAACCATCTAGAGAAGGAAACTTGAACCAAACCTACGACCTGAGGACCTCGCTGCCACCAGCCCAGCTTTCTAGGCCCCGGCAGACGAACCTTTGGTTTAAAGGGTGAGGCCAGTTTCTGCGCTCCAACAGAAAAATTCATTGCTCGAAGGACACATCCAACCTCCGAATCATCAACGCGCATGTAGAAAGAGTGGGATGAGTCCTTCCTGAATCTTCGTTCGCTAAGAAAAGCCAAGAATAAAGGTACTGCTTTTTTTTGGAGAAATGATATTTAGTGCAACATAATGTGATAAACTATGGGACAGAAAATTAAGATGAATTTTACAATCTGGGATAGCAAATGGAGACAAGGAGGTCAACTTTGCAAAAGGAAAACAAAGACTAGGATGTTTCTATTGATGGAAGTAGTTCCGCCAACAGAACTGGGAAGGAATTGGCAATTGCTTCTTCCACTGCCTCCAAAACCTTCTCAAGAGGGCTGAAACACCTTCTAGAACTGATAGTGAGCAGACAGAGTACAGCAAAGAATGGAGAAGAAAGCTCCATTGTGCTGGCAGTCAGTTTTGACAATGGACATAAGCCCAATACTCCACCGAATAGAACTGAAATGTCTTGTTTGATCTTGACCAAACCTTGCCCAGTCCTGCAGCTACTGATGCTCAGACTTGGCATATATATATGGCACCTCCCTGGTTCTAGGAGGCATGTTCAGATAGGCTACAGTTCTCATTTAGACCAATCTGCATTTCTGAGGATTAGCAGCAGAGATTTACAAAAGCTTCGGGGCCTAATTTAACTCTCCTGCATGGACATCTAGCATGCTTGTGCAGCAGATAAATCCACAATTGGCAACCTGACAACATAAGTCTTTCTTGGATAGGCTGTAGCAAAGGGAGGGGAACCACACAGACAGAACCTTACCTGTACTAGCAAGATATTCTCATATTTTGGAAGGTGTCTGTTCAGCAGATATTAATCTGTGGTGAGGAATCACATGGAGAAATGTTCTTGGGCTGCAGCCCAATGGTGAGAGAAAACTACAGTCCAAATAATCCTGAGGACCAGTTTGTCTATGTTTGACTTATGTTAATGAAATGCCTGACAACCTGAAAAATTCCAATCCAATTGTGTTGAGTTGCTTGTAAGCCACCTTTTGCTTCCTGAGGCAAATGTTAGGATGCTTAATTACATTACAAAACATAACCAAACTGGAAGTTAAATTGTATTTCAGAATTGGGCAAAGTGTGGTCCACGTGTTTCGTTGCAGCTCCACAAAAGTTCTCTGTCCCACAAATTGGGGGATTGAAGAACATGGACCAAAACATGGTACATATAGGTTATTGTAGGTTTTCGGGCTCTGAGAATGCTTGCCACAGGTGCAGGCAAAACGTCAGGAGAGAGTGCTTCTAGAACATGGCCATACATGGCCGAAAAACCTACAACAACTCAGTGATTCTGACCATGAAAGCCTTTGACAATACATGGTACATATACTCACCATCTTTGGGGAACAATTTTGTGGGGAATGGACAATAACCTCTATTGTTTTAGAGAGTACCAGGCTAGCCTAGGTCAGATATGGGTAAACCCAGGCTCAGGGGCCAGATGCGGCTCCTTGGGCTTTTTTCTCAGGCCCTCCTCTCTCTCACCATCCTATCCTTCCTTCTTACTCTCTTTCCTTCCTCCTTCCCTTCATTCTCTCCCTCCTTCCCCTCCACCCTTCCATCCTTCCTTCTTTCCCTCTTTCCTCCCTCGTCCCCTCTCTCTTTCTCCTTCCCTCCTTTTCTTCCTTCCTTCCTTCCCTCTTTTACTTCCCTTTTGCCTTCCCTCCCTCCCTTCCCTTCCCTTCCACCCTTCCTTCCTTCCTTCTCTTTTCCCCTCCTCCTTTCCCTCCTGGGGGATGTTTAGCTGGGAGAAGAGAAAGTAGAGAAGGAACACGAGAACCATGTTTCAAAGGGTGTCCCATTGGGGGGGGGGCACTGACTTTCTGCTGCTCTCGCGATCAGGGCACAAGGGAGCAATGGTTTCAAATGGCAGGGAAAGAGAATTGACTGAAAAGGTTAGGAAGAACTTCCTGAGAGTAAGAGCTGTTGGAGAAGGGCATAGGCTGCGTACGGGTGTGGTGGAGTCTCCTTCTCTGGAGGCTTTTCCGCAGAGGCTGTCTATCGGGAGTGCTTTGATTGTGCCTTCCTGCACGGCAGAGGGTTGTATTGGTTGGCCCTTGGGGGTCTCTCCCAGCTCTAGGATTCTAGGATTCTATATCAGGAGTAGGCAATACAGGGTCTAATGGATACACCTTTTTTCTCCCGTCCACCATCCCATCCTGACCAAAACCAATCCTTTTGGGATCCAAATGTTTTCCATCTTTTCTTCACTTTCTGCCTCGAAAAGAGAAGAGGAAGGGGAGGAAAGGGCAGGGGGGGGGGACTTGGGGAGAACCCCTTCCCACCCAGCCGGCCCACCTTGCTCTGACCTGCCATGCGTCCCCCAAGTTAGAAAGTTTGCCCATGCCTGGCCTAGATAATGCACAGTGGAGGGCAAGTGGCACCTTCCTCACACGAGACCCTCCAGTATTTCACAAGTGGAAACGGGACATAAATGAGCAAGCAACACCATAATGTGATTGAGATGGAAACGATATTAACGAGAAAGAACACACAAGCTAGGAGAAGCTGAATCAACTTTTTGCCTGAGGCTACTGGGAAGAGCAAGATTATGCCCACCCTTTCTTCTCTGGCTTGTCAATATCTTTTTTACATTGCAGTGGCCATTTACATGGGGGAAAAGACAATATCCTTCACTGTTTTGGATGGCAGCAGGTTAGCCTGGAATGAATCAGGCCTCAATTCTCCCTAGAAGCCAATACAATTAAACTGAGACTGTTGTACTTTGGCCATCTTATGAGAAGAGATAACTCACTATAAAAGACATAAGAGCCCCCGGTGGTGCAATGGCAGGACTACTGACCAAAAGGTTGGTGGTTTGAATCTGGGGAACTGGGTGAGCTCTCCTCTGTCAGCTCCAGCTTCTCATGCGGGGACATGAGAGAAGCCTCCTACAGGATGGCAAAACATTCAGGCATCCCCTGGCCAATGTCCTTGCAGACAGCCAATTCTCTCACACCACAAGCGACTTGCAGTTTCTCAAGTTGCTTCTGACACACACAAAAAAACCAAACCGAACAAACTATAAAAGACCTTAATGCTTGGCAGAGCAGAGTGTAGTAGGAAAAGAGGAAGACCACATTCCAGATGGATAGTCTTAGGTCAAAGAAGCCATAGCCTTGAGTTTGCAACACCAGAGCAATGCTATTATTTATTTATTTATTTATTTATTTATTTATTTATTTACAGTATTTATATTCTGCCCTTCTCATCCCGCAGGGGACTCAGGGTGGATTGCAATGTATATATACATGGCAAACATTCAATGCCATAGACACACAACATATATACACAGACACACAGAGGCTATTTAACTTTCTAGCTTCATGAGGGTATTCTGGCCACCAGGGAAGCTGTCGCTTCACCGTTCATTTGTGACACGGAGTATTTCCTCGTTCTTTTGCTTGTTTGTTAGAGATTTTATGGCATTGTAAATTAGTTAAATTAGTCTCCCCACATAAGAGGTACATACATTTCCTACTTGACAGATGCAACTGTCTTTCAGGCAGTAAAGGTTGACAGCAAACTACACAGATGGTCTGAAGCTCTCTCTGACCCAGGCTGGCTTCGAACTCATGACCTCTCAGTCAGTAGTGATCTTAATGCAGCTGACTCCCAGCCAGCTGCGCCACAGTCCCGGTGCTATTGAAAACAGAGTAACTTGGAGGTCTTGTATTCATAGGGTCGCCATAAGTAGAAGGCAACCTGAAGGCAGTAAACAATAACAAGGCTTTATGTAGGGTTGCACCTGAAAAGCCTGTTCCATAGAGGTGATAGTATCATTCCGTAGAAGAGCATATGAGTAATCTACTGAAGGTCCAGGTTCAATTCCTGCTGATCTCTTTTATTTATTTTTTTAAAAACCCGCCCAAGCGATGTGAGAGAACTCTCTAATCGAATCTGTGGACAACCACCACTAGTCTGAATAGACAACTAATTACAGAAACTAATGATCTGACTCAGTAAAATGTATGCTTCAGACGTTCAATCAGGGGGAGTTTATGTATCAACAAGAAGCAATCACACTTACATTTAGCACATGCAGCTACAGGGTAGCAGAACAAAACACATGTACATCACAGGCTAGCTAACAATTATAAGGAACTAGGATGAGTCCTTCTTTTGTTGCTAAAAAAATTATGTCAGAAATAATCTATCCTGTCTGTGTTGTCGAAGGCTTTCATGGCCAGAATCACTGGGTTGCTGTGAGTTTTCCAGGTTGTATGGCTATGTTCCAGAAGCATTCTCTCCTGACATTTCGCCCACGTCTATGGCAGGCATCCTCAGAGGTTGTGATGTCTGTTGGGAACTAGGCAAGTGGAATTTGAAACCCACAAGCATGTGGACAATTTCAACAGAAAGGAGGAAACCATGAAAATTAACAAAATCTGGCTACCAGTATTTAAAAACTCTAAAATCAGAACATTAAATAAAAAGCAACACTAAAAAAAAACAGTGGAATTCCAGACAAGAAGCGATCAGGGTCAGTTAACATCTCCCAACAAATAATCCCCCCGGCAGCAACCAGTCAGGCTTTGAAGTTTCAAGGCCATTAAATGCTAATCAAGGTGGCCAATTGCAACGTTTACACTTGCCTCAGGCAGACAAGAGTTCTTTCTACCACCCTGAACATTATTCCACATATATATAAACCCCACTTGCCTAGTTTCCAACATACCTCACAATCTCTGAGGATGCCTGCCATAGATGCAGGCGAAACATCAAGAGAGAATCCTTCTGGAACATGGCCATCCAGCCCGGAAAACTCACGGCAACCCAACCTGTCCTATTGATTTCAAAACAACTTAATGACAACCAATTTTCTCTTGATTCAAGGCAAAATGCTGTGACCCTTTCTTAGAAGTTTGATACTTGCCATTCTGAATTTGAGTTAAGGAACATGCAGAAGGGTCCCTGAAGAAATGAGACATGTCAAGGAGCTAATAGCTTTCCCCAGATCTGCAGTTGCTCAGTAGCACTAGCGGCAATTGACTGTCCCAGGATATTACCTGGGGCTCTTTCACATGTCAGAATTTTAGTGACAAGATAATAATTTATCTTCACTGGTTCCACCTAATGAAAGTCAGATATCCACAGTTCAAGGTGTGGTATTTAAAATTATCAGACACAGAGCTCTAATTCCTCTCCAAATTACAAACTCCAGGATCACATAGGATTCAGCCATGTCAGTTAAGGTGCAATGCATGTTGTATTTTTATTATTATTATTATTATTCTATTTATAGTATTTATATTCTGCCCTTCTCACACCGCAGGAGAATCAGGGCGGATCACAATGTACATATATATGCCAAACATTCAATGCCATAGACACACAACATATATAGATACACACACGGAGGCTATTTCACTTTCCAGCTTGATGAGGGTATGCTTTGAATTCTGGCCACCGGGGGAGCTGTCGCTTCACAGTCCACTTGTGACACTGATGGAGTATTTCCTCATTCTTTTGCATGCTGCTGGAGATTTTTATAACATCATAAATTAATTAAAGTAGCCTCTCCGTGGTACCTAAATTTTCTACTTGACAGATGCTGCTGTCTTTCGAGCTACAAAGGTCGACAGCAAACTAGACAAATGGTCAGGAGCTTATTCCAACCTGGGCTGGCTTTGAAGTCATGACCTTTCAGTCAGTAGTGATTTTAATGCAGCTAGTGACTCTCAACCAGCTGTGCCACAACCCGGCATGAAAATATTGCCACGCCCTCCCCAAAACGGGGCCACAATCTTTGTTTTACAGAAATCCAAAAAGCACATTTTGATTGGTGTGAACACATTGTCCATTCAATTGGTCTATGCTTACCTAATACATTTCTGATTGATTCTCTAGTACTAAGCAAGCAAAAAAGTGGGAAACAACAGACAGTCAAATAAATTGGAAATTTCATATCTTCTTCAAGTGATCCTGGCTTGCTGAAATGCACTTTGGCAGACACTGGCTTATCTCTTAGTTGAAAGCAAGAATGCTGTGTGAAAGAATAGGGAGGAGAAGGCATGAGAGCTACTCTTCAAACTGCAATGGCAGCTCTTTTACAAAGCTATACTTTTTGTCTGCGTACACTCTACAGATGGGCTTTCCAATCCTACATAGCATTTAGAAAATCTTATAAAACTGCATCTCCTTCAGTTGGTGACCATGTGATCTAGTGCAGTGTTTCCCAACCTTTTTTGAGCCGCGGCACACTTTTAACATTAAAAAAATCCAGGGGCACACCACCAACCAAAATGACACAAAATGACACTGTAACACAGTAAAGAATGCCTGGGGATGGTGAGCTGCTGGGAGCAGCTGTTGGGAGCGAAGCCAGGGGAGGAGCCAGGCCACACCATGCCCGCCCCCTCCCCTGGCTTCAGTTCTCCCACAGCCGCCAGCCTTGAGGGGCAGTGCCAAGCCAGCATTGTGCTGGCTCTGCCACCGCTGGCTTGGCACTGCCCCCTCAAGGCTGGCGAAGCTGTGAGGGTGCTTAAGCTGGGGGAGGGGGGCGGAGCCAGGCCAGGCCACGCCATGCCATGCCCCTCCCCCCGGCTTCAGTTCTCCCACAGCTTCACCAGCATTGAGGGGGCAAGCCAGCATTGTGCTGGCTCTGCCATTGCTGGCTTGGCACTGCCCCCTCAAAGCTGGCGAAGTTCTGGGAGTGCTGAAGCCGGGGGGGAGGGGGCGGAGCCAGGCTGCGTCATGCTCCCCCTCCCCCTGGCTTCAGCTCTCTCACAGAGGAGGAGCATGAGCGGTGGACGGGCTTCAGTAGGCGGGGCTCCTCCTCCGCGCGGCTTCAACAAGCAAGGGGTGAGAGTCATGGCAGATTGGAGGCTGGTTGGGGAAACAGCCGAAGGAGGCGGTGCCCAACGCCCCTTCTTCTTTTTCTTTGCGGCCGCCCATCCCTTCCTCCTCCTCTCCCAAGCAGCAGGAGTAGGGGGGAAGGAAGGGGGGCAGAGAGCTTTTCTCGCGGCACACCTGATGATTGCTCACGGCACACTAGTGTGCCACGGCACACTGGTTGAGAAACACTGATCTAGTGGATTCTGAGATACATTTCAAAAGTAATGATTTCAAGTTCTGCATAAGCAGGCATAGGATGGGAGGATTAGTTTCAGATGCCAAAAGATATACAGATAGCCTATTAGAGAGATCGATCACAACTTTACCCTTGGTTCGCTCCTGATACGATAAATACATAAATCAGAGAGAGATTCCCCTTTCTAATTATATGCCACAGAGCTACTGGACCATTGGAAACCGGATCTGCAAGACAAGCTTCTAAGAGTAGTCCAACCAAGTTAATTTAATTACTTGAGAGCTTCCTTAAGGTTTTAAGCTCAAGACAACAAATAATTAAGCCAATCTAGAACTCAATTATGAAAAACCCAATATAAGTTTCTTCATGGCAATTCCCCCCGAGTTTCTGAATTCTGCTGACGTCACAAGATGAATTGTCTCACTGTTTCGCTGCTAAATCATCATCATAATCAATAGTTAAACCATATAATGGTATATATCTCCTTGGGGAAATTAAATGCCTGAGCTTCAGGATTGTGCCATTGCCAATTTGGTCTCTGATACGGTGTAAGAACGAGGAACCTACATTCTGCTTAAAGTAAGTGTTACGGAAACTCACGAAATCGTAGGCAGAAGACAAAAAGTACAAGCTGCAAAACCAGAAAGTCCTGAAATTAGTGGAATGAAACCCTGGAATAGGTAGAGCTATAATCTAATACAGTGTTTCCCAACCAGTGTGCCCTGGGTAGAGCTATAATCAGGTTTCCAAGAAACAAATTGACAATTTTTCTTTTTACTATTTTACTATTTTAATCCCCAAGGAACTGTGTATAACAGCTTCATGACATCCAGTTAACTGGAATCAAGTTTCACTCAGGGTGAAATTTCATAAAGGTCTGGAGAACAAGCTCTATGAGGAGCAGCTTGAAGAGCTGGGCATGTTTAGCCTGAAGAAGAGAAGGCTGAGATAAGACATGATAGCCATGTATAAATATGTGAAAGTCATATATATGTTGTGTTCATCAAAACAGGCCCAGGTTTCACACTGAGTGTATAAATACATTTAAAAACATATACACTATATGTATTACTGTGTTAGAGTGTCATTTTGGTTGGTGGTGTGCCCCAGGATTTTGTAAATGTAAAAAATAAAAAAACACTGAATAAATACAACAAGGAAAAAGTACAACAAAGAAATCCAAATCCATATTAGTTTATCAGGCAGTTTCTCAAAAGGGGCTCCTTGGAAATCTAGAGTTTAGCAATAGGTCACCTGGGCTCTGCAAAAGATTGTAATTCGGAAATAAAAACATTGTCTTTTGATCTGTAGATATAATATTTTGATGCAGGGGTTCCCTAAGATCTAAAAAGTATTTCAAGGCTTCCTTCAGAACAAAAGTTTGAGGAAGAGTAATCTAGTATTTTACAAAGACAAGAAAGGGAAGGCAAGATTATGAGATTCACAGGGTGTCTCAAACTTACACCTGTTGATAAACTTTATAAGCTAGCTAGCATTGCCCCCCCACCCCCACCCCCGATGTGCAATGGGAAGTTGCTGTAAACTGGGAGAGAAATAAGGTTGAACACTGTGAAACCCTTCCACTGCATGGCTATCGGCCTCCTCCCAGTAGACACAAATCAAGGAAATGCTTCATGAGAACCACCACTCCTCTGAACGTTCCCCCACCAATAGCAAGAGTATCCACATGGCAGCTAAACCAGAAAATCCCAATTGGATGACCCCCATTAGGGTCTGCCTCCGGGGGCAAGTCAAGAATGGGCAATGTGGAAGTCCCTGAACAGACTCAGAAGTGGAGTGTGCGGATCAAAAGGCAACCTGGCAAAATGGCATTACCTAAAATCCTCCACCTTGTGATGAGGCTACAAAAACATTCTCATTGTATATTCTCACGTACAGGTTGATCCAAGATATGATGCCAAACCAAACCAAACCCATCAGCAACTACTCATTTTCAGCACTACTGGCCACCCCCCACAGGACTAAACTGCCATGGTTAGAGGATCGCAGCTTGATTGAGTCTGAATTGATGTTTTCATATGTGTGCATCTGATTTTATTGTGGTCACTTTTATGTTTGTGTTTAGTCACTTTGTGCCATCTGTAAAACACTCTGGATCCCTTCAGGAGATGGTAGCAGGATACAAGAATAAAGTAGTAGTAATAGTTGTCGTAGTTGTAGTTATTATTATTGTTGTTGTTATTATTATTAACCGAATGCTCAGATGTTTGATTCTGTACAATTGTACAAAGAACAACTGAAACACAACAAGCAATAATTCCAGTGGGAAACAGTTTTCTTTCCCACACTTAAGCAGAGGGAAAGGTGGGCAGAGAGAGTTGGACAGAGAGTAGCCTAAGCTGATTTGGCATCAGCAAGGCCAGCTGGGTATCCAAGAGGGAGATCAAAATGGGATTTCTATCAATACAGCGTTTTTGTATCAGCACAAAAAGCTCACAGGAGTGTGTTATCAGAAAAGCGAGTGAAGTTCTCATTGTCTCCCAATGTTTACACACCTTCACAGCCTGATGGTCATTCACAATGCTCCTTCCTTGTTGATCATTGCTCTATTCCCCAACATGTGCCTGAATGTTGATTTGTGCAAAAGACTATTCTTATTCTAAGATAAATGTCCATCTTCTAGTTTTGAGCCGCATTGAGTCCCCTCTGGGGTGGAGACAGGAGGGGTGGAAATGTGCAAATAAACATACAAATAAATAAATGTTTGAGATCCTTTCTCACAAACAATACGTTCTGGAAAACTGAGGAAGTGGAGAGGTCAACTCATCTAGGCAGTCAGCAGTCACTATCAAATAGGCATCTCCACTATCTTGGGTACCATCTCTCTTCAAAGAAGAAACACAGGACATAAGTCAAACAGGAATGATAGGGTAGGGGTGTGGAGAGTACAGATGATTTAACAAGACAACTGTATTATGACAAATGAAATAAGTAAATAATGCTCTATTTAAAAAGCTGTGGAACTTCCTCCCCAGGAATATTAGTTCGGCCCCCTCCCTTCTGACCTTGCGGAAAAAAGTAAAAACCTGGCTCTTTGAACAAGCTTTTGGAAATGCAGTGCAATAGACAAACACAGAATTAGGCAAGTTTGAAACTTGGAACGGCTTACACAATGCTATTGGAAAGTGAGATTAACAGGAAGACATTGGTTATTATATGTTTTTAAGGGTTTTTATATTGTATTGATTTTATAGTGATTTTATAATGCTGTTTTAAATGTTTTAATTGTATATTGTGAATTTTTATAGCATCAAATTGCTGCCAATTTGTAAGCCGCCTTGAGTCACCTTCGGGCTTGAGAAAGGCGGGATAGAAATATCGTAAATAAATAATATAAAATAAATAAAAAGATAATTTTTATTTAAAAAATTTAAAAGAGAAAGAACAGGATATACAGTAAGTCACATATACAATTAATAAAAAAACTTTTCATTCTAAAGAAATATAGCATTATGATCCCACTTAACTACCATGGCAACATCCTATGGAATACTGAGATTTTCCGTTTAGGGGTGAGTATTTGGAATTTCCAGCTGGAGAACTCCGGTGCCTCACCAAATTACAAATCCTAGGATTCCATAGGATGCAGCCATGGCAAAGTGGAACCACAGTGTATAACTGTGTTGTGTAAAACACCACCAGGTCTGGGCATGATTTCCCAATATATGATACATTCATCACTCAAACAGAATGAAGTTTTCTGCATGGACCACTTTAGCATTCAACAGCCTCCATTCTGTTCCTCTCCATAACATCACGGACCCAACACCACCCAAACCCATATCCCATATTGTTAATTGTGAATAGCTTACCTTTGGTCAGAGAATGGATGCCAAGTTTCACCTGTGAGAAATTTCCACTCCCAATTTCTCCTCGGACACGGTAAAACCCAATCCTCTTCCCCAGGGTCAATTCCTTTACCACCTTCTCATCCCGGGACATATCCAGAGTGAGCTTCTCGAATGGGGTCAACCGCCGCTGCTTGCCTTGCCCATCGTCTGCGTAGACCTCGCTCTTTGTGTAGTCCTCTCCGCTGTCTTCCCGGTTCCATTTCACATATCGGTGGCTCCCTTGACCGCCATTGATATGTCCTGTGGTCATAGTCCGGGACGGTCACATATCTGTTTGCTTTTAATACAACAGTTTGCAGGGAGATTGCAGGAACCGTGGTCCAGACATAACTGAATTGTTGGCAGTTTAAGCAGAAACTATTGTGAGGCCAAAATGTCAGTCTGGGGCTTACATTTATTCTTCCATTTCCCCCAATGCATTGCTAGTATCCTCCAAGAAAAAAAATTAATTACAGATGACACGAAGAGTCCCTTGCATCCACTTTTCACGAGCCTTTTGAAATGTGACATTGGATCAAAGCCCACAGTCTTAAATGAAAGATTTAAAATTAAAGCTGTAGCACTGTTACATCATAAAAGTGAGGGAGTACATGCTGCTAGTGGTGCACAAAATACCCCTTTTTGACACTCCAGCATTTACCTTGCCGCGCAGTGGTCATCATGCAGAAAAACAAACCACTTAACTAGATGACTGTTTGGAATATGTCCCAACATTTTCAGGTCCCTTTGAACAGCTGACCTCATCAGGTAGGAGTCAAGAGGGTGCTTGCCCCTTTCTCGATTCAGGTCCCAATTCAAGAGCCGAGAGCTGAAAATTCTGTGGTTACATTCCTTAATTAGCCGACAATACTCCTACCCCAATTTGTGAATGGTCCAGCGCTCCCTCGAAATCCCGCTGTCTGTCAGAGCCTTGCGGATGTTCTTTTCTGTTGCCATTGTCGGTAAAAAGCTGATGCCGGAGGATGCCAGAAAGGCTGTAAGCCGAAGGCTGGCAGAAAAGCAAGACAGAGGGGATCTGCTTTTCAGTACCACTTAAGTCACATGGAAGGACAGCAAAGGATTTAGTAACGGCAGTCATTTAACCCTCCTCCATTTAGAGACGGTTGCTTTCAAAATCTCTCCTGAGCCATCTCAAAATGCTTCCAAATGTTCCTAAGAGGAAGGAAACACTGGGTGAGAAACCTCGTTATCACCATCCAGAGTTTTCACCAAGACATTGATTTTAATCTGTCGATTGAGTTTATAGAAAGCTCCATAATTACATCACACAATCCGATGTTGCTTAATAGGCAGCCTGTGAACTTGGTTGCACCCTCACATCTCCTTCACTTAACCGAGCACCACAAAAGGTTGGGAGGCTATCTGAGGATCATCAGCATCTCCACCAATAACAGCGGACATCTTCTGGAAAAGTGAACGCCCCCTGAGCTTATTTCTTATTTACAAGGACAGACCAATGTCTTTACATAACCAATGAAACAGTCATTTTGTCAGCCCAATGATTTATAGTAGAGTCTCACTTATCCAACCTTTGCTCATCCAACGTTCTGCATTATCCAACACAGTCTGCCTCCCGCCCAGATCCACAGCTGTTTCCATACATTGCAATGTGATAAATTTGTAAATACAGTAATTACTACATAATGTTACTGTGTAATGAGCTGCTTTTTCTGTAAATTTGTTGTAAAACAAGATGCTTTTGGTGCTTAATTTATAAAATCATAAGGTAATTTGATGTTTAACATGCTTTTCCTTAATACCTCTGTATTATCCAACATTTTCACTTATCCAATGTTCTGCCAGCCCGTTTATGTTGGATAAGCGAGACTCTACTGTATCTGCAAGACATAGGGATGTGTATGGGTAACATGTGTCCTTCAAATATATATTTTGAATTTTCTCAGTATTCCAGATTCAAAAATTTGCCTACCAAGTAAAGTTTTTCCATATCTATATCTTCATAAAATTCCTTTCCTTCCAGCGTCACATGATTCACATCTTTTGAGCACTCAGAATTCAGAATTCCACAATCTGAAGTATTTCAGAATCTTAAAACTGTCAAAAATAAAGACACGTTTCCCTTCTGATGATTCAATATACACAAACTTAGTTCCATGCACAAAAATGCTAAAATTATTATTAGACATGGGTCCGATCTCACGGAGTTACACTGGAAGACCAGGAGCTTCCTAGAGAGCCCATATTAATCACATTCATGAATAGTCAAATTCTCAAAAGTGAAACCTGCGAATGGGGAGGGTCAGCTGTACATTCTCTTAAAACTGGGAACAATTTTCAAGATCAAAAACCTTTTCAAGAAAGTCCGACAGAAAATCCAATAGTCCCCAAAGGGAAAAAAATGACATTCCCTCAGAATAGCACAAAGACAGATAAATAGAAAAGGCCTCATCAGTCATGAAACCTGACTCACCACAACTAGCATTACGACGTCAACTAGATGGCACCACGAGTCTGAGTGGTTCTTTTTCATCGATTTTAAGCATACAGCCTCACTGTGAAGAGTTTAAAAGCTTCAAGATCCTAAGATTTGTGACAAAGCAAAAGTGAACACTCACCGTAGTCTTTCTATATATGCAGCACAGAGGATATAAATAACAGACCCGCTTAAGGCCAGTGCAGCTTAGGACAACAGCAGCAGATGGATATAGCAGAGAAGGAGACAGTTCCTCCCTTCTGGCACATTTATTATTCAGAAGCTATTTTTGCATTTCTGTTTCACTGCTGACGATAATCCCACTGCACATGCCAGCTTCAATTGTAATAAATGCGCATCATGGGTAGCGGAGCATTCATTCCACCTTGTTACATAATCAGAACATATGCTTGGGCTTCGAACAAAAGGCTGTGTATCAGTTTATGAAAACAGCAGCTATACAATTACGAGTCATGTTGCAGGACTGGAAGTTCAGCCACAGTTCTCCATGCGCCAATGGGGAATACACAGACCTCCTCCTAATGTTGTTAGCTCAAGACTTCTGAGTCAGTGGCAAGAATCATGGGAGCTGTAGTCTGACAGGATTTCCAGTGGCACATATTCCCAACCGCCTGGTTCACTGTTTTTGCTAAGATATCAAAGAGTAGTTAGATCCTGCATCCCTTACCATAGCAAAAAGTTTATATTCCAAGGCTGAAAAGAAAAATAGTCACCATAGATTGTTTTATTATGAGAAGGCATTGCAGCTCAATCTGAAAATCAATGTGTGTTTTATGGATGCTAATTATTACTAGACGTGTGCAATCAGGACTAATTTATTATTATTATTTATTAACTTCATTGCTACCCCGCACCCATCTCCCCAAGGGGACTCGGGGCGGTTTACATGGGGCCAAGCCCAATAACACACAATAACAAACAATAGCAAATTATAAAAACAATACAATCAATAAGACTCAAACACAAGCAGTAACAGACCATTTAAAACCATTTCGGGCGGGCCATATGTGACTGTTAAAATTTTAAAATAAATAAGCACTGGGTGCCGACAGAGGTAATTTGCATATAGCAGTAAGGGCAAGATGGGCAGACACACAACAGGTAATTAAAGTGCTTCTGAGTACCTTGCAGAAAATGAACATGGCAGGGCGTCTTTTACTTATTCCGGGAAGGCACATTGGAACAGCCACGCCTTCAGGCTCCTCCTAAAGACTGTCAGAGTGGGGGCTTGTCTGATATCCTTGGGGAGTGCATTCCAGAGTCGGGGCGCCACTACAGAGAAGGCCCTATCCCTCGTCTCCACCAACCGTGCCTGTGAGGCCAGTGGGAGCGAGAGTAAGGTCTCTCCAGATGATCGGAGAGATCACCTGGGTTCGTACACAGAGATGCAAGATGCGGTCACGTAGGTAGGCGGATCCCAAACCATTCAGGGCTTTGTAGGTCAAAACCTGCACCTTGGGACCAGAAGATGATCGGCAGCCAATGGAGTTCCTTGAACAGGGGGGTTGACTGCTCCCTGTAGGACGCTCCATTTAGTAACCTGGCTTACCTTGAACTGTATTTGATGTCCATGTGGAGTTCTGGAACAAAGGGTCCACTGCATTATCATTTATTTATATAATGCCATCACTTTACATGTAATAGGACACAACTTACATTTTCCACATTTTTTTACCCCTACCATCTGTCTAAAAGGCCAACAAGGCAAGAAACCCAAAACAGGAGTACGACTAAAAGCTATGTATATTAAATTAGTAAAGCAGACTGTTAGGTAGGATCGGCTTTCTTCTGGGTGGGGAGCAATCTACTTGGCATTTGCACTTGAAAACTACACATCCCAGCTATTTTCTAGCAGGTTGGGGTGAAAGAGACTTTGTTCCAGAATAACATTAAGTGGGGAAATGAAGATATCAAAACAAGGGGACTCATAGGTGGATGCCAGCCAAGCGACGAGAGCTTGTTCTGAAAAAGGCATCAGAATCCTATTGGGAACTGAATGGGTGGGAAATAATATACTTAAATGCTCCAAACAGAAATAAAGGAGTTCACCCATCACAGCATATAGCTAGGCAGCTATTTGGAGAAAATGTGTATGTCATTCATTTGTAAACCCAGCTGTGAATACACAGTGGAAGGAAAACAGCCAGCAGTAAGCAATATACTTTCTTTGACCTTACAAAGCTATTACCGAATCTCCAGTGATATGCCTTTGACAGGCTCCTAATCTCTGAATGCAGTTAGTTGGCAAGAATGTTTTTTAAGCAGCCTGCTGCAGTAATCCCAGCTTTCACTGCTTTTAACTCAAGGAGATGCAACAGCGTGTGTTTATCTCAACATGAGACCACAATTATTGGCATTCAGTTTCTTCTTCCTAGAGATGTGAAGTTCAAGGGTACTTTCCCCACCTCTCTAAATTTTGGAGACGATAAGTCAGAGACATTGTCCTAAACCCACCATTGAGGCCCAATCCAAATAACCCAATCTAAAAAGAGAATAATTGGGGCAACGCAGGGCAGGGTAAGTGGCTGGATACTTGGATACTTGGAGACAGCCTGTGTATAGGGATCTATCAGGAAAAGAGATTTAAAGCTGGGTTTAAAGCTAACCTTAAAAGCTATGGCATAGAGCAGGGGTGCTCACACTTTTTCAGCATGAGAGCTACTTATAAAACAACCAAGTCAAAAAGATCTACTTATCCACTACAAAAATGTGAAACATAGTACACAATATCTGCTTTGAATTGGGTTTTCTGAGTCCACACTGTCATATAATCTGATTCAAAGCAGATAACATGGGATTTTATTCAACTGTGTGGAAAGGACCTCAGATAACCCAGGGCCGGCAGCACTTGGGCAGCGTCAGGAGCCTGCGGGGCGGGACTGAGTCTTCCTCCCGCCCTGCCTGCGATCTACCAGGATGCCCTACGCGATCTACCAGTAGATTGCGATCTACCTAATGAGTTCCCCTGACATAGACAGTGAGTACCGGGAAGCCCTGGCCCTTGAGTGCTCTAATTGGAGGTCAGCTATTACCAACAGTGCTGTGGAATTTGAAGAGGCACAAATGGAGGGTGAAAGGGAGAAATGTGTCAAGAGAAAGCCATGTCAAGCCAACCCTGACCGGGAACCGCCTTCCACCTGGAAACTGATGCCCTCACTGTGGAAGAACATGCAGATCAAGAATAGGACTTCATAGTCACCTATGTATTCACCGCCAAGACACTACACTTAGAAGACTTATAATCGGACAACGAGGAATCACCTAAGTAAGTAAGTAACTGATCTGTCACTAGTAACATTTTTTATCTATACATAATGCTTAATATTCTGAAATAGTTTTCAGAAGACACATTCAACTTCATTTTCAAAACCTGTGAGTCACAAAGTACAGAAGATCATAACCTCTTTTTGTTTAAATATTTTATCATGTCCTCTTTGCATGATGAAAGACAACCAGGTGCAGTGTACTTAGCATAGAAGGTTGTCATGGCTATTCCGCATCCCCTGTCTAGCTTTGTTCTATCACACAGGTTTCTCCCAGTTCTTTGAAAATCAAACTATGCACCCAGATCAATGTGGCCTCAACTGAAATGGAAACTGACAACACCCTGATCATCTCCTCTTTCAGGTTTTCTTTTGTCTTTTGAAATTGCTTTTCAAAGTAATCTTCATGAAATATGATGGATATTATTTGGCCTCACCTGCCCTGGAAACTTCTTCATATGGCGAGAAATTCAATTCTGCCTTCATAAAGTACATTTAATTCGGCAGAAGAAGAGAGGTGGATGGGACACAGAAATCATAAGTCAGATTCCTAAACATGTTCGCAGCTTGTGAGAAACAAGCCAAGCTTCTCTAGGAATCCTGGTTTAATCTCTTATGCAAACTAAGTTGTTGTGCTATTCGATGCCCTGACAAATTTGTGAACATCTTCCAGCTCCTCCATGATGACCTGTTAGCAACAGTCTTGGACAGCAGTGGCTCCCAATGTGACCTATTTAAGGTGGAATCAGGTGTCAAACAGGGATGTGTTATTGCCCCAACCTTATTTTCCATCTTCATCGCTATGATACTTCATCTTGTTGAAGGGAAGCTTCCTACCAGAGTGGAAATCATGTATCGGACAGATGGCAAGCTATTTAACCTCAACAGATTGAAAGCCAAAACCAAGGTCACAACAACATCTGTTATAGAACTTCAATATGCTGATGACAACATTGTCTGAGCGCACTTAGAAAAAAAATCTACAAGCCACTCTAAACACCTTTGCAGAAGCATATGAGAAGCTCGGCCTTTCATTGAACATCAAGAAAACCAAAGTGCTCTTCCAGCAGGCACAAGCCAATCCCTCTGCAATGGCAGAAATACAGCTTAATGATGTAACATTAGAAAATATTGATTATTTCTGTTACCTTGGCAGCCATCTCTCCACAAAAGTCAACATTGACAGTGAAATACAACACAAGTGCAGCAATTTTCTGAATGAAGCAGAGAGTGTTCTGAGGACCAGGACATCCGTAGGGAGACCAAGGTGCTTGTTTGTAAAACTATTGTCCTCCCAACCCTGCTATATGCCTGAGAAATGTGGATTATCTACAGACATCACATGCAACTGCTGGAACGATTCCATCAGTGTCGCCTCCGAAAATTCCTGCAAATCTCTTGTGAAGACAGACGGACAAATTTCAGCGTGCTGGAAGAAGCAAAGACCACCAGCATTGAAGCGATGCCCCTATGCCATCACTCTACTCAAGGCAGGATTAGACAGATTACTGGACTGTGCCACATTGTCTGAATGATCCCCGTGATGGGCCACACCATCTCCGATTCAGCATGGCTCTTCTTATGTTCTTATGTTCTTATCTCCCAAAGCAATTACTATACTCCCAACTCAAGAATGGGAAACAGGATATTGGTGGACAGGAAAAGAGATTTAAAGTTGGGCTTAAAGCCAACCTTAAAAACTGTGGCATACACACCGAGAATGGGAAGCCCTGGCCCTTGAGTGCTCTAACTGGAGATCAGCTGTGACCAGCAGTGCTGCAATATTTGAAGAGGCACAAATTTGGGGGGGGGGGGGGGGCACAAAAGGGAGAAATGTACCAAGAGGAATGCACATCAGACCAACCCTGACTGGGACCACTTTCCACCCGAAAACCAATGTCTTCACTGTGGAAGAACATGCCTACGTATCCACTGCCAAGGCACTGCACTTGGAAGGCCATCGTGCTTGGGCAACGAGAGATCACCTAAGTAAGTAAGCTATTCAAAACAATGTTGTGTGTATGTGCCTTCAAGTTGCCTATTGACTTATAGTGACTCCATAACTTTCATAAAGTTTTCTTAGGCCAAGAATTCTCAGATGAGTTTGCCAATGTTATCCTTCTGAAATATAGCCTACTATCATCTGATTAGGTTTAGACTTTCCGCACCCTCCAACCTCTGCAGGGGTGGAAGACCCATTAAGATGGTCCGCCCTAGGAGGCTTATGGATCCTGTTGGATTCCTGATGGCTCTTGGGGAATTTCCCACCACCTCGGTAGGTGATTCTGTCGATGCTCTGGTCGCTCTCTGGAATGGGGAGATGACTAGGGCAATAGACATGACTGCTCCGGAACACCCCCTCTCAAGTAGCCGAGCTAAACCAGCTCCTTGGTTTAACGAGGAGTTGGCAGCAATGAAGCGAAGGAAGAGGGACCTAGAGAGCGTGTGGCGTTCGGATCCGAGCGGGCCAAATCGAACACGCCTTGATGCCTATCTAAGGGCATATGGCGCGGCAATAAAGGCTGCAAAGAAATCCTTTCTGGCAGCCAATATTGCGTCCGCAAAGAACCGTCCAGCGGAGCTGTTTCGAGTTGTCAGAGGCCTATTGCATCCCGCCGTCCAGGATGGGAGCTCTGACAACTCGGCAGCCCGCTGTGAAGCATTTGCTCAGTTTTTTGCGGATAAAGTCACTTTGATCCACTCTGGCCTGGACACCATGTTAATGGCAGTCTCTGAGGATGTAGCTGGAGCACCTGCTTGTCCGATTTTGATGGATCAATTTCAATTGGTGAAACCCGAGGATGTGGACAAAATACTTGGAGGAATGAGAGCGACCACATGCATCCTAGATCCCTGCCCATCCTGGCTTCTAAAGGAGGCCAGAGGGGGATTGGCCGAGTGGGTGAAGGTGGTGGTTAATGCCTCCCTCCGGGAAGACAACATTCCAGCGAGCTTAAAACAAACTGTTATAAAACGGCTGTTGAAGAAACCATCACTGGACCCCACTCAATTCGTCAACTATTGGCCTGTTTCCAATCTTCCCTTCTTGGGCAAAGTCCTGGAACGTGTGGTGGCCTCACAACTCCAGGTATTCTTGGAAGACACGGATTATCTGGATCTGGCGCAGTCTGGTTTTAGACCGGGGCATGGTACCGAGACAGCCTTGGTCGCCTTAGTGGATGATCTACGCCAGTTGCTTGACAGGGGGAGTGTGTCCCTGTTGGTTCTGCTGGACCTCTCAGCGGCCTTCGATACCGTTGACCATGGGATCCTTCTGGGACACCTCACAGAGATGGGGCTTGGAGGTACTGTCTTGCAGTGGCTCCGGTCCTTTCTGGAGGGCCGATCTCAGAAGGTGTTATTGGGAGACACCTGTTCAACCCCACAACCATTGTCTTGTGGGGTTCCTCAGGGTTCAATACTATCTCCCATGTTGTTTAACATCTACATGAAGCGGCTGGGGGAGGTCATCCGATGTTTCGGGGTGCGGTGTCATCTGTACGCAGATGATGTCCAACTCTGTCACTCCTTCCCACCTGCTACTAAGGAGGCTGTTCAGGTCCTGAACGGGTGCTTGGCTGCTGTGTCGGACTGGATGAGGGAGAACAAATTGAAATTGAATCCAGACAAGACAGAGGCACTCCTGGTCAGTCGAAAGGCTGAACAGGGCATAGGGTTACAGCCTGTGTTGGACGGGGTTACACTCCCCCTGAAGATGCAAGTTCGCAGTTTGGATGTGATCCTGGACTCATCGCTGAACCTGGAACCCCAGGTTTCGGCGGTGACCAGGGGAGCATTTGCACAGTTAAAACTTGTGCGCCAGCTGCGCCCGTACCTTGGGAAGTCTGACTTGGCCATGGTGGTCCATGCTCTGGTTACATCCCGTATAGATTACTGCAACGCTCTCTACGTGGGGCTGCCTTTGAAGACTGTTCGGAAGCTGCAACTAGTCCAACGAACAGCAGCCAGGTTGATAACAGGAGCAGCATTCAGGGAGCGTACAACTCCCCTGTTGTGCCAGCTCCACTGGCTGCCAGTTTGCTACCGGGCACAATTCAAAGTGCTGGCTTTAGCCTTTAAAGCCCTAAACGGTTTGGGTCCAACTTACCTGTCTGAACGTATCTCTCCCTATGAACCATCGAGATGTTTAAGATCATCTGGAGAGGCCCTGCTCTCGGTCCCGCCTTCTTTGCAGGCAAGACTTGCGGAGATGAGAGACAGGGCCTTTTCAGTGGTGGCTCCTCGGCTTTGGAACGCCCTCCCTAAAGACATCAGATCGGCCCCCTCCCTTCTGACATTTCGCAAGAAAGTCAAGATCTGGCTATTTGAGCAGGCATTTGCTGATGAAATATAAGGCTTGATGAGATATATGGAATGACGACAATGCGATGGAAACTGATTTCAACATGACACTGAGACTGTAATTGTATGTTTTTAATTGTTAATTTGTTATTATATGGTTTTGGGGGGGGGAGGTTTGCCTTGTTGCTTGTGTTGTATTGAGGGCAGAAACTGTCTTGTGTAAACTGTCCCGAGTCGCCTTCGGAAACGTGACAAATAAATAAGTAAATAAATACTGCAGCCTTTCATCCAAGTACTAACCTGGGCAGACTCTGCTTAGTTTCCAAGATCAGATGGGATCAAGTACTTTCAGGGTATTTAGGAAATATAATTATTTTTAGCTGGCTATAAAAACAGATGGGAGAGTTCCCCTTAGGAAAGAAAATGAAAGAAAATGAAGGAATCCAAGATTTAATACACAACGATGACTGGTAATAACACTGCTAAATAAAAGGAAAGAGCAAATTGAAACATTCTTGCCTTAAATCTGGTATTTGAGAAAGATTAATTATTTCAATTAAAAACAAAAACAAAATTAATTCCACTGTGAATGCAGTTGAATAACTTCATATTGTATGCTGGAAAGGCTTCTAATGGCTAGGAAAGAATGGTATATGCAGTATGTTGGTATGACAAATGCTGTAGATCAGGCAAACAGATTAGCTTATAACAGGCATGGGCAAACTTCGACCCTCCAGGTGTTTTGGACTTCAACTCCTGCAATTCCTAACAGCCTCAGGCTCTTTCCTTTCCCCGCTCAGCCGCTTAAGCGGAAAAGGGAAGGGGCCTAAGGCCAGGAATTGTGGAAGTCCAAAACACTTGGAGGGCTGAAGTTTGCCCATGCCTGGTTAATAACAATTAAGGAGTGATATCCATAGGCAGAGCTTGGAAAACTTACTTGTTGGATGACGTGCTTGATGGAGTGTTGTCCAGCAAATTCACTTTTCCAAGCTCTGATCTGTAATATTTCTGGATTTGGGGGAGAGGAGAGGTTATATATAGTTACTATATAATAGTAGAGATATATTGTAGGTCTGAGTTGAGGGAAGGGAATGGGCTGTTTTGGATTCCTGGCAAGATCTTCCATATAGGACACACAGAGGAATTTCAACAGAGGTCAGCCTTCTTAAATGTCACCCTCCACTCAGCTGCTTCCATACTTCATTGACTTGAAAGGAGATAAATTGGCTTCAACACCCTCCTTCCGGTGGGTATGCAACGAAGCTTTGCATACCAAGGAAAACCCAAAGAAGATTCATAGAATCATAGAGTTGGAAGAGACCTAATGGGCCATCCAGTCCAACCCCCTGCCAAGAAGCAGGAAAATCTAATTCAAAGCACCCCTGAAAGATGGCCATCCAGCGCCTGCTTAAAAGCCTCCAAAGAAGGAGCCTCCACCAAAATGAGGAATCCTGCTTTGGGAGCTCTCTTTAAATGAATATCCACTGCAGAATCACAAACAGAGTAACATCTGCTGATGCCAGAGAAATAGAGCCATTCATGTACACACTTTTAATTCAACAGTAATTTGGCTTTTATCTTTTTCAATCACTCCACAGGAATCCCACTGGAGCATTGCAGCACACCCATATACCTGGGAGTTACCCTGGACTGTTCTCTGACATACAAGAAGCACTGCCCGAATATCAAGCAAAAAATAGGCACTAGAAACAATATCATACAAAAGCTGACAGGCACAACCTGGGGATCACAACCAGACACAGTGAAGACATCTGTCCTTGCGCTTTGCTACTCTGCTGCTGAGTACGCATGCCCAGTGTGGAACACATCTCACCACACTAAAACAGTGGATGTGGCTCCTAATGAGACATGCCACATTATCATGAGGTGTCTGTGCCCTACACCACTGGAGAAATTACACTATTTAGCTGGTATTGCACCACCTGACATCCACCGGTAAGTAGCGACCAATAGTGAAAGGACCAAGGCAGTGACATCTCCAGCCCATCCCATTTGGATATGAGCCAGCACGCCAACAACTTAAATCAAGAAATAGTTTTCTAAGATCTACAAAGACACTCGCTGGAACACCTCAGCAAGCAAGAGTCCAAAAGTGGCAGGCTAAAACCCAGAACCTCAATTCATGGCTGATACCAGATGAGAGACTCCTTCCTGGGCACACAGAAAACTGGGCGACTTGGAAGGCGCTGAACAGGCTGCACTCTGGCACCACGAGATGCAGAGCCAACATTAAGAGATGAGTCCACAACATGCGAGTGTGGAGAAGAGGAAACCACAAATCAACTACTACAATGCAACCTGAGCCCTGCCTCATGCGCAATGAAGGACCTTCTTATAGCAACACCAGAGGCACTCCAAGTGGCCAGCTACTGGTCAAAGAACACTTAATATAATGCCAAGCTTAGTGTGTGTATGTTAAATATAATACAGCTGTTTGGTTCACTCCTGACATGATAGATAGATAGATAGATAGATAGATAAATTCACTCCACATCCATCACAATGGGACTGGAATTTTTTTCCCTGGGTTTACTGTTCTCCAGGTACCATATCAATTTCACAACCCAAGAGAGATATAATGGGCACTTTTGTCTACAGTAAATGAATATTTGTCAGCATGTGAGGTAGACTGCATAGGAAAATATGCACAAAATCATGTGTATCTTTCTAAAATTCAAACAGGAATAATGTATACATTTGATAAGTACACACAAACATTATTTCAGTAACAATCCAATGGACATAAAAAGCACATATTATAAACACATACAAAATATATCTTTTTTATTATATAATATTTCCTTAAGTATAGTCTATTTAAAAAACTAAAAAAATCCCTAGCCAAAAATGGGGGAAAATGCCCCCAGAGTCTTGCAATCAAATACAAAACGAAGACAGGGCAAGAACACTGGCTTCACATCCCTTCGAATTCTGCCAAACCCACACCATTGCAGTTTATGATCCTGTCTCATTCTATAACTTACCCAACGTTAAGTAAGCAGCATCCCAAATTCAGCATTCCCCATAAACCTTTGTGATCCAAGCTAAAAATGTTTGTGCAGGGGATAAAAAGCCTTTGCAATACTGAACCTGGATATTTTGTCTTCCAAATGCCAAGTAGACGTTGCCGCTCCAAAAGTCGAGCTTGAATGGAAATTGTGGGAGTGACAATGAGTTTTCTAAAGAGCAAGTGAGTCTGCAAGTTAATATGGCCTGACCATAATTCTGAAATAGCCAAAGCTATTTTTACATCCATGTTAATACAGTACTTTTGGTATTTCATTCACCGACTAATCCCATCCTGGATTTGCTTAATGCTGTGCCTCATACCTCCCAGCCACAAGTGACAGCAACTGTGTGATGGCTTCCACGGAGTCAGGGCCAGGGCTGGATTTATCCATAAGCAAGCTAAGCACAAGTCCAGGGCTTTGGATATTTAGGGCAGAAGCAAAAACTGTGGTGACTTCAAAATATTATTAACCTACAATATCCAGAATTTCTCACCACCAGCTATGTTCCTTAGCAGTGTGCCATCCAGCAGTATCTATTGGAATCCATGTTGTTGACCCCTGAATTAGGAGATTTTTCTGAAGCCCTATTCAGACTCACTCAGGGTTCTCCCCGTTTCTACACACTTTAAAAACATTTTCAAGACGGAGTCTCTCGGAGCCCATCAAACGACACAAGACTACTTCCAGCATTTCCCCAATTTAATTTGTTGTTAAAATGAAGTGTGAAGAAACTGGGGATTTTGGAGTTGGAGAGCAAACAGAGATCCCAATTCATGTAGAAATGGGTTGTAAGTTTTTCAGGCTGTGTGGTCATGTTCTAGAAGCATTCTCTCCTGATGTTTCACCTGCATCTATATCAGGCATCCTCAGAGGTTGTGAGGTCAGGAGATAATCCTTCTAGAACATGGCCATACAGCCCAAAAAACCTACAACAACCCAGTCCAGACGCAAACCAAGCCTTCGACAATACATGCAGAAATGGTTAAAAACACTTATTTCAATGTGGGATAGGAATTGTCCGATTCCCGTTTTTGATCGTTGTAAGGATGTAAAAGAGTGGACATTCCTGTGGGCGGTTTTAAAATGTACCTTGATACTTCTTTTCTTGCCATTAATCCTCTTGCATGAAACCTTTAGAGTATTTTTTTAAAAATAATGTATACTACAGGCATTGCGAGATTTTGATATATTAGCAGTTTGCGGTATCTACGTTTTCTCCTTTTTTTAAGACTTGGGATTTTCCAGTTTCAACATACTTTTGAGTTTTCCTTTTTATATTAAAAATAATTAGAAATACCAAGGAGAGTCTTCTTCAAAGACCTGGAAAATTTATAAAGATGTAATTTGCTTTAATCTTGAAATTGGTTATTGGCTAAAAAAGCCAATGGGATTTTGGCCAGCATAATTAAGAGTCTGGTGTCTAGACCCAGGGAAGTCATGATACCCCTCTATCCTGCCTTGGTCAGATCACACCTGGAATCACATTGTGTCTAGTTCTCAGAACCACAATTGAAGGGAGATGTTGACAAGCTGGAATGTTTCTAGAGGAGGGAGACTGAAATGATCAAGGCTCTAGAGAACAAGTCCTATGAAAAATAGCTTAAAGAGCTGAGTATGTTTACCATGAAGAAGAGAAGGCTGAGAGGAGAGATGATGGCCATGTATAAATATGTGAGGTGAAGTCATAGGGAGGAGGGAGCAGGCTTGCTTTCTTCTGCCCTGGAGACTAGGACGCAATGGAATAATGGCTTCAAACTACAGGAAAGGAAATTCCACCTGAACATTTGGAAAAACTTCCTAACTGTTAGAGATGTTCAGCAGTGGAACTCCCT
The DNA here is from genome assembly GCA_030556195.1 of Anolis apletophallus. Classification (NCBI taxonomy): domain Eukaryota; kingdom Metazoa; phylum Chordata; class Lepidosauria; order Squamata; family Anolidae; genus Anolis; species Anolis apletophallus. The sequence goes on along the minus strand of JARBWK010000006.1, from coordinate 30,808,761 downwards.
GCCCCAGAGTATGGTGGAGGCTCCTTGTTTGGAGACTTTTAAGCATAGGCTGGATGGCAATCTGTTGGTGGTGCTTTGAATGCGATTTTCCTGCATCTTGATGGGGGGTTGGACTTGATGGTCTACAAGGTCTCTTTCAGCTCAATGATTCTATGATCTAAATGTACATATCAAATATCTTAAAAAATGTAATTAGAATAATAATATTGAGTTCTGCAATTGCAAAATTCCAGGTGTGTGTGAACGAAATGGGTGGGCAATACACTTGCCCGTGTGATAGCTCAGAATGCGGAGGATATCTGTAGAAATGGACAAAGTTCCTGCCGTGTGATGGAGTGAACATATTATCCGTTTTTCTTAAAAACAGAAAGGAATGGAACACTATGGTAAGAAAATGATTCCTTCCGCTTTCTGCCCCAAATGGGATGAGGTCCTAGGAAAAAAAATATGTTTAAGAACTAAGTGCCAGGAAAATGATGGGTTGCAAATATGACATTTCTTTGTATTTATGAACCACTTCCTCACTCAAACCCTTTAAAAGAACATTGATTGTTAAGGTAGGCAATTGTTACTGCCAATTGCGAGAGAAATAAGGTTGAACATTGTGAAAGCCACCCGCTCTATGGCTATCATAGGTAGACTCAAATCAAAGAAAAGTTTCATGGGAACCACCACTCCTCTAAATGGTCCTGTAGCAACAGCAAGAATATCCCTGTGGGCAGCAAAATCAGGAAATCCCAATTGGATGGGCCCCCCACAAGGGTCTTCCTCCAGAGGCAAACCAAGAATGGGCAACTTGGAAGTCCCTGAACAGACTCAGAAGTGGAGTGGGCAGATCAAAAGACCACCTGGCAAAACGGCACTACCTAGAAGAATCCTCCACCTTGTACGACTTTGGAGCATAACACACAACTCAGCATCTGTATGCTTGCCCACTATGCCCTGCTTTATGCAGAGAGGAAGAACTGTTTAAAGCTACAGACAATGCAGTCGCTGTTGCCCATTTTTGGTCTAAATCTGTTTAGCAGCTTGTGATCCCTTTATTTTATCAGTTTTAAACTTATCTATTTATGCAATTTTTTAAACATTAAATAAATAAATAAATAAAGACAGGCAATGATACATCTGGGTTGTTGTGAATTTTCCGGGCTGTATGGCCATATTCCAGAAGCATTGTCTCCTGACGTTTGGCCTAAATCTATGGCAGGCATCCATAGAGGCTGTTAAGTCACAACCTCTGAGGACACTTGCCATAAATGCAGGTGAAACATTAGGAGAGAATGCTTCTGGAACATGGCCATACAGCCAGGAAAACTCACAACAATCCAGTGATTCCGGCCATGAAAGCCTTTGACATTACAATGATACATCTCTCCCAGAGTTGCTAAATTAAAATTGGGCAGGGGGAAAAAAACATATACTGTCTCAAGTTCCTGGGATGAAAATCGGGAAATGTTGCACATGTAACAAACATACATTTAAAACGTATGAGGAAGAGAGCATCAGTATGTGAAACAAAGGAGAGACACAATCTGAATAAGAAATTATAAATCATGCTAAGTTACAACACGTGTTGAGTAAGAGGATTTTAATTCACTTTGAAGAAAAGTGCTACACTTTGAAAGAGTTGAACACAAGATATCTAGTAGGCATGCTAAAATTGAAACGGAAATCTAATTGATTCGTTAGAAATCCGTAATTAATGGGACTTTTGTTGTTTTACGGATCGCTGCCCCGAACCAGGAAGTGGACTTCCTTTTACGGTCCGTGAGGCCAACAATTTGCGTTAGGATCGTTAGAAATTCTTAATTATTAATTAATTAATTATTGTACTACTCACTTCTCCCCCTCATTTCCTTCCCGCCTTCATTCAGCTTCTTTTTCCCGCATTTATATGGGGAACTGGAAGTGACGCTGCTGCTAGGTAGAGGCAATGCATTCTGGAAAGTGATTCACACACACACACACACACGCACGCTTCTCCTCTCTCCAGGCTTCCCCTCCTTCTCTTCCCCGTTGCTCTGCTGCCATGCATGCCCCATTGCAGGGGCCTGCTTCACACACACACACACACGCGCGCACGCTTTTCCTCTCTCTCCCGGCGCTCTCTCAGATGCTTCTCTTCCCCGTTGCTCTGCCTTGCCCCATCGCAGGGACCAGCTGCAGCCCTCCAGGTACGTGTTTTGGACTTCAACTCCCACCATTCCTCACAGCCTCAGGCCTCTTCCTTTTCCTCTCAGCCTGGGCAAACTTGGGCCCTCGCTCCTCAGGATCGGGGTGAGAGAGAGGCAGCGAGGAGCGAGGGGGCTCCTCCTCCTTTCTTTGCTGCTTCCAAGAATAGAATACCCCCTCCCTCCCTCCCTTCCTCCTTCCCTCCCTCCTTCCTATTTGGAGAGTCCCATCTAGAATTCAGTGTGGTTTATTCAAGTTTTGGCCTACAACTCCCAGAAATCCCAGCCAATTTACCAGCTGTTAGGATTTCTGGGAGTTGTAGGCCAAAACCATCTGAAAGCGCATGCTCTGGCATACGAATTTCTAACGAATTGCGTTAGTACTTAAGGTACATTTCCGAAAATTTTTGGAATATTTTTGTAAGTCTTTGATATACTAATCAAAAAAAATCCCCCATTTGATTTTAGAATCGCCATTTTTCGATTTGTTATCATGCCTAATATCTAGCATCCCATCCATAACTTCTGTTCTATAGCTTTTCTCAGGCATATTTCCCCCTTTCCAAGCTTGGAGACTGCAGTATTCAAGACTCCAGTTCAAAAAAGAACAACCACAGAAAAATAGAAACAAAAGGATGGGAAATTATATTTAATATGATAGCTGAAATTTGCTTTGACAGGGTGGCGTGTGGAAGGCAGCCTTTACATATTCATGAATTTCTGTGTCCTTGGATCTTCATGCCACACATAAGGCTAGTTGCAGGCTGTTAGGCAAGTCATCACTTTCATTATACTGCTGAACAAGCTTTCAAGAGCCCATCAAGGTCTAGGTCACTGGAGGCCAAACCCACAAAAGAACAGATGTAATCTGCCCCTGGGAAGCTGGCCAATCCTGGCTCTTTATACCAAAGCACAAGGCGGATGAGGAGAGAGTCAGTGCAGCATCATTCTCACCGAATGTGGCTTCCACGTCAAGGGGAAACACAGGCTAGGAGGGAACAATACTGAGCAGCAAACTAGTTGAAATGCCATTCGTGCAATGTACAAGTTGAGCATATACAATGCTTGAGACCATGAGAGATTTTGGATTTTTTCAGATTTTGGAATATTTGTGTTGGGAAGGATTGAAATTATAGCCCTGGGCACATAATATTGTAGTTATAGCATTTCTAGCATAATGCAAATAATAGAGCTCAAGAAACAATACAAGCAATAGGGAGACACCAACCATTGTCAAAATGGAGCTGATCAGGCTCCCTAAAATTGAATTCTTATTTTTCACCAGCGCCTTTAACATAATGCGCCTTTCTGAATCGAAACCTGAAATTCATTTATGTTTCATATACATCTTATGCACATAGCCTGATGGGAATTTTGTACAGCATTTTAAAATAATTTTGTACATGAAATAAAATCTGTGTACATGCAAAGGTATCACTATCTCAACTGCCATGTGGACAATTTCGGAGTATTCTGGATTTTGAAATTCCAGATAAGGGAACCTGAAGCAATTAACTTTAAATGGGAATATCCCATTCTACCTCTCCAATCAGAATGGGACCACCGTGTCTAATTGAACATGATACAGAATGAGAAAAAGCAAAATAAGAAAAAAAAACATATATGGAAACAAGCAATTTCATACAACAAAAATAAGATTTTTTAAAGTTTCTGTGAAGAAATAAAAAAACTTGGTCCTGTTGACAAAGTGTTTGTATTGCAAATACAGCAAAGTAGAAGTTATGTTTCCAAGTTATGGCTGCCCATGGGGGTTTTATGGCAAGTTTTGTTCAGAGGGGGAATGCCTTTGTCTTTCTTTGAGGATGAGGGAACATGATTTGTCCAAGGTCATCCGGTGGGTTTCCATGACCAAGTGGGAATTCAAATCCTGACCTCTAGAGTGAGTCATAGATCAAAATTCAAACTACGTTGGCAAGAACTTAAGGAGCAGGACATGTTTCTCCTGCAGAAGAGAAGGCTGAGAGGAAAGATGATGAGGGCCATGTACCAAGACGTGAGGGGAAGTCACAGGGAGGAGGGAGCAAGCTTGTTATCTGTTACCCTGGAGACTAGAAGACAATGGAACAATGGCTTCAAACTACAGGAAATGAGATTCCACCTGAACATTAGGAGGAACTTCCTAATGGTGAGAACTGTTCAGCAGTGGAACTCTCTGCCCTGGAGGGTAGTGGAGGCTCCTTCTTTGGAGGCTTTTAAACAGAAGCTGGATGGCTATCTGTCAAGATGCTTTGAATGTGATTTTCCTGCTTCTTGGGAAGGGGTTGGACTGGATGGCCCACGAGGTCTCTTCCAATGCTATGATTCTAAGAGAATAGGCATGAGTCTGTATCTCTATACAAAGCAGCTGTGAAACATCTTTGAGACTAACTGGGAGAGAAAGGTTTGTAAAACAGGCTTTGGTTATCTTTTCCATCCAGATTGTAATCAGGACAGTCATTTATATCCTACTAGCTGACTTTTAAGGAGGCATTAGATCCACTTTGCCTTTAAATCCCCTGGGACTAAACTTCAAAACCAACTCAATTTACACAGACAGCTGAGGCTCTCTCTTACATTCCTAATGTGAAATGAACCTCTAATATGACTTGCACTTTCCCGGCAGAGGTTATTACCAAAGTAGCCTTGTTAGTCTCTTTCGCCATAAAAGGGAGAGTACTGGCATTGGTCTGTATCACCACAGTAAATTCCTCAAATTTCTTGGGGAGGGGAAACTATTTTGAGATTCACATAAAATAGTCCAGAATGATCACATGAAACCACATGGCCAACATTTTCTATATGTTAATGTTGATCAGAGGGAACTTCTACCTAGTAAAAAGGAATTAAAGCGAGAGGTTATGTCTGCATAAGAGTCCAGCCTAATCATGTCAATCATGTACCCTTCAAATATAAGACTACAAGTCCCAGCAGCCCTGGTCCTCACAGCCAGAAGTAAGGGATGGTTTGAGTTATTGTTGGATGATGTTGATAAGCCTAATAATAATAATAATAATAATCTTTATTTATATCTTACCCCACCTTGCCGAAAGAACTCGGGGCGACTTACAACATAAATAAATACAATGAATAATATAAGCAAAATAAAATAAAACAGGCAATAACATGGCAAACCAAAATAAAATGCAATACAAAATAAAGCAAAATAGACAATTTAAACAGTAAGCCGTATGACTCCTTCCTCTGCAGTAGTTAATTATTTTCTTGGAAAACTAGGAGCAAATTCTTTGACTTCGTTTCTTCTTGTTTCCAAACTGCTGTTTCTGCATGCACTATCCGTATAATCGGTGTTTATGTGGGAAATGTGTGTATTTGCAGTACTAATGAGAGCCAGAATGGTGAAGTGGTTTGAGTGTTGGACTACAGTTTGAATTTCTGCTTAGTTCTGGAAACTGACTGGCAAGTCACGCTCTCTTACGACTTCATCAAACAAGGTGAAAATTAGTGGCATGCGCCGATTTGCACTGGCTGCCGGTCGAGCACAGAATCCTTTATAAGACCCTGACGTTTAAGGCCCTGCGGGGCCAGGGTCCTACATACCTAAAAGACCGCCTGATCTCACCCATCCATCCAAGAGCACCACGGCCAGCCAACGAGAACCTTCTCTGTATCCCGGATCTGAGAGAGGCGCCCCTGTCCTGTGGAACTCTTTACCGCCAGACCAAAGAGCCAGCCTCGACCTGCCCCAATTCTTGGCAGCACTTAAGACATGGCTATTTAGGAAAGCTTACACATAATGCGACAACCAGCGACCCGGAATCTGCCCATTCCAATATTTTAGCCATTTTAATATTTTAATATTTTAATGTTTTTAATATTTTAGTACTGTTATTGCTAAGCTGTGTAAGTCGCCCAGAGCACACTCGTGGAGGGCAACTCATAAATAATAAAGTTAGTAGTAGTAGTAGTAGTAGTAGTAGTAGTAGATTTGTCCCCAGTTACCCATGGAGCTGGCCGGTTCCCATCATACGTCGTTGTGCTGGCTCCGTGGGTGAAGGAGGGCGGAACTGGTGCACTACTGCAGCAACACAGGAAGCTTCCCGTGTTGCCATTTACTTTAATGGGAGGGGGAAGCCACACGTTCCACACTTCCCCCATGGGATCAATAGCTGAGGAGCTGGGCGATGCAGGGCGAGGGGCAGCGGCTTCTCCACACTCTGTGACCAAGTGAAGTGAGGTGAGCCTTTTTCGGCAGCCAAGTGAAGAGGCCTTTAGCTTCAGAGGAATGCAAGACCAAACTGCCTTTGAACAAATCTTCTTAGGAAGGCTTTCCGATACTTTGACATAAGTTGGAATTGGCAACAAAAAGTTCCAGGGAGTATAATTTGAGTGTGATGTTTCATAAATTATTACATTGATTCATGTGCACTAGGAAATCCTCCAATAAAGAAACCTCGAGCCAGTGATGAAAGGAGGCTTCCATATTTTATGATCAACTCTAAGCTGTATCAGTATTATAAACTGAATGAGCAGTGTATACAAAAAATGTGCCAGCTAGTGACACATCTAGAAAGCAAGAAAGCAAGATGCTATGTTGTAGCTTTACATGTTATGACATAATGGTTAGAGTGCTGAACTGGGTCTAGGGAGATCCACATTCTAGTTCGTACTGGGCAATGAAACCCACAATGACCATGGACTAGGAACTCAACTTGGCCAGATTAACAGTTTATGAGGAGGAATAAAATAGGTAAGAGAGAAACAGTCTGAAATATCCCAAAAGCACCAGATTCGGTCTAATTTTGGAAGCTAAGCAACTCTATAGGCTCCTTTGCACCAAAGTGTGGTCTACATACTGTCCTTCTACTTCATCACACTAGAGAATGAATCCACTTTAAATCTGGTTTCTGACTCCTGAAGAATTCTGGGATTTGTAGTTTAGTGAGGTTGTTAAAGACGCCTCCCTAAACGACAAACCCCAGAATTCTTCAGGAGGCAGCAACTGGATTTAAAGTGGATTCATTCTCTGGTGTGATGAGGTCCCTAGAGTGCAAAAGAAAACTTCATTCATATTTCCTTGCTTTTGCTTATTAATTCTTGAAACCCATAGATGGATCATCCTCAGCATAAACAATGGGGAAGCCAGCACTTTAAAGAACCATGACCAGTGAAATACGCCCATCTTCACACTTCTAGCTGTGAACATGTTAAAAACGGCATGCTGAATAGCGGCTTGTTTTGTTACATCTCTCCAATGCTAAGCAGGGCTGGTTAATTCAGCCACAATCCTGAATGGCAGGCTACTTGGTATACAGAGCTAAGAGTTCTCCTAGGGAAAGGGGGAGGAGGTGGGAGGAACGTAATAAAGAAATCAATCATTTGTATGCAATTGCTGAATGTTCCCTGTGAAAGAAAAAGAAAAGAAGGTGGGCTCAAGCTGGACTACTAGCTACTCGCTTGATTCTGCCCATTGATTTGGAGTATATAAAGTGTGATGGGTAGGGATACAGGAAGAGGCGGAAAACCCAATTCTACAGGCCTTCTACCAGTACATTAACATGCAAATTGCCTGCCCTTCCATCCCAAGGTTTGGGCTCCTCCACAAGATTACAGCAAAGGTTTTCACAATCGTCGCCACCTCTGAAAGAGCTGCTGAGAAATTCCCATAACCCTTGGAGAGTTCCCACAACCTTATGCTCGCACACATGCATACACAGCAGCAAAAGGCGAGCTCCAGGGCAGAGTTGTGAGAGCGATTACTTAATGCTCCGGAGAAGAGCCACTTGCCTTCTCCTCAAAAGAGAAGATAAAACCACTGATTAAGCCACCTTTTCAGTTGTATGCATACAGAGTTTTGCCTTCTTACATGGCTAAGCAGGCAATAGTGGCATCTTATGACAACCTAACCTCATACGATGCATCTACTTGTGTGCCCCCTTTAAATAAGTGTGTGTCCGTGACTTAAATTTGATTACTACATATTAACCCCACCCCACTTTACAAAACATAAAAGAAAGTGTCCATCAAATAGAGTCTAGAAAAACTGGCAAACTCAACACCATGTTAAACTACATGAGCTATGACTTGACACTAGATGACTGATTAGATATCTAGTGGATTGTGTATACAGGTAGTCCCCACGTTACAAACATCTGACTTTTAAATGACTCATAGTTAAGAATGGGGTGAGACAACAGGGAGTGAGAGCAATATATCCCTCAGAAGAAAAATCATTCTTGGAAGATGGGGGCAAAGTGTCTTTACTGATGCTTTCTTACCAATCCTTGTTTCCACAACAAGCCATTTTTTTCAAAATCCAATTATCACAGGGATAGAAAGTGAGGTGAAATCTTTTTACAGCAAAACAAGCAACGTAGAGGTGTTAACTTTTCCCTTTGTTATCCAAAGATAGATAGATAGAATGACACATGAAATGTACCTTTTCTGACTTACATACAAATTTAAGAACAAACCTACAGAACCTATCTTGTTGATAACTGTAAGCCGCCTTGAGTCCCCTTTGGAGTAGAGAAAAGTAGGATATTATTATTATTTTGCATATTTGTACCCTGTCCTTCTCACCCCCAGAGGAGGACTCAGGGCAGCTTTACAACAGTCAACCATTAGATGCCAAACACATACATTAAAATACAGTTACAATTAAAACAACAATTAAAAACAGTTATCAACATTCAATTTAGAAAGTTCTGCCAGTTCAGAATCATAGTCCAAAGTCAATCCATTGCTGATCACATGAAATCTCTCTCTTCCTAATTGCTACAACTGCTGCTTAAATGCTTTATTCCTTAACTGGTGACATACCAAAACCTTTTTACCAGGTCTCTCCCTCAACCAGTTACGTTTCTTGGAAAAGGTTTCCAATGCAGGCAGTCTCAAAATTTCTATTTATTTATTTGCTATATTTCTATCCCACTGAAAAAGGCCCTGCCTCTCATCTTCGTCAGTCGTGCTTGCGAAGCAGGCAGAACTGCGAACTGGGTCTCCCCAGATGAACTTAATCTCCGAAGTGGCTCATAGGGGGAGATACATTCAGACAGGTAAACTAGGTCGGAACTGTTTAAGGCTTTATGGGCTAAAGCCAGCACTTTAAATTGTGATCAGTAGCAGACTGGAGGCCAGTGGAACTGGCACAACAGGGGAGTTATGTGCTCTCTGTACTCTGCTTTGGTGAGCAACCTGGCTGCCACCCCTTGTACTAATTGAAGCTTCCAAACAGTCTTCAAAGGCAACCCCAGATAGAGCACATTGCAGTAATCTATATGGGATGTGACAAGAGCGTGGCAGTGTAGATCCATCTGGAGAATCTACTGTAGATACTTCTTGATCATTTAGTACAACGTAATGTTTTTTAAACCCTTCCCACATCGCTTTGCTTATTATACAAGATTTATGCCTTGTAGGAAATGCAGGTTTCATTACATACAACCAGTTATTTATTGCATGTGTACTTTTTAGGCATTACAGAAGGAGATGAATATAGGGAAGTCATAGAGAGGAGGGAGCAAGCTTGTTTTCTGCTGCCCTGGAGACTAGGACACTGAACAATGGCTTCAAACTACAAGATAGGAGATTCCATGTGAACATTAGGAAAAACTCCCTGACTGTGAGAGCTGTTCAGCAGTGGAACTCTCTGCCCCTGAGTGTGGTGGAGGCTCCTTCTTTGGAGGCTTTTAAACAGAGGCTGGATGGCCATCTGTCGGGATTGCTTTGAATGCAATTTTCCCGCTTCTTGGCAGGGGGTTGGACTGGATGGCCCATAAGGTCTCTTCCAACTCTATGATTCTATAATGCAGTTTATCTGCACTGAACATTATGTGGGTTTATCTGCATTGAACCACATGATCTGAGTCTACACTGATCATAAAATGCAATTTTATACTGCATTATATGGCAGTGTAGATGAGGCTGGAAAAATTACTTGTGTCACAGCAACAGAAAATTAAGCGTTTTTTTAAAAACATTCCCATTCATCCTGGATAGGAGCCCGCCCCAGCTTCTGCTCCTTGATACTGATGAGTTGATCCTGAAATTAGATTAATAGGCCTGGATTAACAAACGGCTCTGTCCAGTCTCAGTTGTCAGGACAACAAATAGAAATGTATTCTATTAATCCCGTCAGAACTGATCTGCTTTCATGCGGCACTAGCCCCAGATGTGTTCTCAGCAAGTCCTAACAAATGCATTTTGTTGTTGTTTGTGTCAAGGGCGTGAGTCACAACCAGTGCTCGGATTCATTAAGATTACCCATTAGAAGATCACATCTATACACAAACAAGGTGAACTGCGGAAGAAAAGTAGTGGGTGAGGACATCCTTCATCATTGTAGCATGTGCTGTGAACTCTTTCTTACGCCTGCTTTTTCACAGAATACATATTTAGAAACTAGGGCGGTTATACAATTTCGGATATGCCCGAATTTCGGAAGTTTTTTTGGATACTTCCGACTTTTAAAGCAATTTCGATAGCAGCCCTCTCAACAGGAATTCCGAAATCCGAATTCCGAATTTTGAAATTCCGAATTCCGGATGTCATTCCGAACGTCATTCCGAATTTTCTTGCTGATTGCTCATTGGCTGATGGCTAACAGCTGATCCTCCCTTCTGTTGATTTTTTTGCCCATTTTTGAAAGCGGACGGCATTTTTGAAGACTTCCGAAGATTTCTAAATTTCGGAAATACTTCTGAATTAATTTCGAAATTTTTTGGAATTTTTTCAGAAGTCTAAATAATCCAAAACGCAATGAATAACTATATCCAAAATGAGTTTTGAAACGGGTTTTTAAAAATCAAACAGCCCTATCAGAAATTCTGCACATAATTATATTATTATAATATTATTATTTTGCTATTGCCCAGGCATATAAATATATAAAATGGGTATAAAAACCATCGGCATTTGCAAGGCTTGAGAAAGCAGGTTAATTTTCCTTTTTTTGTGGAGTATAGCTGAAGAATTTCCTGCAAAATCCACTGTAAACGTTGCATGTTGTTGCTAACAGATTTGTGGAAATGGGTGGCTTTCAGACAACTTATAATATTGCCAAATTTTTCATGACCTCAACATTGAGCAAAGCGGACCCCATTTGGGGGTTGGTACCCACAGTTTAAGAAGCAGTGCTCCAGAAAATAGCATTCAAAGTAATGGAGTCCAGTTAGAACAGTGGTTCCCAACCTTTTTTTTTTGATGTGGGACCACTTGACCAGGGACCATAGAATCATAGAGTTGAAGAGACCTCACGGGCCATCCAGTCCAACCCCCTGTCAAGAAGCAGGAAAATTGCATTCAAAGCACCTGCGACAGATGGCCATCCAACCTCTGCTTAAAAGCCTCCAAAGCAGGAGCCTCCACCACATTCCAGGGCAGAGAGTTCCACTGCTGAACAGCTTTCACCATCCTCCAACATTAGTACCAAACGGGTTATGAATCAGTTTTTGGTCAACTTTAGATTTGGTTTGGTTATTTGGGGTGCTGATTCAGAAAATTGCATTGGATAGACCACCTCAGCTCTAGTTTCTGATACAGAACATATACCATCCAGTAGTCGCCACCTGCTCACCCACAGAAAATCAGATTTAATAATCTAGAGCTGATGTGGTAGTAGTAATCTTTCGTGGGTAGTCAGCCTCTCCCCTCCCAACATTCCCGTTGCCTCAGCACTATAAGAGCGTGAACCCCTTGAAGGGGGTGGTGAACGATTGGCTATTTAGGAGGGGTCACGCGGCCCTCTTCTTTGGCCCCGCCCCTTTCACTTTGACCTGCATATTAGATACTTGGATTAGAATTCGTAAGAGTAGCAAAAATATTTATGAAGTAGCAATGAAAATATGGTTGGGGGTCACCACAACATGAGGAACCTTATTTAGGGGTCATGGCATTAGAAAGGTTGAGAACCACTGCATTAATACAGATATTTAATTGTTTAATTGCTATAAAAAAATTTTTAAAAAAATTTTTCTTATTAGACCAAAAATGTTTGGGAACCACTGTCTTAGAGTAATTCTGCCAGATTTTTTTCTCTTCAAAAGGTTGGGCACTGTAAAATCCTTTTGCTCCTTCTAACTCTGGGTTGCATCTATTCCTATTCCACTTCGTGCAGCGTTTATGAAAAATAAATAATGCATAAACATTTGTGCTGTTTAAGTATTTAGAATACGTTCTCTGCAGGTCTCTCAACAGTGCTTTCTTGCTGACACGAATATTTGTAGAGTAGGTTGCCATGAGTTTTCCAGGCTGTATGGCCATGTTCCAGAAGCATTCTCTCCTGACGTTTCACCCACAATCTTTGGCAGGCATCCTCAGAGGTTGAGGGATCAGTTGCAAACTAAGCAAGTGAGGTCTGTGGAATGTCCAAGGTGGGAGAAAGAACTTTTGTCTGCTTGAGGCAAGTGCGAATGTTGCAATTGGCCACCTTGATTAGCACAGAATAGCCTTGAAGCTTCAAAGCCTGGCTGCTTCCTGCCTGGGTGAATCCTTTGTTGGGAGGTGTTAGCTGGACCTTATTTTTTCATATCAGGAATTCCCCTGTTTTTGAGTGTTTATTTACTGTCCTGATTTTAGAGGTTTTTTAAAAAATACTGGTAGCTAGATTTTGTTCATTTATACTTTTTTAGCAGGGGGCGGGAACCTTTTTGACTCAGAGGCATAAAAGCAAAATATTTGGAAACTTATTTCAGTGAGAGCCATATCAGTATGCTGATGACACCCAGCTGATGCTGAGGATGGAAGGCCGGCCGGACTCTGTACCCGATTATTTCCATCAGTGCCAGGAAGCCGTGACTGGGTGGCTATGGGCCAGCAGGTTGAAGGTGAACCCGTCAAAGACGGAGGTCCTGTGGCTGGGTCACCCCCCGGGAGGGGGGGGGAGCTCCGGCTGCCAATAATGGATGGTGAGGTGGTTAGCCCATCTTTTCTGGTTAAAAGCCTGGGGGATCCAACTGGACCCTCTGCTGACGATGGAGGCTCAGGTCTCCACTGTGAGTAGAGCAGTGTTTTTCCACCTGAGCCAGGCAAGGCGGCTGGCACCCTACCTTTCCGGTGACGACCTGGCCATGGTAATCCAGGCCACGGTCATCTCAAGACTGGACTACTGTAACGCCCTTTACATTGGCCTTCCTTTGTCGGTAATCCGGAAACTGAAAATGGTGCAAAGCGCTGCGGCTCGACTGCTGGCAGGAGTGACACTATCGTGCCGCATCACACCAGTCCTACAGCGCTTGCACTGGCTCCCTATCGAGCACCGGATTGCCTTCAAAGTGCTGGTGCTTACCTTTAAGGCCTTGCATGGTCTGGGGCCAGTGTACCTGAAGGACCGCCCTTCCCTGCATGTTCCCCAGAGTCCACTACGGTCCATGGATCAAAACCTACTAGAGGTTCCATCACTTAAGATCTGCCGCTTGTCATCGACGTGGCAGCGCACTTTTTCTGCAGCAGCGCCCACCCTTGGGAACGCCCTCCTGGAGGAGGCACGAGCAATAACTGATCTACAGGATTTTCGGACGGCCTGTAAGACCAACCTGTTCTGTCAGGCATTCAATCTCTAAATCTCTATTCTGGTCTTAATCTGTTTTTATTATGTTTTCAAGTATGTTGTGTTTTGTTGTTCATTGCTGTGAACCACCCTGAGCCTTTTCAGGAAGGGTGGTATATAAGTCGAAATAATAAATAAATAATATATATAATATATTTTAAGACTGAATTCAACTAAATGTGAGTATATACATATATACTATGAGAAAAGGATTTCCCCGGCAGAATGACGGGACATTTCAGACAAGAGCCACCATTCTGTCACGCAGGAATACAGGCAGACATTGCCAATGAGTGGGGATGATGGGATGTGTAGTACAAAACACCTTGAAGAATCAGAGTTTGCCATCCAATACAACCCCGCATCATCACCACCATGGCAATAATTGGGGATGATGGGGAATGTAGTACACAACACCTTGCAGAACCACAGAGTCGGAAGAGACCACAAGGGCCACCCAGTCTACGCAGGAACACGTGTAAGCATTGCCAATGAGTGGGGATGATGGGAGGTGTAGTGCAAAACACCTCGAAGAATGGCAGAATTGACCACAAGCGTTATCTGAGGATGATGGTGGGTGTAGTATACAAAATACTCAGAAGGATCAGAGAAACACACAGTTGGAAGGGACCCCCAAGGGCCATCCAGTCCAGCCCCATGGTGCCAAGGACTGGGGATGATGGTGGATGCAGTATTAAACACCTTCCACCCTCTCCCTCTTTCTCCAGGGTCCTCCACTTTCCCCCATTCATGGTGGGGGACATTCAGGAGTCCCTCCCGCCAGGTACACCTGCCTTACCTGGAGAGAGAGAGAGATTGACCCAAGAAGAGAACAGCCGCCTTCAGGGTTTGCTGCTGCAAGTCACACCAAAGGGAGAGAGAGAGAGGATGGAGTAGGCGGGGGGAGCGAGGGAGAGGCGGACCAATCAGCGCGAAGAGACGGCGTGGCCAGGGCTCACTTTCAAAACACTTGGGCGTGGCTAAAGGCGGGGGCGTGGCTAATAAAGGTAAAGCTGCTTCCCCAAGTGGATTTCCAGCTAGTGTGCATCCTCATGCAGTCTAGTTGGACTGCCATTGCTCAAGGCTATGGAGCAGGACTGGGCAAACTTGGGCCCTCCCTCCAGGTGTTTTGGACTCCAACTCCCACAATTCCCAAGCCCAAGTTTGCCCAGGCTTGCTATGGAAGCATAAGTGTGGCATACTCAGGTGAGACACCAGTATTCTTTTGGCAGAGAAGGGCTAAACACATGGGGGGGGGGGGGCAATAAGTCAGTGACTTTTTGAATGAAACACAGGTTTTTGGATTTTTAAAAAATCATTTTATTTTTCTACGTAGTCTCCTTTGAGCTCTACACACTTTGTCCAACGTTTCTCCAATTTTTTTTATCCCTTCCAAAAAATAAGATTTGTCAAGGTCATCAAAATAGGTATTTGTTTGTGAGATGATTTCATTTTTGGAGTCAAATCTCTTTCCGCTGAGCCATTTCTTCAAATTTGGAAACAAGAAATAGTCACTCGGGGGCGAAATCCGGAGAATAGGGCGGATGAGGAAGCAATTCGTATCCCAATTCATGGATTGTTGCCATGGAAACTGCACATGTGTGCACCCTTGCATTGTCCTGGTGCAAAAGAACTTTTTTCTTTGCCAAATGCGGTCTTTTTTCCCTTCAAATCCTCATTAAATCGACCCACTAAATTGGCATAATATTTGCCATTGATTGTTTTACCCTTTTGAAGGTAGTCAATGTGGATTATACCATGTGCATCCCAAAAAATGGTCACTATGACTTTATTGGCTGACACACCCACCTTGGCCTTCTTTGGCGCCGATTCACCCCTAGAAACCTACTGTTTTGACTGCTGTTTGGTCTCTGGTGTGTTGTAGTGGATCCACGTTTCGTCCACGGTTATGAAAAGCTCGTCCATATTGGGGTTGAACAACGCCAAACACGCTGCGAAATTGTCTCACGATTGCATTTGTGGTCAATTGCGAGCAAACGCAGCACCCATCTTGTGGAACGCTTTCTCATACCCAAGTGATCATTTAAAATTGAAACCACTGAGCCATGTGAGATGCCTATGGCTTCCACAATCTCTCACACTTTCAATCTCCAATCGGCCAACACCATATCATGAATTTTTTCAATTGTTTCAGGTGTAGAGACCTCAACTGGACGTCCAGAATGTTCGGCATCTTCTGTGCTTGTACACAATAAAATACAGTAAACCACTTTTTTACCATTGAAATTGATGGTGCAGAGTCAAGCTTAGCCTTGGTTTGAGTGATTTTTTCCCCACAAAAAATAATGCTTAAGGAGCACACAAAATTCACTTTTTCCATTTTTTCCTCAAATCACGTGGTAATCTGCTATCAATGGCTGTCAAACACAAACTAAATGACGCAGCTTGTTCAAATTTTGACAGGAGTCAGCTGACAGATGCCTGTTGACAGGAGCAGTGTGGCCCTTTCAGTTAAGAGGCGGGAAATTCAAAAAGCCACGGACTTATTGACCCGCCCTCGTAAATACCTTTTTAAACAACATCTCCCAAGTTTCCCCTTCCTTGAGTCAATTCAGTGGAGAAGTTTGATACGCTTGAGTCACTATTTCTCTCTCGAAACCATGGATAGCTCCACTCACTATTTTTTCTCTGAGCAAGGAAAGAGACCTAAATCTAAAACATTATTCAGCATCTAGTAGGTTTTAGGGCCCTGCCAAACAGCCATAAAGCCCAGAATATCAAGGAAGAAAACCCCACAATATCCGCTTTGAACTCAGTCATCTGAGTCCACACAGCCATCAATTCCAATTAAAAGCAGGAAATGTGGGTTTCTATTCAACTGTGTGGAAGCTGGGGCCTTAGTCTCAGTCTTATGAAGCTTTTATGGTGAAGGAAACCAAAAGAGTTCACTTCTTTAGATGGCCTGAATTGATTAATTAATTGTGGCAACAACTGTTACGACTTACACAGTTGAGAACCTTTAAAAAGCCAATGGGATTTTGGCCTGCATCAATAGGAGTCTAGTGTCTAGATCAGGGATGGGCAATTTTTTCCCCAAGGGGCCACACAAGAGCCATAAAATATTATGGAGGGCCGCACCTGAACTACATTCTAATCTACATTATTTATTTATTTATTCATTTAATTTACTATATATTACACATCATTAATATTAACATATTAATATATCAAGAAATATTCATATATTATTAGTATTAATATAATAATTATATTATAGTATATATATAGACATTATAATATATTGAAATTATAATATAATATAACATTATATTATTTACTATATTATTATAATAAAATTATTATAAAATAATAAACACCACTATAATAAAATAAAATGTAATTCAAGAAGACAAGGTGCGAACCAATATAGAGGCTGACATCCTCAAGAGAGGAAGGATCCCGAGATAGAATGGAGTGCCTGCCATCCTAGCTTTGGAGGGCTCGAAACATAAATGTAATGTTCATTTGTGAGATTAACATAACTCAAAAACCACTGGACAAATTGCTGCCACAAGACACCTACTAACACCCAAGGAGTGACACTTCCTTGGCCCCTTCCTCTTGGCCCCGCCCCCGACGCCATTCTCCCCGGGCCAGTCAGAATTGGCTGCTGGGCCAGATCAGGCCTGCGGGCCAGGGAAGTCATGCTCTATTCTGCCTTGGTTAGACCACACCTGGAATGTTGTGTCCAATTTTGGGCACCACAATTGAAGAGAGATATTGACAAGCTGGAATGTGTCCAGAGGAGGGCAATTAAAATGATCAAGAGTCTGGAGAACAAGCTTTATGAGAAGTGTCTTAAAGAGCTGGGCATGTTTAGAAGAGAAGGCTGAGAGGGGACATGATGAGGGCCATGTATAAATATGTGAGAGAAAAGCAGAATTGGTACTTTTAGCAGAAGTACAGTCAGGAGAGAGTGATGCACAAGCACAGGCTTTAGTATAGCGAGATAGCTTGCCAGAAATCATGCTAGAAGCCATTCCGAGAATAATGCACTCCGATTGGTACGTAAGGCACAAGCAGTGATTTGCCAGGGAACATCATGTGCCTTTACTGATAACACTGGCCGCAATTGGCCTAGCTAGCACCCAGCGTGTATCTTGTTTACATTGTTACTGATTGGTAGGAACCGCGCATGGGCAAATGAGTCCGTTCTTCCTTGCTGGCATAGAGGGACGGCTTAGAAATGTTGCAAATTAAAGAACAGGATGCCCATATGGCAGATAACATACTGTGGGAATGAAGAATTTAATACTGCGTAGTGCTGTTTAGCAAATAAGAATGCGAATAGAATGTGATGCCAAATAATATGATGTTTAATTGGATAATAAAACATGTTGATGCTGTGAACCAATGATGTTAATGAAGAAAGGAGGGGCAAAGGGACCTGCCGCCATAGAGTGTATATAAGGGATAGTTAAAGATTGAACGGGGTCTTGCCCTGTAGCAGCGAGTTCTGTGGGCAGGTCCCGCCAGCTGACGTTGTAATCAATAAATTTTGGCTTCATTACCGCAGTAACGGTTGTTGCGTTTTCTCGTTCCTGTGCTCGCACGTTTGCGCCGCCCAAAAGGTAAAAGGTACCACCTGGGAGTTTTGGGACTCCGGATTTGCCGCTTCAAGAGGAATTCATAGGGAGGAGGGAGCAAGCTTGTTTTCTGCTGCCCTGGAGACTAGAAGACAATGGAACAATGGCTTCAAACTACAAGAAAGGAGATTCCACCTGAACTTTAGGAAGAACTTCCTGACTGTGAAAGCTGTTCAGCAGTGGGACTCTCTGCCCCGGAGTGTGGTGGAGGCTCCTTCTTTGGAAGCTTTTAAACAGAGGCTGAATGGCCATCTGTCGGGGGTGCTTTGAATGCAATTTTCTTTCTTCTTGGCAGGGGGTTCTCTTCTTCAGGCTAAACATGCCCAGATTTTTAATAGGGCTTGTTCAACAGGAGTGCCATTGTAAAACAAGGGGCAGGGGAAGAGAAATATTGTTTTCCCATCCTCCTAAAACCTAAAAAGAACGTGTAGTATCAGTTGTATTGTTTCCTTGAACTGAAATTAGATAGAGACGTTTATGACAAAGTAGGTTCTGACTCATCACAAAATTAAGTGAATGTTTTAGCTTGAAAAGCATATGGTGGGAAGTGGATTCATTTCCAGTGTGAAAACAGAACAGTTGGATGTCTTATTGAAGAATGGTATGCAATGTACAGGTGCGATTCTCAGACTTTCTTTCTCTAGATACTTTGGACTTCAATTCCCAGAGGTCGCATTCAGTGTAAAATTCTGGGAATTATACTTGCCAATGTCTGGAAGACTAGTTTAAGAACCACTAATTTAAAGAGGGCAGGAACCAATAACCTAGAAACTTTTCAAAGTAATATGTCGCTTTGCAGAATGTTAGGGGTCAGCCAAAGCCAATAAAAATAACTTTTTTGAACTACATAGCCACCCTGGTGAGTAGATTCTAGAAGTTGTACTGTCAAAAAGTAGACTTTCTGGGCGTTGGAATGGCCCTTTCTTTGCTTGCTGTGTGTATATATACCCTGGTAGGTGAACTGCAGAACGGACTTAAGCACAGATTTGCCTATGCTGACGTGGAGATGATGGTGTTCTTCCTGTGGTGCGGGCTGGTAGAGAACTTCCATTTTCTTCTGGCTGACTTCCAGCCCAAACAGCTCTGCGCAAGAGAGGTGCCCCAAAAAGAGATATAAGGACTCCCTGAAACAACATCTCAGGCTTGCCCAGATTGATCACCAACAGTGGTCCACCCTGGCCTCACGTCGGGAGACATGGAGACGCACTATCCACAATGCTGCAGCCTCTTTCGAGAAGACACACTGAATGGGTCTCGAAGAGAAACGACAACGCGGAAAGAACCGCAATTTGGAAACAACATCACCCAAGGAGACTTTCTGCTGTGCTTTCTGTAACCGAAATTGCCTATCTCAGATTGGCCTTTTTAGTCATCAACACGCTTGTAAAAAGCGTGGGATTAGTCCTTCCTAAGAATCTTCGAAGTAATGCCGAGAGAGTATATATACCCTAGTTTACGCTTCCCAGTCCTCCTTATATTAAAAAGCTCAGCGTTGCCCTCTAGAGTATTTAACGCACAACACTCTTCCTTAAAACACAAAAGCTGAAACAGCAATCTGGCCCATTTTATCTGTTGGTGATAGTTATTAAGCACTCCAAACCCTGTTTTGCTGATAGGAAAACTCCTGACACTGTGTGTGTGTGTGTGTGTGTGTATATATATATATATATATATATAGAGAGAGAGAGAGAGAGAGAGAGAGAGAGAGAGAGAGAGAGAGAGAAGTGAATTGAGAGTATAATGCAGGTCTCTTGGTGTGAAAAAATTAGTAGTCTGTAGGGACATTGCCCAGGGTTACCCAAATGTGTTACCATCCTGTGAGAGGCTTCTCTCGTGTCTCCGCATGGGAAGCTGGGGCTGATAGATGGGAGCTCATCCCGTCATGCGGATTCAAACCGCCGACCTTCAAGTCTTCAGTTGAGCTAGTACAAGGGTTTAACCCGTTGTGCCACTGCGGCTCCTGACATTTTATGAATTCAAGGCAAAAGACCATGTTTTTTTAATGTGATGTCTGTATATCTGTACAGCACAGAACAATATCTGTTCTGGCAGAAATTGGCCTGCATACAATGTTAATCTAATTCGTCAGATAGTATCATTACCTCTCATTCCAGAGCCATCCTCCAAACATTTTAGATCTGATTAATGATATTCAAGTGAGGAAATGCAATTGAGGTTCCAGTGTGCAGATATTCTAGGGCTCTTGTGTCTTTAATTATTGTAAGACTGCAGCTTACTTTTTTGTAACTTCCATTACTGAATCAGCAAGATGTCGGATCAATCATTAAGCGACTACATCAGGGAACAAAAAGTGACAAGAAGTCATGGACCTGTAGCTGCACCAAATGTTTTGAAGTCTGTATCTAGTCATACCTAAACTCTGGCCAACATGGCAGAGACTGGTGAAATTAGGAGAGCAACATTGGGCAACAACTGTCCCACCCATTATTTACAGCATTATCATATGGCCCCCTTTTTATAGCTCTATGTCAATAAGGAATTGTGGCTGAAATCTCCACTTTGGTACTAAAATTGCTGTTGTGAATGGCAGTATCAGAAGTGCTGCTGTTTCCCAGACACTACTTACCTTTCCCACAACTTCAGGCAGCAAGCTGTCATTTGGCACCAATAGATATGAAGTTAAAATACCATAGCAAGGTATATTCAGCAAAGACTGTATTCTTTAAAGGAGAGATGGACATATATGGTAGACGATCAGTTTCAACCCGATGAATTTAATCACGCCCAATATCCTTGAGAAACCACTAACCAAAACCTGGAAATTGCTTCCAGTTTCTGAGTGCGTGTGCTAAAGCTTCTGCATGTAGTTGTCACAGATATCTTTCCGAAGAAACAATGTTTTCAGAGATTTCCATTCCAAAATTATCTGAATTATTTAAGGGGTCTTCAAGGTGGCAAAAACATAGCAGGGGATTTGGACACATCCCACTCCTAGATTAAAAACTGCATGTTGGGATAAATCCAGATGGCGTTGCGTAACATGCACACTTCAGCCTGCCAGTCTGCTACTGAGCACAATTCAAAGTGTTGGCTTTAGCCTATAAAGCCCTAAATGGTTCCGGCCCAGCTTACCTGTCTGAACGTCTCTCTCCGTGAACCACCTTGGAGTTTAAGATTGTCGGAGACCCTGCCCTCGGTCCCGCCTCCTTCGAAGGTGCGACTGGTGGGGACGAGCAACAGGGCCTTCTCAGTGGTGGCCCCTTGGCTGTGGCATTCCCTCCCTAGGAATATTAGATCAGCACCCTCCCTCCTGACTTTCCGTATGAAAGTAAAAACATGGCTTTTTGAGCAAGCCTTTGAAGATTGTGTGCAATAAAGATGGAATTATGCACAATGACCATTGGAACGACCCAGACTATGACTTTGGATAACGTGGTTTAACAGTTAAGATAATTGTTTTATACGTTTAAAATGTTTTAATATATTTTACAATGCCATTTAAATGTTTTAATTGTATATTGTTTTTGGAGGGCATTGAACATCTGCCTAATGTAAGCCGCCTTGAGTCAGTCCCAACCCCCTCCCCCCCCGGGTGGAGAAAGGCGGGGAGAAACATCGTAAGTAAATAAATAAATTCATAATAAGAACCTGTGTTTCAGAACAAACACTGCATTAACTGAGAACACATGGTTGGTACTGTTTTATTGTCCAATAATACTGATTTAAAATATTTACACTCCTCTACTTTTAGAAATCCACAGTTCAAACACTCATACCTATGGCTTTTTTCATTTCCTCTCTCCCAGTCTTTCAAGCACAAAATCCTTCTGTAAACTGTCCAAAAAACCTCCCCCTCTTTAAATAATAAAACAGTAGCCTGATGCATTGAATATACACAATTACTTTGAATTTTATTAAGATTTCTTTTTTTAAATATAAAATGTACTTTTTTCTAAAAATAAAAATCTGGTGATAAGATGCCAGTGCAATCTTTCCGCCAACTCATACTTTGTGGCAAATATAGCTGAATTTTCCTATTATAATTGGCCCTTTTGGGGGGAAAAATGCCAGTGTTTGAATCTATGACCTTTCCCTTATCTACATTTATTTTAATGCAAAATAAAAACGAACAAAAATAAAATCCTAGCAACTAAGTTGTAAGCAAAATTACAAAGCACTACAAAGCAATTATCTACATTGTCTCTTTTGTGTTCGCTTTGCCAAAATCCTAAAAGCTTTGTGGAAGTTTAATTATTTGGATATGAGAAGGCACAAGGGGTCTTTTTTTTCATTTTAAGGAACCTTAGCGCAGGCTATCCCCATTCCCAGTCAATTTCTAGGCTTAGAAGACAGCGGTTAAGAACAGAAAGACTGCAAAGTATTAAAAGGACAGGGGGATTTACCAGCCTGAGCAAATAACCCAATTGTTATTAAGTTAATCCACGTGACTCTTGGGACCTTACAATTTCAAACATTAAAATCGTAGTCTGAAAGAAAAACAGAACCTATTTCAGAAGTCTCTCACAAGGACAAACAACATAACCTAGTAGTACACTCTTGCAAAACTCGACAATTAAAACTCCACATAAAGCTGTCTATCTCTAGAAAATATTTTGTTCTGTGACATTGTGGGTTTTTTATAAAGCATAAGGGAGGATTAATCGAGGGCAGTTTAATCAAATGGCCTAACTTTGGTCCGCCTGTCCACTTCTCTAAGGGCATCAATACAAGGGAGCCATCCACTGGTGGTGCAAACAAAAACAAACCCAAAAAAGTAACAAAAATAATTTGGTATTACAATTTTTTTCAAATCACAGGTAACGCAGTCAACATTTGCTAGGTTTCCACTGTTTCTTCTTTTACATTCTCTACTGGTTGTGTGTTCAACTCATCAGGTCCTTTAGGTTCTAGTTCGCAGAGTTCCCTGTGTCCAGATTGTACTTCTTCTTGATCCGTTTCTTCTATAAGATGCGCTTGAACCTCTTCCATGTGTAAATGGTCCACCTGATCCACATCTAACTCCTCCATGTGGACTTCAGTGCTGGGCTCAGTCTGAATGTGCTCCACTTCCAAGTAGCTAATCTCGACCTGCTCTTGGAGCTCTGCTATTTGCACAGTTTTCACTTGATTATTCGGTATCAAATCTGGGTGCACTTGCTCAATTGTCACTTGTGCTGGATCTACCTGGACCTGAATGACGGGCAACATATGGACTTGTTCTACCTGCTCTATGATGGTCATGGGAGCCACGGGGTCACTCTCAGTTGGAAGGATGTCCTCAGTTATTAGCCGTTCTGAAATGTTGTGCATCTCTTGCAGGTGCCTCCGCAGTTCACTGCCTTGCATAAACCACAAGTCACATAAAGTACAGTGGTTGGGTTTGTCACCTGTATGCGTTACTAGGTGATCCTTGAATTGCTCCCAGCTGTTAAATATACTGTTGCAGACCTGGAATAAAAAATACAGTGACTGAAATTCTTTATATATATGCTGACCAAATTTTTTTTACTAAAGATCGCAGAATCAAATTTCACAGCAATAACTTTCAGAACCTAAGGGTCAACTGGCAATAAACAAGCTGATGGCTGATACCAAGGGGAACAGCACAAGACCTCCCTAAAAGGGGAAACCCACAACTAAATAAATACATATTATTTGTAATAATCATACCATTATATTTTAACCTGAGACATTAACTCTCTAGGAATCTCTAGGTCCTCCATGAACTCTATGTCAGATGTTGACCACAAATTCCTATAGAAAACATTCTAATATCAAAGCTGTAAAAGTCAAATATACAAATGTGAGGCCCAAATGTGTTAATCACAGTATTTAATTTATGGGAATTTCTTTTTTCTCAAAAGAGGGAACTGATTGGTTGTACATGCTTTTAGTTATACGGACTGCTACAAAATACATAGTAAACACTAGAAAGTAAGTTAGTTTGAGAACCCCTGATCTAGAGGCAGCGTTTTGACACCTGCAGATCTGGGTTAACTATATAGGCATTCTGTGAGTCTAAAGTGTATGATCATTACATAAAATGGTAAGAACGGTTAGAAGGCTATACAGACTTCCCTGTTTTGATGTGTTCTCAGAACAAAAATAGTTTAGTGGTCTACATAGGGTCCACCAAACGCAGTACGCAAACACAAATCAAGGAACATGAAAGACACTGCAGGCTAAAAACACAAATCATAGTAGAGCACCTGGAACATAAACAAAAGGCACAGGCAGGCTAAATTCAACCCAGAGAACTGTCAGCACCTGATGAATCAACCTGGACACAGCATATTATTCGAAGACTCAGAAATGCTGGACCACTAGCAACTACCATGTCAGACTACACAGAGAAGCCACTGAAATCCACAAGCATGTGGCTAATTTCAGCGGAAGGAGGAAACCAAGAAAACAGTGTATATATTTAGAGAAACATTGCTTAGATTACTGCTACAATAAGTATTGATTTACAGATCCATGGACTTCATCCATTTTACAGTACTTCACTCTACTAACCAGACATCTTTCATTGGTACTATGAGGCATTTCAATTCTATTTTAATTCACTTTTCAGATACACTGATCTTAACATTATATAAGCCCTCTTTCATGTGCAGAATTTCCAGATGAAATGTGAAACATAGTTCATCCCTCACGCAAGCAACGGCTGCTGAAATTTACTCTTCTACACAACCGTCAAATGTCACCTGACAATCCTATACATGTGGCCCAATCAAAATCCATTCCTCTTCATTACGTACCTGACATTCATAAAGTTTCTTCCGTCCCTTTTTAGCTCCAGCCTCTGAATGGCATGCTGTCAAGTGACATTTGAGCGTACTGTTCCGGGCAAAAAACTCATGGCAGTTTGGACACTGAAATGGCCTTTCACCTATCGAGGCAAAATCAAGTTTTTAATCTAAAATGCAAAGTCTGATCATATTTGACTTCTACTTGGTACCAATAATGAATAATACAGCTCTCCCATCAATGAACTTCATTCATCTACATATCACAGAAAGAAAATAATTAAAATTTAGTTCAAGGACTACTATGTAAGGTCTACTGAAGCAGGTCCTATTCAGGCATTTGAAAAGTACAATGGGCCTATCACACCTGCGGGATCATGATGCACAGATTGAGCCCACCACAGATTCAAAGGAATTTGTGGTGGGAGAATGCTGGCTGCTCAATTCTGCCTTCAAGGTGACATGATTCCTTTGCAAAGAAAATGCAAAATGGCTGCCCTATGCCATTTTACAAGAACCCCATAGTCCCTATAAGTCTCATAAACAAATGTGCTGCATCTTATCTCTGTTGCAGCCTTCATTCGCCTTTACAGCTGTTGTAACATTTGTAACACGATGCCATTGGATCAGAACCTCTTTCTGTAAAGGCTTTGTGTTGGCCTCAACACATTAAACAAATTCGCACACAGTTGTCTTCACAAACAAATGCATTCACTCTGCAAGGGCAGCAGAGCAGGTGGAATTCCTCTACAAGCCAATGTAGTTTCCGATCAATCATGAAGTCTGCAAAAGGCTCATACTTGCACACATTATTTGAGGAGCCCATTGTGTGCAGCCAAACTTAGCTACCATAGGAGCAAATGCATGAGTGGCACTTGGATGAGATGCCAGCCAGGGGACACTCTTCTCCACTGCCTCCCTACTCCTGGCCTGGCCCTGCACAGGATAGCATGCTCAATCCCTCAATCACTAGCAGGAGCATAGAATCCGTGCAAACTGGTGAAAGAGTGAGTGAGCCATGGCCTTTGAGTTTTGCCCATTAATGTTTTATAGCAAATGTCTTGCCACCACTCAGCTCAAGGAGAGCTTGAGAAAGATGAGACAGCAGAGCCAAGTGCCATTTATTTTGCTTCTGCAGCCGCAAAACATTCATTGCCGAGACTCGAGGGCTGTTCATTCAGTATCAACTTGCAAAGACTCCCTCAGTAGTTTTCATGAACACTGCAATGCTGCTGCTAGTGGTAGATGAATGTGTTAGGCATGTCTTTCCCCTACAGAGCTGGCTCAGTATCAGGGTAGGGATCAGCAGTAGCAGTGGGTTGTCCAAGAGCCATCCATGTTTGCTCTCTTGGCAGCCAAGCTTGGTCAGATGGTTGATCTTCAACAAACAATATGCATGAGCAAGCCTTTGCAGAATAGGCAGCTAGAAGGGCCATTTGCAATTTCTACACTGCTCTGCACTGGTTTGGGGAAGAATTCCATTGCTACCTTATGCCAATTTTAATGAGGACTTGGCCATGCATATTTCCTGGTATCTGACCTAAAAAAATTGTACAGTAGAGTCTTGCTTATCCAAGTTCTACTCATCCAATGTTCTGTATGATCCAACACAGTCCAGGGTGGGAGAAAGAAAGAACTGTCTATTTTGATGTTAAATTCGTAAATACAGTAATTACTATATAACGTTACTGTGTATTAAGCTGCTTTTTCTGTTGATTTGCTGTAAAACATGTTTTGGTGCTTGATTTGTAAAACCATAGCGTAATCATAATGTAATTTGACAATTAATAGGCTTTTCCTTAATCCCTCCTTATTACCCAACATTTTCGCTTATCCAATGTTCTGCCAGCCTGTTTATGTTGGATAAGCGAGACTCTACTGCAGAGGCGGCCCCAGGGATTCCGCGACCTACGCGGCTGCGTGGAGCGCCATCGCCTGGGGCGCCGCCAGCGCCGACTCCAGCGCCCCCACCGCCGCCACACTGCCCTGCGCCGCCGTCAGCGCGTGCGCAGAAGCACCTACAGGCGCTATAGCGCCTGTAGACTGATCTGCGCACGCGCACTCCCTCCAAGTGCGCCTGCGCGCTGGCTCCAAAGCGGCAGGCGCGCGTGGGAGAGTGCGCGTGCGCAGAAGCATCTACAGGCGCTATAGCGCCTGTAGGTGCTCCTGCGCCGCGGACGGACGCAGGGCTGATTATGCGCTGGCTCCAAAGCGCTGGCTCCAAGCGGCCGGCGCTTTGGGAGCGAGTGCGCGTGCGTTGCCCTGCGCCGCCTGTAGACGCTTCTGCGCATGCGCACTCCTCCCAAGCGGCAGGCGCGCTGGCAGGAGTGCGCGTGGAGTGTGTTGATAGCGTCAGAAAGCATCTAGCGCCTGTAGGTGCTCCTGCGCCGCCATGGTGGGAAGTGCGGACGCGCGGCGCAGGGCAACGCATGCGCTGGCTCCAAAGCGGCCGGCGCTTTTTGGGGAGTGCGCGAATGTAGTAGCGTCGCGTTGCCCTGTTTTGAATGTTCTATGGTTTGTTTCTGTGGGTGCGCCGCCGCCGCCCGGGAACGGTCCAGCGGCGGCGCGAGGAGTGGCGCGAGGCGGAGGCGCGGCAGCGGCGGTGAGTGGCGGCGGTGAGTGGCGGCGGCGGGGGCGACAAATTTTTTTTACCCCCCAAATTAGGTCTTTAAAGAGGGAGGGTCCACCGCCCCTGCTCTACTGTGAGGTTCTGTGTTTTCAAGGCACTTACTAGATTAGTAAAAACAAATGCCTAAATTATAAACTTAATACACATTCAGTGGTGGTGATTAAAAATGAAGCAAATGTGCCTCAAGAATCCAAAAATATTCCCTCCTTGTTCCAGTTCATAGAACAAACATATGATCATTGAAGGTGGCACTAAACAATTCACCAGGGGAATATTTCAACTGTCCCCAGACAAGGATTTTCAGCAGTCCAAAATAGGTGCACACTTGTTTATATTTTGGATAAGAAAAGGAACAGCAAATGTTTCTTTCCTCATCCAAATCTCTGTTCTAGCAAGGATCTCTGTCCCTTCCAAGCTGTGTTTCAGTGAACCCTTGGGGAGGTGATAAAGTTTCCTCTCTCTTGCAGGGTTTTAGGAAAAAAAAAGATCATACCCTTCTGTTTCTGTCAAGGTAAAATCCAACACTGTCCGAACACAGTATACAGTGTTCCCTTGCTACTTCATGATTCGCTTATTGCAAACTCGCTATTTCACGGATTTTTTTAAAAAAAATTAAAATATATATCATGGTATTTTTGCTGTTTTGTGGGGTTTTGCCACCTATAAATCCCAGCAACGACAACTCCCAAATGTCAAGGTCTATTTCCCCTGAACTCCATCTGCGTTCATATTTGGGCATATTGAGTATTCATGCCAAGTTTGGTCCTGATCCAACATTGTTTCAGTCCACAGTGCTCTCTGGATATAGGTGAACTACAACTCCAAAACTCAAGGTAAATGCCCACCAAACTCTTATAGTATTTTCTCTTGGTTATGGGAGTTCTGTGTGGGAAGTTTGTGTCTTTCTGCCATTCCTGCCAGGATATCTATGTTGTGTTCATCGAAACAGGCCCAGGTTTCACACTGAGTGTATAAATACATTTAAAAACATATTAACTATATGTATTACTGTGTTAGAGTGTCATTTTGTGACATTTTGGTTGGTGGTGTGCCCCAGAATTTTGTAAATGTAAAAAGTGTGCCGCGGCTCAAAAAAGGTTGGGAAACACTGCTCTAGAATAGTAGTTTGGGTTTTGTGGGTTTATCTTAAATGACCCCTGAATCATTTTCAATTCTAAATGTACGGTTTCTATGTTAAACAGCTGATTCAGTATTTACTGCATACAAACGTGTAACTGAAATTGTGGTTAGCAAACTAAAGTTCATTTCAACAAGCTAGCTTCAGGAACCCTTGTTTGCCTTTGTCTTGACTGAAATTGACCAGTTAGTTTTGACCCTTATTTGTTTCTTGACAACATAACAAAGTCTAATTCTCCAAAAACAGGAGCTTTCCACACAGAGACCTTACTCATTCTTACACACGGGAAGAGAAGCAGGAAACATAAGAGCACAAGATTTGTTTTGATTCATTTCTGCTCATGCAGGCAACACTAAATTAAGCCATAGAGAAATCTAATAACCTCAGCTACTGATGTGAAACAGCAATCACACAAAGGTTTAGCTAACTCACATTTAAGAGGAAAACGTAGTTACCTGTGTGCTTCCGAATATGTTCCTTAAAATGTCCAAAGTGGTCGAACTGTTTATCACAGTACTGGCAGACGTGTATTTTCTTGCCAGGCCTTTGTTTCTTGTTAGCAGCACCTTCATCAAAGTGGTAACAGGTAAGGTGCTGTTTTAACGCACTCTCACGCAAGTACCTTTTGTTGCATAGCTCACACTTGTAACTTTCCATGGTGTGCGTTTTCATGTGTTCTTTAAAGTGGTAAAACGATTTAAATGTACGGTTGCACTTTTCACAGTGGTAAATGTTGTTGACATGTGACAGCTGAAGTTCCATAATCTCAATGCCTTCCACCTGTTTGCCCATTGGATCCGATATGCCATAACAGTCTTCTTTAATGTCGCTTTTTCGCTCCCCATGGCGGAATTTACTGGTGATATCTGCCAGAAGAGCTAGAGCAGATTCGTCTGACGTACCTGTGGTCTGTATATATTTTATAGACTGTTCAGTGGAAGCCACCTCCTCAAGTGCCTCAATGTTATTTTCTCCTACATCAATAGCCCCCTCTGAAATCTCCACCTCAATTTCAACAGGTTCAGATTCTGCACAGGGCAATGTTTCTGTAATTACATTGGAGGTTTCTGCTATCTTCCACTTTTTGGCTTTACTATCATCTTGTGTCTGGTGTGATTCATTCACCAATGAATTTGCTTTCTTCCTAAAAAAAAGCCCATTAAAAACACAGTAAGCATTTTTAAACAGCTCACTACTAACATGGCTATAAACACAGGATTTAAAGAGGAAGCCTGGCTACGACAGCTCCAACTGCTGAAAGCATAATTAACTACTTAGACCCACCTACTTGCAAGCAAATTTCAGGCAGCCAAGAAGGGTGAAGCATACATTTGAAACAAAGTGTAGACATGCGTATCACATATCCACATAGTTTTTGAGAGCTTTAGCTGTGGCCCTGCCAGCAGTAAGCCTAGGTTTCAGTACACAGGGGGGAGGATTGCTGGGTTGCCTTGGTAAATGACAAGACCTTGGGGGAATATAAAGAATTTTACCTTTGAATTACCCCTAGAAAATATGGAGGTAATTTCAGCACTTTTCTGGGCCATTTTTTTTCCTGTTATAGCAGTTTGCAATCAAAAATACCCAAATACCCCCTCTTTCCCTGATATTATTCATTTCATATATGTCTAAAAAATTTTAAAAATTAAACAAAAAAACAACCCAAATTGCCCAAAGATCTACCGGCAGATCTAAATGCTGTTTACATGGGAGAGCTGTAGATCTAGATATTGCTCTACCCATCCATGGGCTACAGAATTCTCAACATTTTTACAAAGATTTCAAAAGATTCATATGGCCCTTTGAATCCTGGGAAGCAAACAAGATGAGAAACATCAGGTTGGAGCATAAGGAATGAAAGCAGATGATTATGAGATGCCTTCCCAACACAGAGTTCTGTAAGAAACCACACTTGCCTGTTTTCAAGAGCCTTAATGGCTTCCAGCATTTGAAGGTACTCAGCTGCTTTCCAGACATCATTTGCTTCCTCTTCCCCTTGAACCGTTAACTTGGCTGTGTATGTGAACTCTATTAAATGACGAAATGCCATGTTACTTACACCTGAAGGCAAAAGACAAAACGAAACCTGGAATTAAACTCTTAACCTTTACACAAACATATTTAGGAGCAGCTAAAAAAGCCAGTACGGCTCTAGTCAGGATCAATGGGAATGGAAAGTCTAAAGGAAGAGAAATAATGGTACCACTCTCTTGTGCTTTGGTTAGACCTCACTTAGAATACTACATCTAATTCTGGGCATCACAGCTCAAGGGAAGTACTGACAAGATGGAACATATCCAGGAGGTGGTGATGGAAATTGTAAAATATTTGGAAGTCTTTTCTTATGAGGAGCAGCTTAGGAAACAACTGGATGTTTAGCCTGGAGGAAACTGAGTGGTGATATGATAGCCACATTTAAATATCTGAAGTGATGTCATACTGAAGCAAGCTTATTTTCTGGCTCTCTTGAGAATACGACAAGAAGTGGATTCAAACTGCAGGAAAGAGATTCCATCTGAATATTAGGAATAACTTCCTGATGACAAGAGCTGTTCTGCTGTGGAATAAGCTGCCTAGGAGTGTGGTAGACACTTCTTTCCTGTAGGTTTTTAAACAGAGGCTGGATGGCCATATCTCAGGTGTTCTTTGATTGATGCATGGGGAAATGAAGTTGGAATGGATGGCTGTTGTGGACTTCCAGCTCTACCATTCTATTTTGTTGACAAATATCTAGGTACTAAAAGGTGCCCAGTAGGTCAAGGAGCACATTCGGCGTTCTACCTGCATTAGTGGCAAGTTAAAGAATGGCATTTATTTATTTGCATCATTTATACCCCGCCCAACTCATTTGCACTTGTCTGGCTGAAATGACAACCAGAGGCACATATATTACTTAACAGTGTTTACACAAGTGAGAAGACTCCTTGATGCAGGGATTATCTCGAACAGATGTAGGGTTATCAGTATTGTAGGAGTCATTTGGCATTATTCAATGAGCCTCAATTCATTTTGAACTACTATATAACAGTCATGGCAAACTTAAGCTCAGTCAAGTATAAGTGAGAAGCATTGGTTCGGTTATTTGCAACCAGCAGGTATTAACACTAATGATAGAAACACTAACCTTTCCCAGCTCTGAACAGAGTGCAAACCAGGAAGAAATTACATGCTCACAAAAACTGCTCCTTCCCAAAGGGTAAACATATATTCCCATTGAGCTTGGCGCTAGAGACGGAGTATAATCTGTGCTTGTAGCTTTGCTGAACTTTGAAGACTCTGTATGACCCCAAAGCACAGTACACAGCTGGGATAGCTAGATTTAAACTAATATCAATCACTTCTAAGAGGAGTATTGGAATTTGTTGTTGCTATCTTGGAACAAAGCAGGGGAAAGGACCCTTGCCAACGCTCAAATTTGGTGGATATCCATGCACATATATTCACACCATTCCATGTTGGTGCACATTTCAGGAACAAGAGAAGTGAATAACTGACATAACATGCAGCAATACAATATATAACAAGTAGAAACTCAGCAAAGTATCTTACACAGTCTAAAAATATGCCTGTTAAAAGTGGGTGTACAAAGAAAGCATACAACAATTTTCCCCCATGGTCTTCTTTTAGAAGAGTTCTGGATCCAGCTGCTATTGCCCAATTACCTTCTATTTCTACTAAAGGCTCCTGCGTGAAGTCCTGGAAGAATCTGTAGAAAAACTGGCTGCAAGCAGCAAGAACTGCTTTGTGAGCTTTAAAATGGTGACCTAGAAGGAAAGGAAAACACTACATATTAAATCATATGTGCTAGATCTTGATGGGGCTACATATTAAAACTCAAATGCTACAGATTAATGATGGACATAATTAAAAATCAAATGAAACAGAGAACATTAACAAAGCAAGGAACAATTTACTGGCTGTCATGCACACATCCCTCCCCTATTTTGGCGCAACTAAAATAGCAATACATTATTTGTGGCTTCCACCAAAACACCTGGGGAAAGATGTCTTTCGCTATACTTTCAGCAAAAGTAGTTTTTTTAAAAAAACAAAAACAAAAACCTGGGCTTAGTGAGGAAGTCTAGAACTTTGTTTTGAAGAGGATAATCATATTCGGGCATTCAGAAAAAAAATCACCAGCTATTCTTCAACAGATTCTCCTCTCCCAAATTTCAGTGAGTATGAACCTGCTAAAAAAAACCCTCGTGGGGGGGGGGGGGGGCTTACCAAAAACTTCTCCCATTGGAAAAGTTGGGGTTTTATCAAATTTTCACAATTTTATTTCCAGGTGGATAAGAGTTACCCTATAATACAATCATGTAAAAAGTATTCAGTTACCCCATAATACAATTGTATAAAAAAGAATTTCTAACCATACTATAAACATTGCATATGTTAACCCTGCAATCTCAAGCATTACAGAAAAAAACCAAAATATCCCAGCTCATAGTCAGTTTCCTGTAAGTGTAAATCATACTGGCATATCTTTTGAACACCGACACAAATTCTGAATGCCCAATTCCACAAACTTTAACATACAGGTCTCCTGACATAACAACTTCATCTCTCTAGACGTGAGATAACAAGCCAGAAACATTTCATTCATGTAAACTTGAAATCAAATTTTGCACCGACAAAAGGTGATTCTACCTGCTTATTGCACGCTTCCCTTGGAATCCTGGAAAGCAAACGAGAAAACCAGGACACCTTTCCATTTTTTAACGAGTTATAAACCCCTAGACAGAGACAGTAGCTGAGATGTATCACAGGTGCTCTGTGACAAACATCCTTCTTGATAATAAAGCCAATATTAAACATGATGTTCAACATAATCTACATGAAATCAGATGTTTAAAAGAATCAATTTTAAAGTGCTTTATTTTAAGTAGGTCACCTATTTTGGAAGGAGGGGAAGAAAATTACTTGCAATATGGAATGCTTATGACAGCAGTAATAACCCTGCCTGTCTTTTATGGATCAAATCAGGGAACAGCAAATTAAAAAGCAACACATAAAGTCAGTTTAAAACAACATGTAAGACAAATATACATTAAAATAATCAGTCCACTCTTTAAAATTCAAACGCTAAAAAAAGTCTGCATAGGTCTGAATATGACACTGGCCTTAATGAGTCGCCTGAGGGCTGAGAAGGGCGGTATACAAATGCGGTAAATAAACAAAACAAACAAACAAATACCATTTTAAATTCAGACGGTGTATTCCTTGGTCAAAGCTCTTCTAGCAGGTTATTCCACAGTCTAGGGCAGTTGTTGTCAAACTGTGCTCCACTGAGTGCTTAAGGCTTTGTGAAGCAAACTGAGGGGTTCCACACTCTTTCCCCCCTCCCCCTGCTTCAAGAGCACATGGAGGCAGCAGTTGGCTGGTCTCTTCCTTCCCATCCATCACTTCTGTTTCACACATGCACAATGACAGCAGGAAGCTCTCAAGGAGGAAAGGGGGACTAGAAGATATGCATTGTACCAAGACTGGGGTTGGATTCTAATGCTGCCCAAGCATGCAGTTCTTGCTTGCGTTCCCTGCTCACTCCCCTCCCTACTGTGCTTCAACGGACATCGGGGTGGGAAGACCGTCAGTGACATGGAGGTGCCATATGGCCCTTCTCCCACCTACGCCTTCTCCATGTCCAGGAGAAGACCAAGGGGCTCAGGGGACGCAGGCCAGAGATTTGTGAAGGAAGGCAAGCTATTCAATCAGTGGCCCCTTTCCTTCCCCCTTCTCGTCCCATCCCATCTTTCAGTTATCTAGGCCTTTGCGTGAGAGGCGCTGCCAACACAAACCTGCACCCTCTTCCCTTCCTTCTTTTCTTTCCCTTTCTTCACACTCCTTTTCTCCCTTCCCTTCCCTTAAGTGGCAGGGTAGATGAGCATGCGTATGTGATCCCAGCAGTGGCGACTCCTGCTCATGCTTCTCCAGCCACCACCATGACTTTTGAAATTATTGTTTCATTTACAGGTAATACATAATACAATGCACTATATAAACATTTCTCAATTATAATATATAAACATTTAATAATTTAGATACCGTAAAAACGCTGTCTCTCTCAATATATATAAACATTTCTTGGGGCTCCATGAGAAACATTTAATTCAAAAAGGGCTCCATGGCTGAAAAAGTTTGAGAATGTCTGGTCTAGGGGCAGCTGAAAACATATTCTCTGGGTGCCAGTTGCTGGCCTAAACCTGGCTGACTGGAGTAAATGTTCCCCAGGGAATATCGGAATGACAACATAAGGAAACGATGCCATATGTAATCTTGACCCACATCATGCAGTGCTTTAAAAGTGACAATCAACACTTCGTACCTTGCCCTAATTAGAAGTCAGTGCAGTGATTTTAATATGACTACTCCTGGATGTACCAGTAACCAATCTAGGAAGGAGTGCAGCTGGATAGCAGTTGTTACACCTGAGCTGTCATTTTTGAATAAGAATGTAAACTCCCAGGCTACAAACACAATCTTTTGTGGGCACTGCAGCCCTACCCAGAACTGACTGACAAAACTCCAAAACCAGGCTAGAACTCTTGACAGCAGGCATATTCATCTTGTCTGTAGAACTAAAGGCAATTGTAGCTTCTTTTGCAGATAAAAATCTGACTCAAGTCCTTCAAAGGTCCCAAAATATTTCTAATGGTGGGATGGGAAACACCTTGAATGTCACCAAAGGTAATATTTTGCTTTGAAATACCCCAAAGTCACCTCCCCCCACTCCCGCAAGAAATGGGACACGTGAAGCACATAAGAACAGGAAACATATTTTTGTCAGTTCCTGGATACCTTTTGGTTGATTTAGGGATAAAATGGAAGAGCAGAAAATCAGACTCTGCTATCTTTTATTTTACACCCCTCCACACACACACACTTTCTTTCCAGTGGTAACTTTTAGGGAAGGGCTGGTATTTTTTCTGTTTTGTTTTTTTGACAGGTATGAGCTACTCTAAGAGACTACGGTATATTTATCTGAAGGATAAGATCAACTACAAGAAATGAATGAAAGATATGTCAAAGCATGGCTCTGGGAGTACCATATAGCTTCCTGTTATCTTTAATTCAGTGCCTTTTTTATCACTGGTCAAGTTAAAACAGCCAATGATATAAGTAATTGTTTATAAAACAGTATAAGTTGAACTTGAAAGGATATTTCTTCCCAAAGGAGTACTTTCCTATGTCTCTACTTAAAGTAAAACTGGAAATTTACCAAAAAAACGTGCACAGATGTTTATTTCTTCTGCATAGTCTTTTTTTCTGGCAGTAGCTAGTACGCTATCGCTTGCATTGGTATTAGATAGAAAAACAGCTTGAAGCAATGGGGAAATATTTGCAATCTGATACTATTTCAAGTCAATCCATTTAGACCTCTGTGGTAGAAATCTGGTTTAGACAGCATATACACATATAAAATATGGTGAAGGGCACATCTATACACACTGAACCCTTAGTATAGATTTCACTGTCATTAATATTAGCTGCTCATGTCGCAAAACAAGCTGAAAAGGTCATGCATTCTACAATATCTGCGATTTATTTGTGCAGCTCATGTCTATACATAGTTATTTAAAATTAGACACACTTCCTTCCAGACCGTGGTCAATAACTATGTAACATGGAGCCACAAAGTTAAATAAACCATTCTCTCGTCCCATTTCAGCTTAACAGAGTAATTTCAACAAGTAGGAGGGGGGAGAGATTATGTGTAGTAAAACAATGGCATTCACCATACCAAGCTCTTACGTTGTTTGCAGTGAATGGACATGTTAATTATTGGGTAGGCAAACTCTCTTCTAAGTTGTTCTAATCATGGTAGCATCACCAGTGTTGCACAATTGATTGTGAAGCCATAGTGACAGAAAGAACAGACACTGATCTAAGGAAAACCTCAGAAATGAAAACTCCTTGTCCACTCATTGTCAGAGAGGCCTGAATCATAAAGTGGCTCCCTCAGCCAAAATACAGACTGCCCCCAATCCATCCTGTTCAAACCAAATAATCTCACTCAAAACCACAGGCTTTGGTTCAATTCTTCTAGATACTAGGCAAAATATGGATTGTATGCGTACATAAGGCCCTGTCTGTGTCACTTACATACCATCCACAATCAGAGTGATGTCTGTGAACTGATTTTGCTCCCGTTGTTCATTCAATCTGTCCAAGATTACTTTGTAATGTTCTGGAAACTCCTGAATGCATTCCATTGTCTCTTCAGCTTCCATGGCTAATAGATTTGCCTAGGAGAGATGACCAGCCAGAGTGAGACTTCCAAATGTGAATAATTTGCATGGGCATTTTTATAGAAGTGGGTATCCAAAGGAATACACACACACACACACAACCTATAATAAGGAGTAGCATTAGGAAGCACTTAGTATTATACCCATCAACTTACAATAGCAACCCTTTAGCCCCTACCAAGAAAACGCAATCCAAAACTACAGCACAGATTAAAACAATTTGAAGGTGAACATTTAGGAAGGAAGACAATTTCACTCACACCAGAATGAAGGATGAAATAGGAACAATGTAGAAAGGCAAAGAGGTCTGGGCTGATGGAGGAAAAAAAACTCTTTACAGGCTGTATTTTATAGTGCTTTCATGCAGAGATTCTGCTAGTTTTGGAGTGCAGTGCCATCTATACGCAGATGACACCTAAATCTATCACTTCTTTTCACCTAGTTCCAAGGAAGCAGTTCCTCTTCTAAACCGGTGCCTGGCAGCTGTAATGGACTGGATGGGGGCAAACAAAATGAAGCTTAATCCAGACACGGCAGAGGTGCTCTTAGTCACTCGTAAAACAGATCTGGGAATAGGGAGTCAGCCTGTGTTTGCAGTTTGGGAGTACTCCTGGATTCGGCTCTGAATCTGGAGGCCCATATGATATGAGTTTTTAAAGCCATTTTAATGTATTTGCTGTATTTTAATTCTGTTTTTATTTAAGTGTTTTTTACCTTTTGTATTGATCTTTTTAAACTGTTAAGTGTGGATAGATGTTAGCTGCCTTGAGTCCCCTTGGGAAGAAAGGAAGGATATAAATAAAGATAATAGTAGTAGTTAGCGCTGTATTTCAGAAATTTGAAAAATGTAAAGTTTGTGGGTTTTCATACAGATCACAAGTTGATTTTCATGCCTTCCATCAATTCAGACTAATAAGGAAGCTAACAAAAAGTAAAGCAACATGAGATTTTGTCTGCCCAAACTATGACTAAAGAAGCACAGTGATAAGAAAAAAGCTGAATTATGCATTTAGAGGTTTTAGCCCAATAGTGAGCCCATTCAGTGAATGAACAGCTGTTGTGGTTAAAAACTAAGGGGATGCTAGGGATGCCATGCAAGGATGACTACAATGCACACAACTTCCAAAAATACTTGAGCATCCCTTATCTGCTATGCTTGAGACCAGAACTATTCTGGAATGCCTATATTTTCATACACATACATAATCAGGTCTCTCAGGAATGGGACCCAAGTCTATACAGTACATACAACTCTTTTATGTTTCATATGACTTTAATATAATACAATATTTACTTGTCTGTTTTGGCATTTAATGTCTGCCATTTTGTCATGTTGTTGAACACCGCCCTGAGTCCCCTTGGGGAGATAGGGTGGGTTAAAAGTAAAGCAATCCATCCTATCCCCAGAGTAACACACTGTCTCGGAGTGTGGTGGAGGCCTCTTCTTTGGAAGCTTTTGAATAGAGCATTTTTGCTTTGAATGCAATTTTTCTGCTTCTTGGCAGGGGGTTGGACTGGACGGCCCATGAGGTCTCTCCCAAATCTAGGATTCTATGTTATGGCAATGTGGGCTCAGGACTCTTCCAGAGAGCCATAAAGGTAAAGGTTTCCCCTGACATTAAGTCTAGCAGTGTCCAACTCTGGGGGGTAGTGCTCATCTCCATTTCTAAGCTGAAGAGCCGGCACTGTCCATAAACACTTCCAAGGTCATGTTGCCAGCATGACTGCATGGAGCACCATTACCTCCCTGCAGGTGCATATTGATCTACTCACATTTGCATATTTTTGAACTGCTAGGTTGGCAGAAACTGGGCGCAACATTAGGAGCCCACCCCACTCCCTAGATCGGAACTGCTGACCTTATGGTCAGCAAGTTCAGCAGCTCAGTGGTTTTTAACCTACTGTGCCACCAAGGGGGGGGGGGGTGTTGCAGTCTTTCTCTCTCTTGCCGCACTTCCCACTTAATTGAATGGCCTTGGTCTAGAAAAACAAAATAGCCTCTGTGAAGGAAACGGCCATTGAGCTCGGAATGAGATGAAGCAGCAACAAAACCAGCTTTGGAGGAAATTGTGGTTCCCAATGTCAGAGCGCATGTGTTGCCAAAATCACAAGCACCATTCAAAAGAAAGCCTCTGCAGGATCCGCTGATAAGTAGTGATACTGTAAGCAAAGCAGAGTGCCATTCTCAAATGATT
Source organism: Anolis apletophallus (assembly GCA_030556195.1). NCBI lineage: Eukaryota > Metazoa > Chordata > Lepidosauria > Squamata > Anolidae > Anolis > Anolis apletophallus. The sequence continues at coordinate 30,769,556 of JARBWK010000006.1, read as the reverse complement.
TTGCCCCGTTCACATGACATTATATAGAGTAGTGGGGACTGTTGTCGGCTGAGGAGGTTGAGAGATGATTTGCTGCAGCATTATTATTATTATTATCACCATCATATGGCAGTGTGGGCTCAGAGCTCTTCCAGATAGCCATATGACACTGAATATCAAGGCGGAAACATCCCACCATATCTGCTTTGAACTGGGAGCCCTTCCACACTACCCTATATCCCAAAATATCAAGGCAGAAAATCCCACATTATCTAAGTTCAAAGCAGATATTGTGGGATTTTCTGTCTTGATATTCTGGGATAGTGTTACCTCGCTATATCGCGGTTCGCTTATTGCAGACTCGCTGTTTCGTGGGTCCGCAATTAGCAGGGGGGGGGAGCCAAGCGCCCACTCGGCAGCAGCCTCCTCCTCTTTGCTGAGTCTGCTGTTTGCTGCTTCAGGGACCTTTGGGCTCTGTTGACGGCACAGCCTGGCAGTGCCATCAACAGTGCCCAAGGGGCCTCCGAGGCGGCAAGCAGCAGACTCAGCAAAGAGGACGAGTCTGCTGAGTGGGGACTCTCTGCCCACTCGTCAGCGGCCTTATCCTTCGCCGAGTCTGCTGCTTGCCACCTTGGAAGCATCTTGAGCAAGTTGATGGCCTCCGAGGCGACAAGCAGCAGACTCAGAGAAGAGGACAAGGCTGCTGAGTGGGGATGCTCCGCCCACTCAGCAGCGGCCTCATCCTTCAACGAGTCTGCAGCTTGCCACCTTGGAAGCATCTTGGGCAAGTTGATGGCCTTCGAGGCGGCAAGCAGCATACTCAGAGAAGAGGACAAGGCTGCTGAGTGGGGACGCTCCGCACACTCAGCAGCGGCCTCGTCTTTCACCGAGTCTGCTGCTTGCCACCTTGGAAGCATCTTGGGCAAGTTGATGGCCACCGAGGCGGCAAGCAGCAGACTCAGCGAAGAGGATGAGTGTGCTGAGTGGGAACGCTCCGCACACTCGTCAGCGGCCTCGTCCTTCGCCAAGTCTGCTGCTTGCCACCTTGGAAGCATCTTGGGCAAGTTGATGGGCCTCCGAGGTGGCGAGCAGCAGACTCAGCGAAGAGCATCATTACTTTGTGGATTTTCACTTATTGCAAGTGGTCCTGGAACGGATCACCCGCGATAAGTGAGGGAATACATACGCCTGGGTGGACGGGCCTTGGGTTATCCGAGCCCACGCTGCCATTTATTCCAGTTGAAAGCAGATACTGTGGATGGTTGGAATGCCTTGATGTTCTGGGTAATATGGCTGTGTGGATTCCCGAATTTTAGGTAAGGGATGCTCAATCTGAATATCTAGACATATAACTAACAGGAAATAATCTAGACATATAACTAACAGGAAATACGAGTCTCGTTTACGAGAGGAAATTCAGGCATAAATAAACGTAACGACGATGACGCTTCAAGGTGACAAAGCTGGGTATATAGTCCAGGCACGGGCAAACTTGGGCCCTCCCCTCCAGGTGTTTTGGACTTCGACCCCCACCATTCCTAACAGCCTCAGGCCCTTTCCTTTTCCCCCTCAGCCGCAAAATCGCTGGAGGGGGAAAGGAAAGGGCCTGAGGCTGTTGGGAATGGTGGGAGTCGAAGTCCAAAACACATGGAGGGCCCAAAATCTCTGGAGGGGGAAAGGAAAGGGCCTGAGGCTGTTGGGAATGGTGGGAGTCGAAGTCCAAAACACATGGAGGGCCCAAAACATCTGGAGGGGGAAAGGAAGGGGCCTGAGGCTGTTGGGAATGGTGGGAGTCAAAGTCCAAAACACATGGAGGGCCCAAAACATCTGGAGGGGGAAAGGAAGGGGCCTGAGGCTGTTGGGAATGGTGGGAGTCGAAGTCCAAAACACATGGAGGGCCCAAAACATCTGGAGGGGGAAAGGAAGGGGCCTGAGGCTCTTAGGAATGGTGGGAGTCGAAGTCCAAAACACATGGAGGGCCCAAAACATCTGGATGGTGGGGTAAGGGGGGGAAAGGAAGGGGCCTGAGGCTGTTGGGAATGGTGGGAGTCGAAGTCCAAAACACATGGAGGGCCCAAAAACATCTGGAGGGGGAAAGGAAGGGGCCTGAGGCTCTTAGGAATGGTGGGAGTCGAAGTCCAAAACACATGGAGGGCCCAAAACATCTGGAGGGGGAAAGGAAGGGGCCTGAGGCTCTTAGGAATGGTGGGAGTCGAAGTCCAAAACACATGGAGGGCCCAAAACATCTGGAGGGGAAAGGAAGGGGCCTGAGGCTGTTGGGAATGGTGGGAGTCGAAGTCAACAACACATGGAGGGCCCAAAACATCTGGAGGGGGGAAAGGAAGGGGCCTGAGGCTGTTGGGAATGGTGGGAGTCGAAGTCCAAAACACATGGAGGGCCCAAAACATCTGGAGGGGGAAAGGAAGGGGCCTGAGGCTGTTGGGAATGGTGGGAGTCGAAGTCCAAAACACATGGAGGGCCCAAAACATCTGGAGGGGGAAAGGAAGGGGCCTGAGGCTGTTGGGAATGGTGGGAGTCAAAGTCCAAAGTCCACACCACATGGAGGGCCCAAAACATCTGGTGGGGGAAAGGAAGGGGCCTGAGGCTGTTGGGAATGGTGGGAGTCGAAGTCCACAACACATGGTGGGAGTCGAAGTCCACAACACATGGAGGGCCCAAAACATCTGGAGGGGGAAAGGAAGGGGCCTGAGGCTGTTGGGAATGGTGGGAGTCGAAGTCCAAAACACATGGAGGGCCCAAAACATCTGGAGGGGGGGAAAGGAAGGGGCCTGAGGCTCTTAGGAATGGTGGGAGTCGAAGTCCAAAACACATGGAGGGCCCAAAACATCTGGAGGGGGAAGGAAGGGGCCTGAGGCTCTTAGGAATGGTGGGAGTCGAAGTCCAAAACACATGGAGGGCCCAAAACATCTGGAGGGGGAAAGGAAGGGGCCTGAGGCTGTTGGGGATGGTGGGAGGAGTCAAAGTCCAAAACACATGGAGGGCCCAAAACATCTGGAGGGGGAAGGAAGGGGCCTGAGGCTCTTAGGAATGGTGGGAGTCGAAGTCCACAACACATGGAGGGCCCAAAACATCTGGAGGGGGAAAGGAAGGGGCCTGAGGCTGTTGGGAATGGTGGGAGTCGAAGTCCAAAACACATGGAGGGCCCAAAACATCTGGAGGGGGAAAGGAAGGGGCCTGAGGCTGTTGGGAATGGTGGGAGTCGAAGTCCAAAACACATGGAGGGCCCAAAACATCTGGAGGGGGAAAGGAAGGGGCCTGAGGCTGTTGGGAATGGTGGGAGTCGAAGTCCAAAACACATGGAGGGCCCAAAACATCTGGAGGGGGGAAGGAAGGGGCCTGAGGCTGTTGGGAATGGTGGGAGTCGAAGTCCAAAACACATGGAGGGCCCAAAACATCTGGAGGGGGAAGGAAGGGGCCTGAGGCTGTTGGGAATGGTGGGGGTCGGAGTCCAAAACACATGGAGGGCCCAAAACATCTGGAGGGGGAAGGAAGGGGCCTGAGGCTGTTGGGAATGGTGGGAGTCGAAGTCCAAAACACATGGAGGGCCCAAAACATCTGGAGGGGGAAGGAAGGGGCCTGAGGCTGTTGGGAATGGTGGGAGTCGAAGTCCAAAACACATGGAGGGCCCAAAACATCTGGAGGGGGAAAGGGAGGGGCCTGAGGCTGTTGGGGGAATGGTGGGAGTCGAAAGTCCAAAACACATGGAGGGCCCAAAACATCTGGAGGGGAAAGGAAGGGGCCTGGGGCTGTTGGGAATGAGGTTGGGAATGGTGGGAGTCGAAGTCCAAAACACATGGAGGGCCCAAAACCTCTGGAGGGGGGAAAGGAAGGGGCCTGAGGCTGTTGGGAATGGTGGGAGTCGAAGTCCAAAACACATGGAGGGCCCAAAACATCTGGAGGGGGAAAGGAAGGGGCCTGAGGCTGTTGGGAATGGTGGGAGTCGAAGTCCAAACACATGGAGGCCCAAAATCTCTGGAGGGGGAAAGGAAGGGGCCTGAGGCTGTTGGGAATGGTGGGAGTCGAAGTCCAAAACACATGGAGGGCCCAAAACATCTGGAGGGGAAAGGAAGGGGCCTGGGGCTGTTGGGAATGGTGGGAGTCGAAGTCCAAAACACATGGAGGGCCCAAAACATCTGGAGGGGAAAGGAAAGGGCCTGAGGCTGTTGGGAATGGTGGGGTCGAAGTCCAAAACACCTGGAGAGCCCAAAACATCTGGAGGGGAAAGGAAGGGGCCTGGGGCTGTTGGGAATGGTGGGGGTCGAAGTCCAAAACACATGGAGGGCCCAAAACATCTGGAGGGGGAAAGGAAGGGGCCTGGGGCTGTTGGGAATGGTGGGGGTCGAAGTCCAAAACACATGGAGGGCCCAAAACATCTGGAGGGGGAAAGGAAGGGGCCTGAGGCTGTTGGGAATGGTGGGAGTCGAAGTCCAAAACACATGGAGGGCCCAAAACATCTGGAGGGGGAAAGGAAGGGGCCTGAGGCTGTTGGGAATGGTGGGGGTCGAAGTCCAAAACACATGGAGGGCCCAAAACATCTGGAGGGGAAAAGGAAGGGGCCTGAGGCTGTTGGGAATGGTGGGAGTCGAAGTCCAAAACACATGGAGGGCCCAAAACATCTGGAGGGGGAAGGAAAGGGCCTGAGGCTGTTGGGAATGGTGGGAGTCGAAGTCCAAAACACATGGAGGGCCCAAAACATCTGGAGGGGGAAAGGAAGGGGCCTGAGGCTGTTGGGAATGGTGGGAGTCGAAGTCCAAAACACATGGAGGGCCCAAAACATCTGGAGGGGGAAAGGAAGGGGCCTGAGGCTGTTGGGAATGGTGGGAGTCGAAGTCCACAACACATGGAGGGCCCAAAACATCTGGAGGGGGAAAGGAAGGGGCCTGAGGCTGTTGGGAATGGTGGGGGTCGAAGTCCACAACACCTGGAGGGAGGGCCCAAGCCTGGTATAGTAACTGACTAAACATAACCAGAGCAACCCCTCGCCACGGCGGATTTCCCACCTGTCCTCCGTCCTGGACCTCAAGCGATGCCTGTCCACCGGCCGGGAACAGAGGGCCATGCCTTCGGAGGAGCAACTGCCGGCCGGGCTTCCCTGGCTAAACGAGCTCAACGCGACTAACTCGGCTAAAGGGAAGGAGGCGGAGAAGGCCTCTCGGGGCCAGGCGGGGCGCCCGGACGCCTCTCGGGCCGGGGAAAGGAGCCGGTCGGCCGGGCAGGCGGGCCCCCAACAGACCGACCCCCCAGCATTTGGTACGCGGCGGGCGGGCCTCTTACATACCAAACGCTGGACGCCCTCCTCCTCCTCCTCCTCTCGCCTCAGCTCTGCTCTCCTTCCTTCCTACCTACCTACCTACCTCGCGAGCCATGCCATCGCGAGACTTTAGGGGCACGCCGCGGGAAGCCTATCGGAGGCCGCGGCATACTCTCGCGGGAAGATACCCCCTTCCTCTCGCGAGAACTCCCTCTTGAGGGAGACGTCGATTTTGTTATGACGTAAGAAAAAATCCGCGTCACGTGCCCCTCGCCCAGTCGCGAGAGCCCCCCCTCCCCTCTCTCGCTCTGATAGATCTCGCGAGAGGAGGATCCTCCTCTCGCGAGATTAGGATAGAAAGGCACCACCCACTAGGTCAGGCCTGGGCAAACTTTGGCCCCTCAGGTGTTTTGGACTACAACTCCCACAATTCCTAACAGCCTGCCGGCTGTTAGGAATTGTGGAGTTGCAGTCCAAAACACCTGGAGGGCCAAAGTTTGCCCAGGCCTGCTCTAGGTTGCTGAGAGATTTTTTCCCTGCTCCAGAAGCATTCTCTCCTGACGTTTCGCCTGCATCTATGCCAGGCATCTTCAAAGATGGTGAGGCCTGTTGGAAACTAGGCAAGTGGGGTTTAATAATGCCCAGGGTGTTTGGTGCAGGTGTGGATGTTGCAATTGGCAACCTTGATTAGCATTTAGCGGCCTTGCAGCTTCAAGGTCTGGCTGCTTCCTTCCAGACAGGCTGTTATCCCAGGAGAATTTACATTTGAAAAACGCGGGTTTTCCTGGAGGCCTGTCCACGCGCAGCTTTCTGGGGTGGGTGGCCAGATGTTCTTCCGGCACTGGCCCAGGAGAAGATCTGGAGGCTCTACTCCCCTCCCCCAAAGCCCCCAGACCGTTTTGGGGGAGGCGGTGGGTATTTGCCTCGAAGCCGTTACTGGATGGCTGCGAGCCAGTAGGTTGAGGGTGAATCCGGCGAAGACGGAGATCTTGTGGCTGGGCCGCCCGGGCGGGGTGGGCACCCGGCTTCCGACCCTGGACGGTGCGGCGCTGCATCCAGCGCCGTCAGTGAAAAGCCTAGGCGTCCACTTGGACTCCCAGCTGACCATGGAGGCCCAGGTCTCCATGGTCAGCAAGGCCAGGCGAGGAGGCTGGCTCCCTATCTGTCCCGGAGCGACCTAGCCACGGTGATCCAAGCCACGGTCATCTCGAGGCTAGACTACTGCAACGCGCTCTACGTTGGCCTGCCTATGTCGTCGATCCGGAAGCTCAAGCTGGTGCAGTTCACCGCCGCCCGGCTCCTGTCTGGGGCTCCAGCCGGCTGCCGAATAACCCAGTCTTGCGGGATCTGCACTGGCTGCCTATTGAGCACCGGGTCGCCTTCAAAGTGCTGGTTCTTACCTTTAAGGCCATCCACGGCCTGGGGCCAGCGTATCTGAGGGACCGTCTCGCCTTATACTGCCCATCGAGATCACTCCGGTCTGAAGAGGCCAATTTACTGGTTGTACCATCTGCTAAGCTGGCTCGTTTAACATCCACCCGCCGGAGGGCGTTCTCTGTGATAGCTCCTACGCTATGGAACGCCTTCCCGGTCGAGGCCAGAGCTTTGAGGGACCTACTCCCCTTTAGACGGGCCTGCAAAACCTACTTGTTTAGGCAGGCCTTTGGGGAGTAGGCCCTTGCATCCACAATAGACCGCTCTTCGGCCACCGCTCATTGTACTGTTTTAATTTTTACTGTTTTAACTGTTTTATTGTATTGCATGTTTTTAAGCAATGTATGTTTCCTGTGTTTTTATGCTGAACCTCTGGCACTACGCCATTGGCCTGTGAGCCGCGAGCCCGGAGGAGTCGGTGCAAAAATCCAAATAAATAAATAAAATAAATAAATTTCCACCATTTACCGGGTATGGTGTAGTCCAGACACCAGAAGTAATGGGTTTATCGTGCGCCTTCCAAGAAGGTGCGGAGTAAATCCACTATCTAATTAATTTGTTTGTGGTTTGTGGTGAATTAATTTGGGACTGCCCAGAACAGGGGTGTTCATTAGGTAGCTCGGGAGCTACTAGTAGATCTTCGGCCCTCTTCCAGGTGATCTTCAGGCCTCACCAGCCAGATGGGGCGCTCCTGCCATGCGCTCGCACGCCCTGCGCGCACACGTGCTCCTGCTGCTGGCCTCAGCTCTTGCGGTGCTTCTTTCGCCTGCGGGGCATTGCAGGAAGAAGGAAGCACGAGGAAAGGCCTCTGGAGGGAGCGCCCTACTAAAGGGGAAATTGATGCTTTAACAGGAGAAATGTCAGAGAGAGGTGATGCATTAGAATAGAAATGGAATAGCAGGGGCAGCTTGCCAGCAGCAACAGCAGCAGTAGCACAAGAAATAGCAAGTGATGGGTTAGAAGACGCGCATGGCAAATGAAAGCTTCCACTTGGCAGGTTTCCTGGTAGTAAAGTAACAATTTGGGAACATGTCGCTCATAAAGCAATAACATAGAACAATGATGGAAATTCACACTGCGCCACAGTTTATTAGCAAATAGGAATAAGATGCTAGAATGCTTTGTTTAATTGGGTAGTGTAATGTGGTTTCATGAATGCCAGCCAATGCCAAGGTATGAAGAAGGGAGGGACTAAATGTTGACTCCATTGATGGTATAAAACCTGTACACTGGAAAAGTTCTGGGTTCTGTCTTCAGGCGGCTTTGTTCTGTAAGGAAGGCAGGCCCATCAGCTGATGTGATACAATAAAGGCTGGTTTCATTGAACAGCAGTAAAATTGTCGCGTCATCCGTCCAAGTGCTCGCTAAGTAACAGCAGCCAGGCACAAAGGTATTTGCCTTGGGGGTTCTGGGACTCCAGATATCCGCTACACTACCTCTCTCTCGTCCAGAA